>OY986436.1:140216762-140639262 GCA_963920525.1 Dichetophora obliterata | reverse complement strand
TTACTAAACATAAATTAAAATATAAAAACTCTGTAGATTGGTGTTGTAACTCTTCTATACAAAATTTTGCATTGGGATCGCCAACTAATGAAAATAAAGATATGGAATTTGACAAAGCCAAAAGAGAAGAAATCAAAGCAACACTTCAAGTTGAAATACATCCAAAAACATATTGTACCCTTGGGCATTACCATTTACTGTTGGACGAGTTCGATAAAGGTAAATAATATTGGCTTATATGTTGGGGAAAAGGTGGAAAGGAAGAAGAAAAGAAATTATGTTTTATTTATTTTAAGGCTCTATAACTCATCTCGAATCAATCACAAGCGTAGGCCTAGAAAGTAGTTATACAAAAACGATTTATTTATATATTCGATTGCTAAACCTTAACAGGTTTTATAGCAAATTTAAAATTATAAAAAAGATATTCAATACAATTCAAAAATATAAAGTATGATTTTGATTGAAATCATGTATTATTAACAAACTAAAAAGTTTTAATAAATTGCTTAAAGTATATAATTTTATTAAAGTATAAAAAAAAAAATAAAAATAGTTAATTCAAATCGATAATATCAGTCAGCATAGCAGGGTTGCGTTTTCAAGGCAAACAAGGTCAAGTTAGCAACAATTTTTGTATCCGGACATCGGCGGAGTCGTGTGACAAACAAGGTCTCATACCCAATAAAACACCACTCCAATAAGTATATATATAATATATATCGTTCTGTCTTCCTGAAGCCGATGGGATCCTGGCTTGACGGTGGTTACTCGACAAACTAGGTCAACTTCACCAAACCAATTTTCATAAAACAAAGAAAACCAATTACGAACGCAGGCATTAAGGGAAGGTTCTCCTGGATTTTTTTGAAAAAAATCCATTTTTTTTTTACATAAAATGAAAGTTACATATATGTAGAATGTTTGTGCCAAGGGATATTTCAATACGACGCGTATTTCTCGAGCTAGAGCGTGTCAAACGTACCCATGTCACGCGCGCGTACCAACTTTCTAAAAACTTTAAACGCGTTTTTCTCGGAACCATGTTTTCTAATCTAACGGACAGCACAGGGCTTGTTCTATTGATCCGATTTCCTTCATTCAAAGAATGTTTGAAAGTATATACTTTTTTGTACGCCTGGAACCTAACATAAAAAATTGTTTATTTATAATTTTTAAACGAGATCTAAGTAAAAAAAAAAAGCAAAAAATTTCATTTTTTTTTTTAAAAGTCCATAAAGTTGGTTTTTTTTACCAAACTTAATTGAAGTTAGGTTCCAGGCATATGAAATGTTATCAATTTTAATAAATTTTATACATTTCTCATTTCAGTTCACTACCTGAGGCCCCACACTGTCCGCGGGAGGTCGATGTTTTGCGCGCAGAGGTCGACGAGATCCACCATTTTCAAGCCGCCATTTTGAATTTTTCAAATATCTTTTTTTTTTTTACTCGTCAATAAACCACGAATCAAAGTTCAAAAGCATAAGTTCGTATGTCTTTTCATTTTCCCACAAACCATTCTCAAATTTTGCTTGTTTTTCGGCCAAATCCAAAAAAAATCCAGGAGAACCCTCCCTTAAGACAAACTAGGTCTTACCGGCCACTCAAATTAATATATTACAAATCGATCTAACGTTGTTGTTACCAGCACTACCAAAATATTACTATTTGCTTATCGATTATCTTTTTATAGTGAGCTGTCATAAATATGTTCCACATGTCATGTGTGTTCTGGCTTGTACTTAATAAAACTCCATTTATAATTTCTTTACTTCTCTAGCGAACACGCGGTTAAGACTTTATTTTCTTACTTTAAAGTACTCAGAACTACAGATTTGTGAACGGCTCAACATATTTTCTTGGTGTCAAAACCATAAGTATATATTACTGAACTATATGTAATTTAATGAATTTGTAACCTTTTTTACTATGTTATAAAATTTTAATATTGAAGTATTGAACATTAATAAACTGTGAAGTAGTTAGAATAAGAGCTAACAAAAAAAACCGCCTTCTAACTTCATGGTAAACTCCGCCTTCAACTACCTTCGTATTCGAATTTAGACGCCAATTTACTCGGAATGACGTCTTGGTTCCTCGCTCTGCGGTGTAATGGTGTGAGTGATGGTTATCTCAACTTCAGGTGGCATGATTTAACGGCTAACCCCCCTCACGGATCCCGTTAATGGTGGTCATCTTGCCCTAGATGTATGTGCGAGAAAAGAAGAGTCTGGATTATCGCCTCTCTGTAGGTGAGAATCTTGAACATTTACGCTATGGCACTTAACCCTTTCCCCCCTCGCCTAATTGTTGTGCCTAATTTTATGTATGCCCTTATTAACCCTACATCGGCTATGGTCTTATTAATTTTGTCTACACATTTTGTAATCAACATTTTGTAATCAAAATGTGTAGATCTTCGCCTGCCTTCGCCCACTTTATTTTCCCTATGCTTTTTCTACAGGAAACTTACCCTGAAGGTCGTAATAAATCCCTATAAGATAAAAAATGCCATTTTTTGATTTTTCCCATTTAAGTGTCTTATTTATTTTAATAAAACGGTTCGTTTATGGTCATTTTTGATAGGTCGACTTTTCGTTTATAAATAACAACAGTATTTTCTCCTTGTTTTCGCACTCGTTGCGAATTCTTTATTAGCTATTTTGCATAGTTAAATCAATATGACCAATCGCCACCTATTTTACATTTTATACTATGACATCCTCTTTTATGGGATTTATGAATAATATTTAATTCCGGCTTTCCGGTGTTTTAAGCATCCTAGATGCTAAGAAGCTCAGGTTGGCTTCCTTGTTGGAAGCCTCAAACCAAACCCTCTTGACGGTCATCTGGGGTACTTGCCTAGGTGTTTATTCGGTTCTGGCCGTCTAGTTCATGGTGGGCGAACTTTCAGCAGGCGGTTTTGCAGAATTCTCTGGCTCTTTGGGCTTGTCTGCTGCCGCACAGGTTCGCACTAGAAAAATTTATAAATTTTTATGATAAAATATGAAGGTAAAATTTGTCGCCAAATTTTGTCCTTACAAACTGAGTATACTAGTACTTAAGCGAAAAAAATTAAAGACACGAACTTAAATTTTCTGACTGTTTTCAAATTTTTGTCTCAGTGTTTAAAATGTAAAAACTGTAACAGTGATGTAACGTTTTCTCGTTCAAGTATCCGTGGACTTGTTTTTAATTTAGTCATCAAGTTTGAGTGCAAAAAACAACAACGTGTTTCTTCGAGCCCTTTAGTAAATGATGCATACAAAATAAATCGTCGTTTGATGTTTGTCATGCGGATTCTGGGACTCGTATTACGGTCGATCAATACTTTTTGTTCCCTAATCGAACTGTCTGCAGGCTTTGCAAATGGAATGTACTATGCATTTATTACTAATCTTGTCGAGGCATCAAACAAGATTAGTAATAAATTCGTGGTAAAAACGTGGCTTCCGATTTGGATCGGAAAATATACGCACAAAGTGTCGGATTTTGTTGTAAAGTCGCCATTCTGCCAAAGCTGTAGCAACTGGGCTAACAAAAAAAGGAACTAATGAGTACGGTATGTGGTATGAAACTCAGGAAGAACATTGCAGCATAAATCACACTGGAAGTGCTGGTAAGATGGAGGTAAGGTGGAGGATTGTTTGAAGGAAATTTTTTGTCGATCAAAATCGCACGGCGTGTAATATGCTACATATATCGGCGACGGTGACACAAAAACTTTTTAAGCTCTCCTCAACTTTTCCCTTAATGTTAATGTTGTGTGGTGGATATGCCCACTGCGACCTAAATGAGATCTATTGTACCTCCTTCTCAAAGCTCCGCTGGGTTTGCGGATTACAGAATTTCATCCAGCCCTATTTCTCTAATGAATTTGAGAATATTCTTAGGTTCAAGGGATGAAACCTGCTCTAGACTCAGCTCATAGTTCCCCAGTGCTAGTTTACGTCTGTGAGCCACTGCGTCGCAGTTTGTGAGTAGGTGTATTGGAGTCTCCTCTGCTTTTTCACAGAAACGGCAGTTACTATCGGTTCCTATGCCCAATTTCATCAGGTGGTATTTGAGTTTACAGTTTCCTGTAAGGAAGCCGTTAGATTCGGTTTGCCTAAGCTTATGCACAATTTTGCTCTCCGAGTGTTAAAATCTCTGAGGAGCAATTTGGATTTTCTTAGCTTTGGGAGGCTTTTCCAAAGGTTTGAACGTTTATGCCTCTCCTACTTCTTAGTTCTTCTTTTATAGAATGTGTGCCCAATCCGCAGAATGGTTCTGGTCCTATAAATTTTGTGGCTGCACCCTGTCGCGCTAGACCATCGGCTTCTTCGTTACCCTGTATTCCTTTGTGTCCTGGGACCCAAAGTATAGTAACAGTGTTATTCTTGCCTAGTTCGTTGAGTTTTGTTAGGCATTCCCATGTTATTCTCGATGATATCTCGATGATAGGAGACTAATGCTTTGACTTCTGCTTGGCTGTCTAACATCACAACTATATCCTGATCTTTGCATTTCCGGTCCAGATTGAATTGTGCACACAGCTGTATTGCTAGGATTTCTGCTTGGAAGATACTGGGTGTTGTCCCCATAGGTTCAAAGTGCTTGGTTCTTGGACCGTACATCCCTGCGCCTATACCTTCAATGTCTTGGACCCATCTGTATACCATGATATACGCATGACAACTGAAATGCATACACAGGCCTGTCTCTGCACCTCTGTTATCGTATTCCTCATTGTGGTTAGCTTGGTTCACTCAGCCCATGCTATTGCACCATAGGTGAGGATGGGTCTCACCATCATGGTATACATCCAGCTGAGAATTGTTGGGTTACACCCCCAGCTTTTCCCCGCCAAGCCATTCCTACATACCATGAGTGCACGCGTTACTTTGCAGAGGTAACTGCATGTCTTCTCCAGAGAAGTTTTGAATCTAGTGTTAGTCCCAGGTACTTTACTTCTCCTTTGAAGGGAATTTGCGTGCCATCCATTCTCATTGTTCTGAGGTTTGGCAGGCTTCTTTTGTTAGTAAAAGGTACTATGGTGGTTTTCGTTGGGTTGATACTAAATCCCACTATGTTGCACCACTCCTTTGTTACTGACAGTCCTCTCTGTATCAGGTTACAGAGTGTATCCTCGAACTTCCCTCTCGCTATTAAGGCGATGTCGTCTGCGTAACCCTGACATTTTATGTCGTTCTCGGTTAGCATCGTTAATAATTGGTCCACAACAAGACTACACACAGCAGTGGAGAAAGGACTCCGCCTTGTGGACAGCCTTTTGTTGTTTTGATTCTTATAGTGGTGTTGCCCACTTTTGTTTCTGCAGTTCTAGTGTTAAGCATTTGGCATATCCATCTGCTGAGCATATAATTTACTCCTTTTTTGTGTAAAGACTTCTTCACAGCCTCGTGAGAACTATTATGAAAGGCTCCCTCTATGTCTAGAAAGGCACAGAGTACGGTTTCTTTGTTTTTGAGAGCCGACTGGATGTTACTAGCCAGCTGGTATAGGGCAGATTCTGTAGACCTACCCTCCCTATACGCATGTTGACATGGGTGCATTGGCACCTTCTCCAGAATCTCAGTTCTTATACAGGTATCTATTACATTTTCCATTGTTTTAAGTACAAATGAGGTAGGGCTAATGGGTCTAAACGAATTTGGTAGCGTGTAGTCTGTTTCTCCTACTTTTAGTATGAAAGTGACTATGGCCCTTGTCCATTTCCTTGAGATATAGCCCAGCGCAAGGCTGCTTCTAGTTATTTTGACTAGGTGGGGCAATATAGTTTCTGCATCCATTTGTAGAAGTGCAGGAAAGATGCCCTCTACACCTGCTGATTTGAATGGTTGAAAGGTTCTGAGTGCCCAGTCTAGACGAGCCTTAGTACAAATGCTCGTTGCGAGTTTCCATTCTTCTTGATTTGGATCAATTTGCCTGTCTGCCGTCTCATACTCAGTTACTGGTGTGCTGCCCGGGAAATGAGTTTCTAGAAGGTGACTGGCTCGTTGTTCTTCTCTAAGCGTATAGCTTCCGTCTGGCAATAGAAGTGACATTCTTGTCTCCACTCTACCTTTAGCCATTGCTTTGTGTATCCTGGCTGCGGCTGGCGTGGAAGAAATGTCTTCTAAAGCTTTCGCTCTTGGCTTTTCTGATTTCTTTATTGTACTCCGTCAGAGTCGCCGTGTAGTTGCGCCATTCTCCGTTGCGCTTTGCGGCATTAAAGCTGCATCGCACCTTCTTTCGGAGTCCACTAAGGAGTATGTTTTGTTTTTGCCTTGTGCCCTGTTGGACAGCTAGATTCGAAGGCATTATATACTGCATTGTTTACCTGCTCTACATTGCATTCAAGTTCTAGGATGTTACTAATTCTACTCCTAGCTTTTACGTTCTGTAGGTTTTCTTTCAAGGTGTTGGTGTAAGTGTCCCAACTAGTATTTCTTGGGTTTCTTTTGGGTTCTATCTCTTGACATTTTGCCCCAAGTCTGTACTCTATTATTCTATGGTCAGATATTGAAGGTTCCGTTGATACCCTCCATTCCCTAATCATATCCCCAACATCTGGGCTTCCTATGGTGAGATCTAAGACCTCTTCTCTAGTCCTAGTCACAAAAGTAGGTGTTACCCCCACATTGAAAAAGTCTAGGTTACTACTTTAAAGAAATTTTAAAAGGTACTCACCTCTGGTGTTGACGTCGGTGCTTCCCCAAATTGTGTGGTGCGCGTTGGCGTCACAGCCGATGATTAGTGGAAGTTGCTCTTTCTGCAGTGCTCCACCAGTCGGTTTATCTCCGCTGGGGGGATGTCCCCAGGAAAGTAAGCGGATGCGATCACTATGGCGCGGTGCTTGCCATCAGTTTCGATGTGAATAACTGTTAGGTCCCGCGTCATAAACTCTGAAAGACAAATATAATTAGTATTTTTCTGCATTAGGATGCATGCTCTGGGATTGATTGTTCTCTGGTCCCAAGTTACCTGACCCTCTTTGCAATAGAGGCCACTGACTTTTCCCCTGTAGCACTAGGGTTCTTGGATCAGCACGAAGCCAAGTTGTTCCTTGGTAAACCTCCGAGCAATAACTGCCGATGCAGCTTTTGCATGGTGGAGGTTTACCTGGGCGAATTTGTGCTGGTTACTGTGCTGATCGTCATAGCACCGGGCTGCTGCCCCGTTCTTCTTCAGGCAGCGTTACTCCTACCTCTGTTGGAGGTTCGTTTTTACTACCATCAATCGAGAGAGTGGCGAGGTTCATGCCCTCTGCCTGATCTGCGATTGAAAGTGTTGCGGTGATGACCGAGACGGAGGCGAACTTCTCCGTGACAACTTCACCAGTTATTTGTGTTGGCGGCGTTGCATCTTTCCCTTCATTGGGAGTTGCAGACGTAGCTTCTGTGGACGTTACCACTGTTGACGTTGCAGCTGTGGGCGCTGCAGCTGTGGATGTTGCTGCTATGGACGAACGGTTTGGTTTATGGGGTGATTTTGTGCCCAACACCGGAATGGTTCCAAAGCGGAAGCTGATAGTTGAGTCCCGTGACTTGATAGCTTCAAGTGACTCCCTATTTATTGAAAACGTTAGCATGTGCCCGCTTCCCTTATCCTTAGAGCTCAATATCTTCCAATACTTACATTGAGACCATCGTTCTGGGCGGCAATTAGTCCCATCGATCTATTGATCTCCGAACTTGAGCTTCTTGGCAAGAACATTCTAATAGTATGCCCTTTTGGGACCTCCTCCCCTAGGCAAGCCATAAGTTCTAGCCCTTTCCAGTACTCGAACTTTGGTGCTAATGCTCGCAGCCATTCTGCTGTTGAGGTATTCGAACAGTCGACCAGTAACATGCCCGGACGGAAGTGAATTCCCTAAAACTGTAGCTTGTTGGACCAGCCCTTCACTTCGCTCAGTATGGCTCCTTCTAGCTCCGAGAACTCATCCGGACTAAGCATTTGCCGGGGGTATTCTTTGGGCAGGACCGCAATTTGGATGCCTTTGGTTATGCTGGCATAGCTTTCTTCTTTTTCTGTGCTTCTGGCTTGGGTTACTTAGCCCCAGGTTCTGACTGACTGTTACTTCCAGGAGCTATTTTTACTTTCTTGCTCTCTGGACGTTGAGGAGGCGTTATCTCGATACAACTCCTTTTCGTTGTCTCTGGTAAGCCGGTAATTTCCCGATGCTCTATCGCTTTTTCACAAGCTACTTCGGGTGCCATGCCCTGTTCCAGATAGCGCATATACCATCTTACGCCCGCTCCACTTAGACCAACTCTAAGTGGGTCGTCTAGACCTCCTGGCTCCCCACGCTGAGGAAGATGGACAGGGCGACGCCTACTATGTAAGGGCTTGTGTGTGTGCCCTTCTTCTGTTTGCCTTTTCTGTGCCGCTTCCTTGGACGTGGACGCAGTTTCCGTACTTGGGATTCTTCTCGGAGCCAACGTCATATCTTCCCGATGTTCTTACGGGGCATTGTGACAGGATGTGTTCTCCTGAGGCTCGCAGTTTTCCTATGGTGGCTCGTACTAGGCCTTTGGATCGTTGTGGATATTATGCTCCACTCGATCTCTGCCGTACGGGTTCCTCCTGATCTGTGTTCTGCAGTGTCTGTGATCATCTTTATGGATTTTATGCTCCAAATGATCACTGCTGCGTGAAGTCCTATTCACTTGAGTTCTGGTTGGCGGAGGAGGATTACTCGCTAAGTTTGGTGCCCCGCTTTTAACCTTCTTGGAATCTCTGTTCCATAATGTAGTGTACCCCATCGTTCTTACACTGCTTAGCATAGAGTATTTTAAGCTATAAGCTATATTTTGCATTAATGTAGCATTAATCTAAACCTTAATATTGGATAGAAACACTGTAAACATGACTTTCAATTAGTTAAATTCGAATTTCCTATTAAAACCGATGGCATATTAGGTAGAGACTTTTTGAAGAAATTCCTTTGCAAAATTGACTACGAAACATTCACTATTTCGATTTTTATAAACGAGTCAGAAATTGTTTTGCCAATGCACTCGAAATCACACAATACACTGACAATAAAAATTCCACCGAGAACAGAAATAATTCAACCGAATAGAATATTTTGCAGACATTGCAAAAAGTTTAAATATTTTATTAAAGAAGTCTTGTAAATTTGTTTGGACTGAAGAATGTCAAATTGCTTTCGATACACTGAAAGAAAAATTAATAACTCCACCTTTAATACAATACCCAGATTTTGACAAGCCGTTTATTCTAACGACTGATGCTTCAAATTATGCTCTAGGTGCAGTATTATCGCAAAGCGAAATAGGTAATGATTTACCTAAATCGTATGCAAGTAAATCCCTGCAGAAACATGATATGAAGAAACCAGTCATAGAAAAGGAATTATTGAAAATCCACTGGGGAATTAATTTCTTTAAACCCTACATGTACGGTAGAAAATTCACTGTCGTAACTGATCATAGATGAGCAAGGATGAAAACGGGAATATAGTGACAGATGTCCAGAGTACACTGACGTTATGGAGGGAACACTTCTCTAAGCTTCTAAATGGCGACGCTGACAACAATCCCGCCAATAGAGATGATATTCTGGAAATCCCAATTACGGATGACAGCGTCGAGGTTCCGCTGCCCGACTATGATGAAGTTCTGACAGCTATAGCTCGGCTTAAAAATAACAAAGCCGCGGGAGCTGATGGCTTACCTGCTGAGCTGTTTAAGAACGGAGGTGAAGTTCTAGTTAAATGCATTCACGAGCTTCTATGCAGAATATGGTCGGAAGAATGCATTCCGAATGATTGGAATCTCAGTGTGCTCTACCCAATCCACAAGAAAGGCGATCCCACTATCTGTGCCAATTACCGTGGGATAAGCCTTCTTAATATCGCATATAAGGTCCTGTCGAGCGTTTTATGTGAAAGATTGAAGCCTATTGTAAACGAACTGATCTGACCTTATCAGTGTGGCTTCAGACCTGGAAAGTCCACCATCGACCAGATTTTCACGCTACGACAAATCTTGGAGAAGACTCAAGAAAAACAAGTCGGCACCCACCATCTTTTTGTCGACTACAAAGCCGCCTTCGACAGCCCAATAAGGAAGCACCTGTACTCCACCATGTCTTAATTTGGTATTCCTGCAATGCTAATACGACTTTGCAGGATGACACTGAGCAACACCAGCAGTGCAGTTAAAATCGGGAAGGACCTCTCCCCACCATTTATTACCAAACGAGTTTTTAGACAAGGTGATTGCATAACCTGCGACTTTTTCAACCTAATGATGGAAAATATCATCCGAGCTGCTGATCTGAGACGTAGTGGCACAATATTCTACAAGAGTGTCATGCTGCTTGCGTATGCTGATGACATCGACATCATTGGCCATAATACGCGCGAAATCAGTGCAGCATTTTCCATATTAGAAAGAGAGTCAAGTCGAATGGGTCTGGTAGTGAATGCAGATAAGACGAAATACTTGGTGCCAACAAACAAACAGTCCCAGCGTCTTGGAACCCACGTTACAGTTGACAATACCTCCTTCGAGGTTGTGAAGGACTTCATTTATCTGGCATCCAGCATAAACTCATCCAACGACATCAGCATTGAGATCAAAAAAGAATAACTCTTGCCAACAGGTGTTACTTTGGGTTCAGTATGCAATTGAGAAGCAGAGCCCTCTCTCGACGAACGAAAAGCAAGCTCTATAAATCGCTCATCATGCCCGTCCTACTTTATGCATCACAAACCTGGACGCTGAGCAGTTTAGATGAAAAGACTTTAGGAGCATTCGAGAGAAAGATTCTTCGTAAGATCTACGGACAAATCTGCGTCAATGGCGAGTGCCGAATACGGTGGAATGATGAACTGTACGAGCTGTACGCTGACATCGACATAGTCAAGCGCATTAAAATCGAGCGGCTTCGCTGGCTCGGTCATGTTCAGCGCATGAAAGACGATGCTCCAGTGAAGAAAAAATTCGATTAGGTACCCAGCGGCGGTCAACGCAGAAGAGCACGACCGCATCTTCGTTGGAAAGACCAAGTAGAGGACAACCTGACGAAGCTTGGAATTTCCAACTGGCGCCAGCAAGCGAAAGACAGAAATAGCTGGCGCAAATTCTTAGATGAGGCCAAGACCGACATACGGTTGTAGCGCCAACTAAGTAAGTTAGTAAGTAACTGATCATAGACCACTGGTATCGCTACTTTCACACAGAAATCCATCTTCAAAAATGACTAGAATTCGGTTAGATTTGTGTGACTATGATTACGACATTATTTATAAAAAAGGTAGTATGAACACTAACGCAGACGCGTTATCTAGAATCCAAATAGATTCTGAAATTTAAAAAAACATGATACCACATGAAGACGACAAAAATGTGAAGAAAACGTTAGTACAGGGTGCGGCTAAAGTAACTATATGATTTGTTTTTTAAAGAACTATTGAATGGAATGAAAAAAACAAAAAAATTTATGATAAAAAGAAAGTTTATTTTATGTTATTTTTTTACATTAATTATGAAAAATAATATCAGTTAAATGACAACCGTTTTCTCTAACGCAAAAATGTGCTCTTTTTATGGCATTTTCCATAACTTTGTTGAGTGTTTCTTGTGGTATACGATCAATTTCTTCTTGAATGTTGTCCTTTAGTTGCTGCAAAGTTTGGGGCTTATTCAAATAAACTTTGTCTTTGAGATAGCCCCACAAGAAAAAAACCGGTGCAGTCAAACTGGCGATCGTGGTGGCCATCTCAAATCGCCGTTTTTAGAAATTAACCGATTTGGAAATTGTTGCCTTAATAAGTCCATCGTTACACGGGCTGTATGAGCTGTTGCACCATCTTGTTGAAACAGGATTCAGTTTTTGGACTAGTTGGATTTTGTAAGGGAAGAGGTGCAAATCGTGTTTTAAAATTCGCCGAAGAGTGCGGTCAGAAAGCTGCAACTGGGAAGATCGTCTTCTCGTTGATGTCTCCGGGTTTTCTTCGACGCTCTGTCGCACAGCATCAATATTTTCGGCCGATCTGCCAGTTCGAGGTCTGCCCGTACGTCTTGAATCTCCGACATTCCCATATTCAGCAAAATTATTCACCAACGAACGAATGGTTGGACCCGTTGGAGCAGTTCTTACACCATAAAATCTTCTGTATGCACGTTGAGTATTAATTATCGAACGATGATTTTCAATGAATAGAAAAACAATCTTAGTTCTTTGCGCAATTGTATAGCGTTCCATTTTTAAATATTCTCCCAAGTTTAATTTCTGAAATAGGAAAAAAGAAAAAGTTTAATACTCGCAAGCAAAGAAGTTACAATTGTTTTACATCATATAGTAACTTTAGCCGCACCTTGTATTAACAAGAAGTATGGCAAACAAAGAAGCCATTGAAAATAAAGAGGCAACTAGGGATGAAAATAAAGATATTATCATGGATAGTAGCAAGACCCAGAAGTCTGATCAACTTCCAATATGGGATTGCCCATCATTTAGTGACGTCAGGATGATGACGAAGTTAAAATTTAACATGGCCAAAAAGAATGAAAATAAAATATACATTGAGAATAATGTAGTGCACGTAGATATTAGCGATAATTCAACGAAACCATTTTCGTATTCGAAGAAGCTAAAATCAAAACAAAACACTTTTAATACGCATGCGGGATACAGTGATAATTCAACGAATCTAGATTTGATTATGAAGAAGGTTAGGTTAGGTTAAAGTGGCTGCCTCAAATTGAGACGCACTTAGGCCAATAAGGCCCATTGTGGTACCACAGGGGTTGATCTCCCTTCTCTATTCAAACCAGCTTGAGCTGTTCACAAAGCTTAGGATTCGGTATATCGATATTTCCGAGAGTTCTTCGAGGTCTCTGACCGAGGTTGTTTAGGTGAAGAAAACGTTTTTGAGCCAGCGCTGGGCAGGTGCAGAGAAGGTGTTCTGTAGATTCCACCTCCTCCTCATCTCTACAGCTTCTGCAGAAGTCGTTGTGGGGTATGTTTAATCTTTGAGCGTGCCTGCCAATAAGGCAGTGCCCTGTCAGGATCCCTATCATGGTGCCAATGTGATCTCTACTAAGAGATATGAGTTCTTTTGAACGCTTCAGATTGAGTTTGGGCCAGATTTGCCGTGTTATATTACAAGTGTTACCTGCTGACCATCTTTTGTTGGTGTTAATACAGGATAACTCATGTGTAAGGAGTTTACATGTGGTGAGAGGAATACCAAGGTTTGTCTTGTCTGAAGATAGTTGTTTGGTAGTACCTGTGCGAGCGAGTTCATCTGCTCTGCAGTTACCTAGAAAATCCCTATGTCCAGGAATCCAGCATAGGATAATTTTGAGCTGCTCTGCCATCTCGTTTAGAGATCTGCGGCAGTTGAAAACTGTTTCAGATGTTATTTCAACAGTTCCTAGGGCTTTCAGAGCGGCTTGGCTGTCAGAAAGTATGCATATATCCATGGAAGATATATCATTTTTCTGAAGCCAAGTTAACGCTTCATGTATAGCAGCGATTTCAGCTTGAAATACACTGCAATGGTCAGGGAGCCTGAAGGCTATATTGATGCTTAATGTTTCTGAGTAGACTCCTCCACCTACTTTGCCATCTAGTTTTGATCCATCCGTAAAGATCTCAATGACATTGTGAGGTGAACGGTTTTCTTGTTCCCACTCTTCTCGAGAGGGAATGGATACATCGAACTTCCTCTCAAAGAGTAGTTTTTGTGTGATGTAGTCAATGGACCTAGGTAAAGGAGGGAGAAATTTTCTGATACAAGAATGTCCTAGTGTACCTTCTTTCCACTGGGAGGTGGCTACTAGGCGGATGGCTGTATTAGCGGCCATCTGTTTAGCTAGGATATCAAGTGGTGTAAGATGGAGCATTGTGTCTAATGCGTCTGTCGGAGTGGTTCTTAGGGCTCCGCTAATGCACAGTTCAGCTGATCTTTGAACTTTACGGAGAAGGTTATGGTGAGTCTGTTTTTCGAGTGCATGCCACCAGACAATAGCACCATATAGCAATATTGGCCTTACAACTGCTGTATAAAGCCAGTGAGTAACACTTGGCTGTAAACCCCATTTGCTACCCACCGCCTTTTTGCAAGAGTATAGCAATGTTCGCTTTTTTGGCTCTTTCGAGCAGATTGGGCTTCCAGTTTAGTTTCCTATCTAGTATAAGGCCCAGGTATTTTGCTTGATCTGAGAAGATAAGACTTGTATTTCCCAGTTTTGGAGGGCTAATTTGAGGTACATTGTGTTTTCTTGGGAAAACTACTAACTCAGTCTTATTAGGATTAACGCTGAGCCCACAGCTGATAGTCCAGTTGACAAGAGTATTTAGGCAGTTTTGCATAATGTCTCGGAGAGTAGATATATATTTTCCAGAGGTAACAATAGCAACGTCATCGGCATAAACTATCACCCTGCACCCCTCTAGTTCTAGTTTGCCTAGCAGTTCATTCACTGCTAAATTCCAGAGTAGAGGCGATAGAACCCCTCCCTGAGGGGTTCCTCTTGGTACAGATCTTAGCGTGGATGCCGCTCCAAATTTTGCACTTATAATCCTGCCAACTAGCATTTGGTTTATGAGTGCTATCAGCGCGGCATCCACCCCAAACTCCGTCAGCGCACTGATGATGGCCCCTGCCTCGACGTTATTAAAGGCTCCTTCTATATCAATAAAAGCTATCATTGTATATTCCTTCAGATAGAGGATTTTTCAAGGATGGAGATTATGGAGTGGAGAGCTGTTTCCACTGATTTGCCTTTGGTGTAAGCATGTTGAGCTAGAGATAATGGCTTCTTATCTATCATGGATCTCAAGTGAATATCAATTAATCTCTCGAGGATTTTTAGAAGAAAAGATGAGAGACTAATTGGTCGAAGGTCTTTTGGGTTTACGTGTAAGCTTTTTCCTGCCTTAGGTATAAAGATAACCTTCACATTACGCCATCGCTGGGGAATGTGGTTTAGGTCAAGGCAGCTTTGGTAGATCAACAAAAGCCGCTCCTTAATGATGTCATACGACTTTTGGATTTCAATGGGGGCTATACCATCTGGTCCTGGTGACTTAAATGGTTTGAAGCTACTGATTGCCCATTCGAGCTTTGTTTGCGAGAGTATTTCTAGAGATCTGTTCACAGGTGGTAACTGATATACCTGGATTGGATCGTTGTATATCTCTGAACATCCCGGAAAGTGGGTTTCTACTAAAACGTTCAGAGATTCTTCACTGCTTGTGGTCCAAGTACCATCTTCTTTTTTCATGAAGCTTGGATTGGAGGGAGCCTTGGCTAGAATTTTCCTGAGCCTTGACGCCTCAGAGGTCTGTGATATATTTTCACAGAAGGTCCTCCAGGACTGTCTTTGTGCTTTTCGTATTTCATTTTTATATTCCTTGAGGGCTATTTTATAATATGACCACGTATCTGTAGATCTTGTGGTCTTTGCCCTGTTGAAAAGTTTTCTGGTCTTTTTCCGGAGCTCTTCTAGTCCCTTATTCCACCAAGGAGGCTTTTGCTTCCCCCTCAATGTTTTTAGCGGACAAGCAGTATCTAGAGCTTTATTTAGCGATTTAGTGAGACTATTAACTAAGTTGTCTAAAGATTGTTTATTGGAAGGCCGATTAGTTGGTCCAATTGAGAGATCTGTATTTAAGGAATTTATATAAAGATCCCAATTGGTTTGTTTAAGATTGCGAAATTCGCATGATCTCGAGTCAAAGTTATCAACATCAAAGAGGATATATCTATGGTCTGAGAAGGAGTGTTCATTAGAAACTCTCCAGTTTTTTACCCTATTAGATATATGGACAGAGGCAAGGGTAATATCCAGAACCTCCTGTCTATTACTTATAATGAAGGTGGGTTCATTACCTATATTGCATATATTAAGATTAGTTGTGAGGATGAAGTCAAATAGAAACTCACACCGTTTGTTGGTGTCTGAGCTACCCCAGATCACATGATGAGCATTTGCATCGCACCCGATAATTAGGCTCTTTGCTTTTGATGCTGCTTTGGAGACTAAATTTTTAAGGTTGTCTTCTGGGAGGACTTCGTGGTCGTGCGCGAGGTTATGAAGAAACTGATATCTAAAATGAAAATATTAAAGAGCGCTACTAGCGCTAGCCAACAATGATAAAATATACCAATTATTTACAAAGAAAGAATTAAAAGAAATTTTTACAAAAATAAATAAAAAAATTCAGAGTCCTCCGTTAAAGATACTAATTTATGAACCACCAAAAAGAATACATGACGACCTGAAAAAATTCAAACTTCTTGACGAATACCACAAAGCGGGACATTTCGGAGTAAGAAAAACATTGTTAAAATTAAAACAAAGATACGTGTGGAAAAACATGTATAAAATGGTCAAGAAATTTGTATCACAATGTGACACGTGTGCAAAAAGTAAACAAACAAAGCACACAAAAGAACCAGTAACACTGACAAACACACCCAGCAATAGTTTTCAAATCATATCAATCGACGCAGTGGCACCACTAAGAATCTCAAACGATTATCGCTACATACTAACAATGCAATGCGAGCTAACAAAGTTCGTAATTGCACACCCAATGTCAACAAAAGATGCGGACACACTTGCAAGAACACTTGTAGAACAAGTAATCTTGAAGTACGGTCATTTTCAAGTGCTAAAGTCTGATAATGGTACGGAATTAAAAAATGAGTTAATGCGTAATATATGCGCGCTATTAAAAATAAAACAAACATTTTCAACCCCGTACCATCACCAAACGATAGGTTCACTTGAACGGAACCACAGAGTTCTTAATGAATTCCTATTAACACCAACAACTGACCACGAATGGGACAAATGGATCCCATACTTAATTTTTACGTATAATACGACACCACACATTGACACAGGGTACACACCATACGAGTTAGTATATGGAAAATTGCCATACTTACCAAATGATGTCTATGATAAAAATATCAAATTTTATAATTTTGAGAACTATCTAATCGAGATGCGTGCAAGGCTAAATTTCTCTTTAAATAAAGCAAAAGAAATGCTAAAGAAGGAAAAGAAAAACGCACTAATACTAATATAGACAGTATAAATACACTAAATGTAAAAATAGGAGATTTAGTTCTATTAAAAATAGAGAATAGAAAGAAGAATGAAAAGCCATATAAAGGCCCTTATAAAGTTTTAGATAAGTAAGGAGTAAATACGATAATAGATTATGAAGGAAAAAGAAAAGAAATACATAATAATCAACTGAAACCTTACAAGGCAACATTATTATAAATCAGTTAAGCATTATGAAAGTACATTATTTAACATTACATTTGTAAGCATTATAATTGTAAGCTTTATATTTAAGTAAACGGTTGTTGTATGGTAATTCTGCATTCAGTATTGCCTAATGAAAACATTTTGTATTACCAGTGCTACCAACCACTATCATGTGTTAAAAATGTAAAAAGAATGAAAAGAAAAAAATGGCAAATCTGTTTCCGGTGTGACATTCTTTTTTGGCGTTGAAACGTGCAAGTTTAACATAAAATAAAATCATTAAATATCAAAAAGAAAATTAGTTTTATTTAACATTATACATTATTAAGAAAAATCTATTGTAATGTGAATCAAAATTACATATTATATTCTATTATAAATTTAATTACAATAATTAAGAAAAATCATTGTAATCCCTAATTTTTCTCCTAAGAGTGGGGGTGTAGTTGGGGTACACTACACCCCCAGTCGTTCTTACACTGCTTAGCATAGAGTATTTTAAGCTATTTTAAGCTATTTTGTTTATTGAGTCACAGCATGGCACGCTCCCCTAGTAAAGTGCAAAGTAAGCATTTTTACTTTTGCTACTGCAGAAGTGACCAATAAACAAAATAGCTCAAATTATATGATTAACCAATTAGAATTTAAGACTCAATATTTTAGAGACAAACTCAATATTTTTAAGTCACTAAATTTTTGTAAAACTCAAAAATAATCACGCAAACCTTATAAAAGGGTCTGCGCGATTAATAATAATCAGACTTGAACTATAATCCAAGCCGGCAGTCTCTGCCTTGTGTTATAATTTGAAGATCTCTATGCCTAGGTTCAAACAACCTAGCAGGCATTATTAGGGCAAAACAGCGAAGGCAAACTCTGCTGCTGTTAAAACACTAATTCATTAGGACTCAATAGCAAGCAACCTTTTACAATAAGGTCTGCTGCTCTGCTTGCAGTGATTTCCCGCAAGTCTTCTTGTTTGTTTTGTTTTTTAGTTGTACTAATATTATTTGGATCGACCGGTAGCTTGTGTCCGAGGACAAAAACGTCGCAGTCTATTTGTTATGGCTGGGAAAGGGTGGTCGTCCATGCCAGTGCCCGCATACCATGATAAGGCCACAGTTACTTCACGAGGCGGCCTGTTATCGTGAAGGCGCCGTTCCAATACAGTCGGTATACCCCCTGACTACAAACCATCCAATGGGCACGGTATGCATGACACCCTATTTTAGGGGGGAGTAACTTACAGTTCGCCACAAAAGATCACAAAAACTGCAGGCTCCGCAAAGCTGTAGAGTTATACCCTACAGGAAGAAACTTCTCCCGCTGGCAGCATTGCGTCATTGCAGCTTAAGCCCCTACATCGCTTCAAGATTGTCACTCGTCACTTTGACCCTTACGACGACCTTATTGTTCAGAAGAAGGAATGTATAGGTCACGTCCAGAAGCGAATGGGCACAAGATTGCGCGCAATCAAGAAACAACATAAAGGAATTGGAGGTAAAGGCGCAGAAAAATTGACAGACAAATTAATAAAAGATTTAACTTTGTACTATGGACTATGGCAATTAGACGACACCCTGATTCGGCCGAAGAGATGAAAAAAAATCTGTGTAGGCAACGTTCGATCACAAATGTTCCACGGATAAAGAGCCGAAACATGAAAACTGCCCACCAGGTGAAATCAAATGGTGTAAGTGGCGTGTTGCA
This sequence comes from Dichetophora obliterata, assembly GCA_963920525.1. Lineage (NCBI taxonomy): Eukaryota > Metazoa > Arthropoda > Insecta > Diptera > Sciomyzidae > Dichetophora > Dichetophora obliterata. The sequence continues at coordinate 140,620,297 of OY986436.1, read as the reverse complement.
GAAGCCAAGAATGAACTCGTCGATTTCCACCATGAACCTGCCCCTCAAAAATCGGTTCAAGAAGCAATTCGACCCGTATATGAAGCTCTTTCTAGTGATAATTTTCTGCAAAGATGCACAAGTAGAAACATGCAAAACGACAATGAATGTTTGAACTCTTGTCTGTGGGAACTGGTCCCCAAACACCTTCATTGTGGCGAACAAACTATCAGAATAGCAGCATATATATCTTCCGGCATCTTTAATTAAGGCTATTCATCCATATTAAAAACTATGCAGACATTAACTATGCAGGATCCGTAATCGGGAAAAACTGCGTAAACTTCGCTGCGAAGACTGACGACCGGCGTGTGAAGTCAGCGGAGGAGAAACTCTCGGATTTTGCAAAAAAGCCAGAATTGAAAAACTTGACGCCCTGGTGCAGCAAAACATGCTCTTTGAGGATGAGGAAGGGACCCCGTATGGTGCTGGAATAGATGATTAGATGTAATTGTAAAAAAAAACATTACTTACGATAATTTCTTTGTCAAACTTTAAACGCGTTTTTCTCGAAACACCTTTTTGTCCGCGCTGTACACGATTCCGCTTCAACGACTTGACCGACTTCGATGTTTGACGGATCAAATTAAAGCTGATTCAATTAAGGGGGCCTTGAGGAAGCGTTTTTTTCAAAAAAATTTATTATCATTTTTTTAACGTTAAAGCAAAAGAAAAAGGAGGAAAATAGGGTTTTTTTTGAAAGGGCTGCCATTGTTTTTAAGAAGGGCTGCCATTGTTTTATTAAAATCGGAAATATACAAGGCCCCAAAATTTCATCTAGGTTAATAATTTTTTCGGTTTTTTCGTTTCAGATCACTTGGCAGGGCTGTAGAGTTCATTGATCAGCGACACCTTCAGTCGCCATTTTGAATTATTTTTCATCGAAAAAATTGTATAATGTTCTTAAAATTTACACTAATAAATGCCACAAAAGATTTTTTCAAATATATTTATGTTCGATAAAAAAAAAATCCTGAAATTACGTTACGTTTCTACTAGAACCTCCCCTTAAGTAGCCTATGTAAACGTTCAATTTGTTCAAAATATTTCAGATGAATGAGTTTCAAAATATGTGAATATATGAAAGTGAAAAATTCCAAAACAGCTTAATCACTCGAAGACTATTGAAGAGGAAATGTAGCAATTTCCGAAACAGACTGTCTAGTCAGCTAAGTGAATGACTCTATACAGAGTTGTTGTTGTTGTTGTTGTTGCTTTATAAAAAACTTACTTGATCTAAAGCTCGCAATTAAATTCTTGTAATAATTTAATAGATCACAAATTAACTAACTAAGGCGGAGCACGACCAAATAAGTTTAACTATTGTCAAATTAATTAAATAATCTAATACAAATGATCGATTTCGGTCAAAGTCATGTGTAATTGAACTTTTGGTTGTGAAAATAGCCACCTTTCAGTTAAAACACTGGTTTATATGGAAGGAAAAAAACTCGTTTCATTTCTATGGTGCATTTCGACTGTCGAACACCAATGAATATTGAAATAAATAGGAAGCCACTAGAACAGATGACAACCTTGGTAGAGTTGATGGCGGTGATCTATATTTAGCCTACTGCTTTAAAATGTCATATGATTAAGTAGCCAATTTAAACGTTCAATTTGTTCAATATAGATTAATGAGTTCTAAAATGTGTGAAATCATATATGACTTTAAACAGTAAGTTGATCACAACTTAATCACTCGAAGACTACTGAAGTGGAAATGTAGCGATTTCCGAAACAGACTGTCTAGTCAGCTAAGTGATTGAATTTATACAGAGTTGTTATTGTTGTTAATGTTGTTGTTGTTGATTTCTTTAAAACTTGCTTAATCTAGAGCTCGCAATTAAATTCTTGCAAAAGAGTCATTTAATTGCATAGTGTAGCAATCGAACTAGAGGAACTACAACTCCAGGACATTTTATCGAGTGAGTATAAATTCCAGGAACAGAAGTTGCTTTATAGCAACGCGTGCTTTCCCATTGGGATAAAACGCATCTGGCAGTGCGTGCCTTCCTTCGGAAATGAACGCACTCGGCAATTTTATGGCCTCGAGCCTGCCCACAGGGACCACATTAGAAACGACGCGTATCTTCGCAAGAGGAAACAACATTTTGGCGCAGGAACAGTAAGGACGTTAGTTTTTTTACTTAATTAAAATTAACTGATTGGATCCTCCCTGTTACAGGAACAGGAAGTATAATTTTTGCATCAAAGTAATTGGTAGGACCCTGCTGTAGGGTATGAGTTGTTGTAGGTGATACACCTAAACCTTTATATAAGTGGCAACTGGAGCGTGATACCAGTTACCTAGGAGTTGAAAAAGAGTTTATGTTAATGAATACCACCACACAACACAAAAATTTTATGAATACTCATTTTATTATTAAAACTTTTGTTGCTTTTATAATAAATTTAACTTTAAATAATCTTATTATAGAAGTTTTTAATTGCGAAAGTTGTGCAATAATAATTAAGCAATACGTTGTTTGGTCAAATTAGCAAAAATTAAACACAATCAATAATAACCCAAAAATGATGTCTACATATTAAAATTAAATCAAGTAAAGTAGGTCTGTGCAGCGAGCATGCAATGACATGCATTGCTTGTCGGTTAACCTATTTTTATGTCAAACGCAATAGCAGTGGTCATGGTTTATAGGCAGAACTTAGCTTGTTGTTACGCAAGGCCATACAATGCTGAAGTTGCATTGTTTACTTTAAGGTGAGAAATAAGCTGCATATCGTAAGTATAAAATTAGTCTTAATTTGTATTAATATCTTTTTGTTTTGTTACCCAAAACCAATGAAGTAATAATTTTTGTCAGATTGTCAATCTAAACATTTGCTGTTATTGGAACAGTAAGGATGTTATTTTAAAAAAATTTTAATGAAGAATTTTAGAGGAAAAATAAAAAATTATGAAATAATAGATTTTTTTAATTAAATGTTAATAATCGATAGGATATTTTATAAAAGAAATATAAAGTATGGTATTTAATTGATAGGGTATTTTGATAAAAAAAAATTTTATTTTACGCAGACCTGTGAAGTACGAAGTATATACTTATAAAAATAAGTACCAAGTACAAATACTTCCATACTTATACTTGAAATTTTCAAGTACAAGTACTGTATTTTCAAGTATTTCTCAAGTACTTTGTTAAGTACTTGGTGATTTTGGTAACACTAAATCTAAAATTATTTTAAGTACAAACTATTACTACATATTTTTAAACCTTGTGGTTTAAAATTTAAACTTTTCAAATACTAACTCATAATTAAAACTTTTCTGTACTAAAATTTAAACCAAAGAAATATTACAGCGTACTTTTTGGTTTAAATTTGAGAACAATTCTATATTACTTTTTGTTTTTAATGGAATTTATACTAACAGACTATAACAAAGTTGTAGAAGAGCAATTTTTTTAAATACATCAATGATAAGTCTTCACATTTGAGATGTTGCAAGGATCTCCTCTTATGAAGGTCTTATCAATTAAGATAAGGCAGTGGAGCGTTTGTTTTCAATGGCTGGTTTTGTTTACAGTCCAACTTCAGACAGTGGTCTTCCAAGTTTTGATGAAGACCAACGCTAATAAACTTTAAATGATATTTATGCTTTCGCCACTCGACTCTCACTCCTGCTTCAAAGCACTCCTCCAATCGATGATATATGCGCGCAGTGGACACACATTTCCAACTCCATGCGTGCGGCTGCTGAAGAGGTGATTGGCTACCAACGCCCTCGCCGAAACCAGTGGTACGACCAGGAGTGTCGCGACGCCACTGCAGAGAAAGACGCCGCCTACAAAGCCACCCTGCAGTCGGTTGTAACGCGCGCTGCTAAGGAGCGATACAAAGAAAAGAGGAGGGAAGAGAGAAATATTTTCAGGCGGAAAAAAAGAGAGGCAGAAAAGCGCGAGCAGGAGAAGATTAAGATGTATGGTGACAGGAATGAGGCCCGAAAATTTTTTGAAAAAATAAGACGCCTTGCCGATGGTTTTAAAACCGTTGCCTCTTCCTGCAAGGATGAAAACGGGAATCTAGTGACAGATGTCCAGAGTACACTGATGTTATGGAGGGAACACTTCTCTAAGCTTCTAAATGGCGACGCTGACAACAATCCCGCCAATAGAGATGATATTCCGGAAACCCCAATTGCGGATGACAGCGTCGAGGTTCCGCTGCCCGACTATGATGAAGTTCTGACAGCTATAGCTCGGCTTAAAAATAACAAAGCCGCGGGAGCTGATGGCTTACCTGCTGAGCTGTTTAAGAATGGAGGCGAAGCTCTACTTAAATGCATTCACGAGCTTCTATGCAGAATATGGTCGGAAGAATGCATTCCGAACGATTGGAATATCAGTGTGCTCTGCCCAATCCACAAGAAAGGCGATCCCACTATCTGTGCCAATTACCGTGGGATAAGCCTTCTTAATATCGCATATAAGGTCCTGTCGAGCGTTTTATGTGAAAGATTGAAGCCCATTGTAAACGAACTGATCTGACCTTATCAGTGTGGCTTCAGACCTGGAAAGTCCACCATCGACCAGATTTTCACGCTACGACAAATCTTGGAGAAGACTCAAGAAAAACAAGTCGACACCCACCATCTTTTTGTCGACTACAAAGCCGCCTTCGACAGCCCAATAAGGAAGCACCTGTACTCCACCATGTCTGAATTTGGTATTCCTGCAAAACTAATACGACTTTGCAGGATGCCACTGAGCAACACCAGCAGCGCAGTTAAAATCGGGAAGGACCTCTCCCCACCATTTATTACCAAACGAGGTTTCAGACAAGGTGATTCCTTATCGTGCGACTTTTTCAACCTAATGATGGAAAAGATCATCCGAGCTGCTGATCTGAGACGTAGTGGCACAATATTCTACAAGAGTGTTATGCTGCTTGCGTATGCTGATGACATCGATATCATTGGCCATAATACACGCGAAGTCAGTGCAGCATTTTCCAGATTAGAAAGAGAGTCAAGTCGAATGGGTCTGTCAGTGAATGCAGATAAGACGAAATACTTAGTGTCAACAAACAAACAGTCCCAGCGTCTTGGAACCCACGTTACCGTTGACAATACCTCCTTCGAGGTTGTGAAGAACTTCGTTTATCTGGGATCCAGCATTAATTCAACCAACGACATCAGCATTGAGATCAAACGAAGAATAACTCTTGCCAACAGGTGTTACTTTGGGCTCAGTAGGCAATTGAGAAGCAGAGCCCTCTCTCGACGAACGAAAATCACGCTCTATAAATCGCTCATCATGCCCGTCCTACAAACCTGGACGCTGAGCAGTTTAGATGAAAAGACTTTATGAGCATTCGAGAGAAAGATTCTTCGTAAGATCTACGGACCAATCTGCGTCAATGGCGAGTACCGAATACGGTGGAATGATGAACTGTATGAGCTGTACGCTGACATCGACATAGTCAAGCGCATTAAAATCGAGCGGCTTCGCTGGCTTGGTCATGTTCAGCGCATGAAAGACGATGCTCCAGTGAAGAAAAAATTCGATTCTGTACCCAGCGGCTGTCAACGCAGAAGAGGACGACCGCATCTTCGTTGGAAAGACCAAGTAGAGGACAACCTGACGAAGCTTGGAATTTCCAACTGGCGCCAGCAAGCGAAAGACAGAAATGGCTGGCGCAAATTCTTAGATGAGGCCAAGACCGACATACGGTTGTAGCGCCAACTAAGTAAGTAAGTAAGATATTTAAAGGGTTTTTTTACTAATTTTTTACAATTAAAGATAAGAAGTTGCTGAAACTTTAAAAAACTCAAGCCATTTTATTTTTGAAAGAATGTTGTACAAAATTTACCAAGTACTTAACAAAGTACAGGGTCCGCCATATAACGTTTTTTAATGGTAACACTAAGCTCATGTCTGATTTGACAGATAATTAGTTTTATCCTTCCGCTGAACGAATATGGTTGTGTATACGCTTGAACAACGCTGAGAAGTGGGCCTGCGATCGACTTACAGAAGATGCCGATTTTGCCAAAAAAAATCATCTTTTCAGATGAAGCTCATTTTGATCTTGGCGGGTATGTAAACAAGCAAAATTGTCGCATTTGGGGCACAGAAAACCCGCACACATACATTGAAAAGCCGCTGCACCCAAAACGAGTCACTGTTTGGTGCGGATTTTGGTCCAGAGGCATAATTGGGCCATTTTTCTTCGAAAATGAGCAAGGAGTGGCCGTTACAATCAATGGCGATCGTTATCGAGACATGTTGCACGAATTTTTGTTTACAAAAATTGAAGAGGAGGATATTCGCAACATTTGGTTTCAACAGGACGGCGCTACGTGCCACACAGCCAAAGCTACACTCGATGTTTTGCGCCCTGTTTTTGAAGATCGCATTATCAGTGGCAGAGCTGATGTCGTTTGGCCACTTCGGAGCTGCGATTTGACACCGTTGGACTATTATTTGAGAGGTGCCCTCAAAGATAAGTGTTACGCCGACAATCCAGAGACAATTGACCCTTTAAAGGACAATATTCGTGAAGCCATTGGTGAAATACAGCTGCACACAATCGATAATGTGCTTAAAAATTGGATCAATCGTGTAGGCTACTGCATGGCCAGCCGAGGCAGCTATTTGAATGAAATTATTTTCCATTATTAACCAGAAGGATTGTAATTTCAAATAAAAAAAGAAATTTGAGAAAATATCCAGTAGTTTTTTTATAGAATTTTTTAAAAAAAAAGTTATTTGGCGGACCCTGTACTTTAGAAATACTGATAGTACAGTAATTGAACTTGAAAATTTCAAGCATAAGTATGGAATTACGTATACTTCGTACTTATTTTTTAAGTACCTAGGTACTTGTACTTATACTTGTACTTGTACTTATTTTTACAGGTCTGATTTTAGGTTGATTGGCAAACAAGGGGATTTTAACTTAATGACAATTTTTTGGAAAACTTGTGGGATTTTTATTCTTCTTTGCCAGTAGCATGCACGTGGGTCCTCCTAGAATTGCTTAGTGATGGTGTATCCTTCTCCCACCACCTCTCGGAAAGAGGATGAGGATAAAAGTTGTTAATTAAAGGTTGAAGTCCCGTTTAAAACCTGTTTCAGTTTTTAGGAATTCAATTTTTGGAAGATTTTTTTTTGATAGGAAACACATATTGCTAACGTATTTTTTCGGATCCACTACATGGCGATCCTGGAGATGTGAAGCATCGGACCATCATGTTAATTAAAAGACGCAGATTTCTTTAAATAATTAGATTCACTGTAGAGGACTACCAATTCAGAAGAGGACTTTGAGTCTTGAGTTGAATTGATTTCAACTTGCAATTGTAAAATTTAATATATATGTTTATGAAATAACAATCTTTTAAATATATTTTATAATATAATTGTAATAGGCATTGGCCGTATCAAAATTAAACACTAGTTTAAATTTTAAATATTTATTTGTTGATCGATCTTTCGACTGAAATTATTAGTCATCTTATTAGTCATCAGGACTTACATAAACAAAAAATATAGAAATATTTATCACAATAGTTAAACATTATATTATTACAATAAAAACGATAGAAAGCAATTACAATTAACATCAAAGTTTCTTCAAAGTTGTGAGAGTGGCCCCACTTTACACAATGGGCCGCAAGTGCTGTTTTATTGTCATTCCTATTGTATATGTCTGATCTGTGCGCTGAAGTTTTTGTTCTTAATTTCGTTTTTGTCGTTCCAATATATACTTGTCAGCATATGTACCTTTTTGTTCAGTGTTACTGTTAATAATTGTTATGATTAATTGTAATTGCTTTCTATTGTTTTGTATGGCAATATTATAATTTTTAAGTGTTGTGAGAAATGTTTCTGTATTCTTTGTCTATGTAGGTCCTGATGATGACTAATAATTCTAGTCGAAATATCGATCAACAAATAAGTATTTAAAATTTAAACCAGTGTTTAATTTTTATACTGCCAAAGCCTATTACAATTATAGAATTAATATTCGATTTCGATTATGTGCAACGAATAGACGTGTTTTTTCAGCGTCAGCAATTTAAACGTTTTATCGCTGATATCTTCAATTAAACTAGTTTTATTTTATTACCACCTATTAAACATAATCTTGCCGTGTCGATACATATTTTGCTTTTCTAAAAACTTTCAAAGTTAGTCGATAATTTTTAAAATTAAATATAAACCTAAACATGTCGAATGTAACAAAAAACACACGAAGTGCTGCAATAAATCGCAAACTTGCTGCTCCGGTGACTCCCGTCGGTACTTGCAGCTCGCGATCGGATGACTCATCGAATGCAGCTACACCTATGCTTTCCGAATCAAGTTGGAACATGAAGCTGAATTGCATAAGAGAAAGCATCGTCGAACAACTGACTGGAGCAATTAATGCGTCTGAGGGTAGAGTGATGGAGAGAATTGGTGAGGTAACTGCAGAGTTAAAGAACATAAAGTCCACCATTAGGAGTGTAATAGAGCGAGTTAAGATGAATGAGGTCACATGCGCTGAATTTAGTGTGTAAAAAGAGGACAACAGATTTAAAAAAGGAAATGGATACTCTTCAAAGCAGCAACACAAGCGAACCCATTAAGACTAAGGAATATATTTAGAGTTCGAGTCAAAAACAACAAAAACTCAGCAATTGTTGTAAAACTATTTTCTGCATACGACCGCAATTACTTGTTTAAAGCTGTTTCTGATTTTCGCAAAACCAACAAGCGACAGCTATTACTCAGCGACATTGGTTATGGTGGAGGTGGGTCACTATACTTACATGAAGGTTTGACCAAAAGAAAACGCGCAATCTTGCTATATGCAAATCAACTAAAGCGCGAGAGCCGGTTTGTTGCTGTATTTACGTTGCGTGGTAATGTTTATGTAAGAACATCTAGAGATGGTGAGGCAAAACTGGTTCATAGCAAAGATCACGTTGATTGCATCGCTGGAACATAAAGCTGATCATTGTTTTTGTTTTTATTTATTAAGTAAAAGTTTTCATAAAATGTTAATCTGGTTATATATAAGCATCTGTTTATCTATCCTTTTAGTTCTAACTTCCTTTTTCTCACTATCACTAGTAATGCGCCGAATAATTCTTTCTTATTTTTCACACTTTCTTTTCAATAGTTTTTTCTTTATCCATTTTACTTGTTTTATCCATTTAATTTTTTGTTGTATATCTATGTTGTATATTATGTTGTATATATAAATTTGTTAAAAGCTGCTTCTATTGTGACAAATCTTGACACATTATAATGGTTCGCCTATTGGTGTTTGTAAAAATTGTAAAGCCTTAATTAGTGTTTTATATAATCAACGTAGTGGTTTAAATGTGATACATTTTAATGCGCGTAGTTTAAACGAAATTAAGCTTGACTAGGCTAGATATATTCCTGAAAATTCAACAGTTGATATTGTGTGTGTTACTGAAACCTGGTTCAAGAGGGATATTCCTGATTCTTTTTATAATTTTAATGGATTTAGACTTTTCCGAAATGACAGAGGTGGTAGAAGGGGAGGTGGTGTTGCTATCTATTGTAAGTCTAGTCTCAATGCTAAGTTTGTGAATAAATGTAATGATGTTTGTGAGTTTATTAATGTTGAAGTCTTCGATAATCATAAAAAAATCTTCGTCTCTTGCGTATACAACCCTAATAGATGCATTAATCCTGAAATTTTTTTTTCTGACCTTTCTACAAAAGTCGTTGACTACGATTTCTTTTTTGTTTGTGGGGACTTTAATATTAACTTATTACGGAAAGACTCTGCTACAGAAAATCGTGACTACAAATCAATAGATTTATCCGCCTTAAGTCATGAATTATCTAGTATGAGTTGGATGGACTGCCGGTTTTATAGCTCGGTGGATGATAAACTTAGAGTTCTCATGAATCAATTAGATGTCCTGTTCGACCGTCATGTGCCTTTACGCTCAATTCAAATTTCTAATAACTCATGTCCTTGGTTTACAAATCGTGTATTGTCTGCTATCAAAGCTAGAAATAAACTCCACTCTAAATGGAAAAATAGTCGAACAAACGATAACTGGGACAAGTACAGGAGAGCTCGAAATTATGCTTTTCTCATGGTTAGACAAGAAAAGACAAACTTCTTCAGTTGTAAGTTTAATACAGGCTTAAACTCTAAACAGTTATGGCAAAATATAAAAAAGTATAGAGTGTTCAGTAAGAAGCCTAGTGTTTGTAATTTGGATCCGGACTTACTTAATGGCTTTTTTTTGGCAAATGGGTGCCCAAGTCCTTCTCGGGACATTTCCTCAAACAGGATATTTAATGGCAACAATGGCGTGTTGACAGCACAAGCTACTAATTTTTCCTTGCCATCTTTTGAATTCTCATCTGTTAGTTAGGATTATGTAGCCAAATGCATAATGAAAATTAATTCCAATGCAGTAGGGATCGATGAAATGCCAATCAGATTTATCAAATTAGTTATTCACTTTATCTTAGCGCCCCTTACTCATATTATCAATCACTGCATTACTTGCTCCCGTTTCCCAGAATTATGGAAGATTTGCCACGGTCATGCCTGTGGCTAAATCTACTTCTGTCTCTGATCCCAAAGATTTCAGACCTATTAGTATACTCCCTGCTCTTAGTAAGGTTTTTGAACGAATAATGTCTGATCAGATTTCTGAGTAACTACATGTCAACAATCTTTTATCCCCATTGCAGTCTGTCTTTCGCTCTGGTCACAGCTGTTCGACAGCAGTAATGAAAATAATGGATGACATTGGAATAGCCTATGACAAGAATCTTATAACTCTTCTTTGCCTTATAGATTTCTCCAAAGCTTTTGACTCTGTCGATCACAATCTGCTTTGTTATAATCTTAAACATTTTTTTTATTTTAGTGACAGTGCATTTAAACTAGTATCCAATTACCAAGATAATAGAATGCAACGGGTTAAAGTTGGTAATAATTGTTCGTCTCTTTGTTCTGTTTCTGCCGGTGTGCCTCAAGGGTCTATTTTGGGTCCCTTACTTTTTTCTTTTTTTTTAAATGACGTCTTCTCTGTTTGTAAATATGCAACCCTTCATGCTTATGCTGATGACATTCAGCTATACCTCTCTCGACCTACTGGTCTTTTAGAAGACTTAGCTTATAGATTAAACTATGATCTGGCATTGCTTAACAAGAGGGCAGTCTAAAAAATCTAAAGTGCTACCAATTGCAAGGAATGGTTCATGCTTTGTGGATATTCCACTTTTGTCAATAGGTACTGATAAATTGAACGTTGTGAATAAAGTGAAAAACCGTGGTTTCTTAATGTAACCACGGTTTATTAAGAATACAGATTAACCTGTATTGACCATATTAATTACATTATAAGTAAAATCTACGGTACTTTGCGTTATTTACGAGCCTCCTCAGACTTTATCCCTCTTGAAACTCGTCGTAGTCTTGTAGTACAACTAAAAATGCCACATATTACTTTTTCAGATGTTGTCTATAGTCAGCTTGATTCCCAATCGCAGCATAAGCTCCTTGTTGCGTTTAACAATGCTGCAAGGTATGTTTTTAAAATCCAACGTTTTGACCATATTTCGTTGAGAAGTAAAGAAATTCTTGGGTGGGGTTTGGTTCAATACTTGAATATGCGTAATATTATTTTTTTGCACAGACTTATTAATACACAATACCCAGGGTATCTTTATGAGAAATTAAAATTTTTCAATCAGTTCGGTCTATCAACATCATTGTTCCTAGACACAACTACCTCAATAGCAGTAGATTCTTCTTCATAAGCACCATTAGACTTTGGAATTCATTACCCAACTATTTGTGAAACAATTAACTTATAGAAGCAGCTTTGAACATGCAGTTTATAATTACTTTTGTTCTATTGATGTATAATTCAATCTTTAAATTTATTCTTTCTCTATTTTCCTTATTGTCATATCTTTTAAACGTTTTCTTCTTATTTTATTTTGTTTATAATTTTTTTTTTCCGCTTTACTTATTTCTTTAAAAAAAAATCTTCAATCAAGTAATTATTAAGTTATCTTATTCTTAATTCTTTTTTTTAAATTTTAATGTTCAATTTAATTAAACTTAACCTAAATGCTAAATCTCAATTCCTTTTTATATTCTAAATTCACATAGTTATTAGACAAATGTTAATTATTCAATAAGTAAAAAGTATATAAATGTGATTCACCTCTATTGATGTACTATTAAAGACCAAGTCTTATTGTACAAATATTAATTAATTAAAATAAATAAATATTGTCAATAATTATATTTAATAATGTTTATATTATGATAGCCGACAATGTTTTAAAAAAAAATGAAAAGGAGGAATAAAATATGTAGTGATTAACCAAAACAAAAATATTAAAGTATATTTTATAAACCTTAAATGTGTATTTGTATTTGTTAGAGTAAATTGCAACTGAGAGGTCTTAGTAATGCCAAATAATACCGAGATGGGATTGGACGACATAGCAAAAGTCGAAGAAAGGTTAGTACCCTTATTCTCAAGAGCAAAGTCGGGTGAGTCAGGGGACCCAACTAGCATTCCTAGGACTGGGCCAAGCGGACTTACAAATATATATCAAAGCTGAGGCTGAAAGAAGATGCCTTTGAATTGGTATACTCAAGGCAATTTTCCTTGAGCTATATCTGCTAATAAATGAGATATGAATGAGCTATATCTGCTAATAAAAGATACCTATCTTAGATCCAAAACCTAAGAAGTATTGTGGCAACAAATACGGAAATCAGCAACAGCCAGGGGAGGAAATACGTCAATATTGTAGAAGGCTAAACATCCTTAGGATATGAGTATTAGAAATAATAAATAATCAGTATTAAAAATGGGTGTCAGCTCTTGTAAGCGAGACGGATAAAACCGTATTGACCACTTTTAGGCAGGTCTGCGCGATTACACTCTTCGATTTCAAATGTTGAATGTCAAAACAGGGACGTTGGAAAGTATGATTGAAGATGCAATAAATGCTTCTGCAATTATTAAAAAAGGAACATATTTAAATGGAGATGCGTTCGGAATTAATCTCACGACAGAGTCAAGACAATTTTTTCCAAGCGAAGCTCAGGTGGGACCTAGTCAGCAGCTAAATAACGTGAACTCGAAGAAGTATAAAGTGGATGTTTCAAATCGATTTTCCTATTTATATTCAAGTCATAAAAATCGTTTGACTATAACAAATGCTATTGTAATATCGTTTGCTTAATCCCAATATGATATCAGATTTGTTCAAAAATTAGTCCTTGATCAAAAATTGGCCTACTTTATTAAATTTTCTAATTTTTTCTGTCGCTTTTGAATTAGAAGCTGTGGTCTCACCTAGATCGCTGCAACTTTCTTTAATTTAAATGCTGCAAGATTGTATGCCATTTTGTTAAGTTTAGGAAAAATTAATAAGTATCCGAATTGGATCATCTTTATGATAAAAAAATTACTTTTGGGAAGACATTAATTTTTTATATAAATTATTTGACTTTGTTTTCTGCTTTTAAAATAACTTTAAAACATAAATTTGCTTATCGTCAAAGTTTATATCCATTATTGAATTAAAAGCCCCTTGCCATATGTTGCTACGAAAAATTATCTTCGACTAATAAGGGATATCATTCCTTAACATTCGTCAATTTCTCGTAGGAATAACTTCGTAATTTATTCCATTACATTCGTAGTATTTACTAATGGTTTCGTACTATTTTCAAATTAAAATAATAGAGTGTAAAAAAAAAATTCAATCGTATGTTGACCGTACGCATTATTCGTAGAATGCACGAAGTTTTATAGCGCATTCTCTTCTGAAAAATGGTTCTGACCTCACAGAATGCAGAATTTTGTCACATTTCTTATTATCACAATTGTCATAGCACATAATATTAATGTCAAAAAAAAAAAATTTATGTTGGTATGACTAGAGAGCAGAATGCAGAACCGCCGAGTTTTACAGGTCAGAAATTCAGCATAAGTTATACTTTTGCGGTCAGAATTTTCGAGAAAAGAACACTTCTTATTTTGAGGTAAACTTTTTTTTTTGGAAAAGAACGGAAAAAATGCAGAACTCTTGAAGAGGTCAGAGAAAATGCAGAATTTTTCTCCAGAAAAGAATGAGGTTAAAGTTAAGGAATATATTAGGGCAAGCGAATCAGTGTTTGCTTCACCAATTGTTTTAGTCGAGAAAAAGTTAGGGGAGTTGAGAATGTGCGTCGACTATCGCACATTGAATAAAGTTGCAACTAAGGATAACTATCCGATTTCGCTTATTGATGACCTTTTAGATAAGTTAGCAAAAAAGAAAGTATTTACAAAGCTTGACCTAAAAAATGCATTGTACCATGTTCTTATGCACGAAGAATCCGTAAAGTACACCTCATTCGTTACACCTTTAGGGCAATTTGAGTTTTTGAGAATGCCATATTGCTAAAGAATGCCCCGTCCACATTTCAAAGGTTTGTAAACAAATTATTCGCTGATATGGTTAGAGAAAATAATCTTATAATTTATTTAGATGACATAATGATAGCTTCAGAAACTGTAGAAGATTCTTTTCAGATATTAATCGAAGTTTTTAAAAGATTAGTCAAAAATAAACTTGAGTTGAGACTTGACAAATGCGAATTTTTACATTCGAGCGTAAAGTATTTAGGATATACTGTCACAAGTGAAGCGATACGGGCGGATGAAAAGGGTATCTTAGCAATACAAAATTTTCCGATACCAGAAAATGTCCACTCAGTACAAAGTTTTTTTGGGTTGTGTTCCTACTTCCGAAGATTCGTTAAAGATTTTTCAATTCTAGCTTCACCTTTGTATGATTTAACTAGAAAATATAACATATTTCACTTTGGTGTAAACGAACTTAAGTCGTTTGAAAGTCTGACACGGAAGTTAACGGAGTCACCATTACTAGCTTTATATGATCCAAAAGACGTGACAGAATTGCATTGTGATGCAAGTTCTATCGGGTTCCGAGCAATTTTATTGCAAAAAAAAGAGGGCGAAAATATTCATCTTGTATTCTTTTACTCTAAAAGAACAACAGAAACCGAATCGAAACATCATAGTTTCGAATTAGAGACATTAGCTATTATTAATGCATTGCACCGATTTCGTGTCTACCTGCATGGAAAACAATTTAAAATAAAATTGTAACGGACTATAATTCGCTGGCAATGACATTAAATAAAAAAGAACTAAATCCTCAAATAGCGAGGTGGGCTTTGGAGTTACAAAATTACGAATATATTTTAGAGCATCTAATAGGAACCCAAATGCAGCACGTTGATGCATTGAGCCTATGTACTAACATTATGGTGATAAAAACAAACACTTTTGAAGAAAACTTAATTATTTGCCAGGGAAAAGATGAACAATTAATGAAATCACGTCAATTATTACAAAAGAAAGAGCATAGCTTTTATGAAGTGAGGAATGGGGTTTTATACAGGAAAAAGGTACAGGGTTGTCAATATTCGAAGCGCCCATCTGGCAACACTGTAACTTTCCGCAGTGATGCCAAATCGACTAATGACATACCGCGTTTGAAGCGTCATTCCAAGCAAATGTTTACAATGAAACAGTACACGCCACGCGAACGCTCTAAAATTGTTGAAATTTACATTCAACAAAACAAGTCAATAGTGAAAACTCAACTCAATGAGCGATGAAGCTCATTTTCAGTTGAACGGAACGGTAAACAAACAAAATTGCCGTATTTATGCCACTGAAAATCCACAAGAGATTCAAGAGGTACCTCTTCACGATGCAAAAGTCACTGTTTGGTGCGGCGTTTGTGCTAAAATGCTCGTTGGGCCGTTCTTTTTCGAAGATGATAATGGCCACAGAGTTACTGTCAATCAGGAGCGTTATCGCGATATGATAAACAATTTTTTCAAGCCAATCGTTCGTTGAAAGCGTATCAGGCACTACTGGTTTCAACAAGACGGCGCGCCACCACACACAAGCCGCACTACAATCGATTTTTTGAAGCAATTGTTCCCTGGCCGTTTGATGTCAAAAAATGGTGATTTCGATTGGCCGCCAAGATCACCAGATTTAACGCCTCCAGACTTCTTTTTGTGGGGTTATTTGAAATCAAAGGTTTACGTCAACAAGCCAAAGACCCTAGAAGAGCTGAAAACCAACATCCGTCAAGAAATAACCGCCATTCCCATCGAAATGTTGAAGAAAACCATGGAAAATGCTGCAAAACGGGCACAATATGTCGTAAGGCCAATGGCGACCATTTACGAGATATCATATTCAAGAAATAATGTAAGCAAATCTACTTGAACCCAATTAAATGATATTCATGACGAACAGACAAAAAATTGTGGTTTCTTTGATTTATTTAAAAATAAAATGGGCGCTTCGAATATTGGCAACCCTGTAGATGGGACCATTGCGTTTTGTGTCCCCGAAAGTATGGAAGACCATGTTATGTACAAATATCACGATGAGATTGGCCATGTAGGTATAGATAAGGTGACTGAATTGATATTAAAAAATTATTGGTTTCCAAAAATCAGGAAAAAGATTGGAAAACATATACAATATTGTTTGAAGTGCATAGTTTATTCTTCGAAACACGTCCGCGATATTAAGGGTTTCTTCATAATATACCGAAAAACAAAACTCCATTTTAAGTTGTTCACATATAACATTATGGTCCAGTGGATATTCAAGAGCAAAAAAACATGTCTTGGTTGTTATTGATGCTGGAACTAAATTTGTTAGACTTTACCCAACCAAAACTACAAATATAAAAGAAGCTATTCAAGCGCTTAGAGATTACTTTAGATCATACAGTCGTCCGAAATTTATAATTTCAGACAGAGGGAGTTGTTCCACGTCTGGTGATTTCAAAGAATTCTTAAATAAAAACAACATACAGCACATTAAATTGGCAACTAGTTTTCCTCAGGCAAATGGACAGGAAGAAAGGGTGAAAAGGAGTTTAGGACCAATGTTAGCTAAATTGGTGAATTCCGATTTTAGAAAATGGCTGGGAATCGGTTTTAGAAAAAGTCGAACATACTTTTAACACCACGTTACATCGTACGATAAACGAGCATCCAAGTGTTATGCTCTTCGGAATCCGACAAAGAGGATCAGTAATAAAAAAAAAATAAACTGGCCATTTCAGCCCTAGGAAGGACTTTGACCTAGCTTCTATTGATCAATTGTGTTGTGAATTTTATTAAATGTTTGATCACAAATGACCGAGAACTGGACCTACGTGTCTTATGCCGACTCCGAACGGCTGCCACTAGAGGATCAGTAATAGACCATTTAAAAGAAGAACTTGTAGAGCCCCACCAAATCGTTCAGCAGCTAAACCACGAAGAATTTCGAACACAAGCTGCTTACAAACAAGATAAAGTTCAGGCATACAACCAAGAATACGTAGACCAAAAGAGAAGGAAAGCAACTAGCTATAAAAAGGGAGATTATGTCATGGTAAGAAATTTCGATTCGCACTCTGGTGTATCCAAAAAACTTATCCTTTTCTTACGAAATGATAGATACATGCTGGAAGACGTGGAAGAATTCCAGCAGTCCCGAACACCGAACTGAGGTGTTTGGACTATTGCCATGGTTCAGAGGGCATCAGAAACTTAACAATTAAATTGAAATTATCCTGAGATCAGGAGATCCCATGGTCAAGACGGCCGAATTGTAGTAAAGGGTGTTTTTTATAGAGTGATACAAGTTTAAATCATAATAAAACATAGAAATATATTTTTAATATCAATGAAACGGGCTTTATTAGATAAATATTAAATATAAGAAAAGAGGAGGGAAGAGAGACACATTTTCAGGCGGAAAAAAAGAGAGGCAGAAAATCGCGAGCAGGAGAAGATTGAGATGTATGGTGACAGGAATGAGGCAAAAATAACACGCCTTGCCGATGGTTTTAAAACCGGGGCCTCTTCCTGCAAGGATGAAAACGGGAATCTAGTGACAGATGTCCAGAGTACACTGACGTAATGGAGGGAACACTTCTCTAAGCTTCTAAATGGCGACGCTGACAACAATCCCGCCAATAGAGATGATATTCCGGAAACCCCAATTGCGGATGACAGCGTCGAGGTTCCGCTGCCCGACTATGATGAAGTTCTGACAGCTATAGCTCGGCTTAAAAATAACAAAGCCGCGGGAGCTGATGGCTTACCTGCTGAGCTGTTTAAGAACGGAGGCGAAGCTCTACTTAAATGCATTCACGAGCTTCTATGCAGAATATGGTCGGAAGAATGCATTCCGAACGATTGGAATATCAGTGTTCTCTGCCCAATCCACAAGAAATGCGATCCCACTATCTGTGCCAATTACCGTGGGATAAGCCTTCTTAATATCGCATATAAGGTCCTGTCGAGCGTTTTATGTGAAAGATTGAAGCCCATTGTAAACGAACTGATCGGACCTTATCAGTGTGGCTTCAGACCTGGAAAGTCCACCATCGACCAGATTTTCACGCTACGACAAATCTTGGAGAAGACTCAAGAAAAACAAGTCGACACCCACCATCTTTTTGTCGACTACAAAGCCGCCTTCGACAGCCCAATAAGAAAGCACCTGTACTCCAACATGTCTGAATTTGGTATTCCTGCAAAACTAATACGACTTTGCAGGATGCCACTGAGCAACACCAGCAGCGCAGTTAAAATCGGGAAGGACCTCTCCCCACCATTTATTACCAAACGAGGTTTCAGACAAGGTGATTCCTTATCGTGCGACTTTTTCAACCTAATGATGGAAAAGATCATCCGAGCTGCTGATCTGAGACGTAGTGGCACAATATTCTACAAGAGTGTTATGCTGCTTGCGTATGCTGATGACATAGATATCATTGGCAATAATACGCGCGAAGTCAGTGCAGCATTTTCCAGATTAGAAAGAGAGTCAAGTCGAATGGGTCTGTCAGTGAATGCAGATAAGACGAAATACTTAGTGTCAACAAACAAACAGTCCCAGCGTCTTGGAACCCACGTTACCGTTGACAATACCTCCTTCGAGGTTGTGAAGAACTTCGTTTATCTGGGATCCAGCATTAACTCAACCAACGACATCAGCATTGAGATCAAGCGAAGAATAACTCTTGCCAACAGGTGTTACTTTGGTGTTACTCTATAAATCGCTCATCATGCCCGTCCTACTTTACGCACCACAAACCTGGACGCTGAGCAGTTTAGATGAAAAGACTTTAGGAGCATTCGAGAGAAAGATTCTTCGTAAGATCTACGGACCAATCTGCGTCAATGGCGAGTACCGAATACGGTGGAATGATGAACTGTATGAGCTGTACGCTGACATCGACATAGTCAAGCGCATTAAAATCGAGCGGCTTCGCTGGCTTGGTCATGTTCAGCGCATGAAAGACGATGCTCCAGTGAAGAAAACATTCGATTCGGTACCCAGCGGCGGTCAACGCAGAAGAGGACGACCGCATCTTCGTTGGAAAGACCAAGTAGAGGACAACCTGACGAAGCTTGAAATTTCCAACTGGCGCCAGCAAGCGAAAGATAGAAATGGCTGGCGCAAATTCTTAGATGAGGCCAAGACCGACATACGGTTGTAGCGCCAACTAAGTAAGTAAGTAAGAAATGTTTAAATATGATTTCAGCCATGTGGCCGTCACGCCTGGCGCGTACAAGACGCAATCAAGAACACCAATTTTTACAAACTTTTCGCAGCATTTGCGGCCGTATCTCGCCGATAACTCTTCGAATGTTGATTTCCAGTGTTCAATTGTTTGCGGTTTATCGACGTAGACAAGTGACTTTACATAACCCCAAAGAAAATAATCCAATGGGGTTAAATCGCACGATATTGGGGCCAATTTATTGGGCCATTTCGTGAAATTATTTTTTGGTCAAAAGTTTCCTTAAGTAAATCAATTGTGGCGCCCGCTGTGTGGCATGTGGCTCCGTCCTATTGGAACCACATATCAGCAAGATTAATGCCAGCTAATTGAGGTACGAAAAAACTTCGAACCATGTTCCTATACCGTTCACCATTGACAGTTACATTCTGACCATAATCGTTTTTGGAGATATATGGGCCAATGACTCCGCCAACGCATAAAGCGCACCAAACAGTAATTTTCTGTGGATGTAATGGTGTTTCGACAAAAGCTTGTGGATTCTCCTCACTCCAAATACGACAATTCTATTTATTTACGTACCCATTCAACCAAAAATGGGTTTCATCGGAAAATAAAATTTTCCATGGAAATTCAAAATCAATATCAATTTGTGCTTCAGCACATTCGCTAAATTGGCGGCGCATACGATGGCCGTTTGGCTTTAATTCCTGCACAAGTTGAATCTTGAAAGGTTTTAAGCCAAGATATTTTCGTAAAATCTTCCATAAAGTGGAAGGACACAACCCCAGTTGCTGAGAACGGCGACGAATTGATTGATTAGGATCATCTTCAATGCTTTCCTGTACAGCGGCTACAGATTCTTCAGTGCGCACCGTTTGGCGTCTCACGGGATGCGCACCGTTTGGCGTCTCATGGGATGCACATTATCAGTAACAGTAAATGTGGTCCGAAAACGATTGTTCTTCGAATTAGCAGTTCTGAAGGACGATTATGTACGCCATAATATGGACAAAGTGCACGATAAGTTTGACGAACAGAACCATTATTTTAATTAAAAATTTCCACAATTTGCAGGCGTTGCTCTGGTGTAAGTCGATCCATAATGAAATGCCAAAGCAAACTAAACTCGAAGCAACTATCAGCTGTTAAATGGGTGGTCAAATAAAGCAGTGATGCCAACTCAAAGTTGTATCACTCTATAAAAAACACCCTTTAGTATATATATATATATACATTTATGTTTATCATTAAGCACTCTGTATATTTTATATGTCAATACAACATCAGTCCCTGTAAAATATTCTAACGGATTTGGGAAGAAGTCTCAAAACTCCAACTTTAATAATCTCTTGTCTCTGGTAGACAGAATAAAAGTACAAACTGAACAAGACGAACGTGTGTCTTTTTTATTCTACACATGACGGGATAGTTTCGTCAAGCAAGACGCCTTGAAATAGGTTTTAGGAAAATAAATGAGGCCTTTATAAGTGGCCTCCATCAAATTCTATTAGATAAAAATTCAAGAACTTTGACTGTTTTCTCGACAAATGATGGCCATTATTATTTCAATAGATTACCTTGGGATTAACTATATCTTTGTAACGACTCACTTTTTTGGCGTTTGCAGCTGGGATACGCAAAGTAGCTGCCAGGGTTTTTACAAAAAAGATCAGACGCTTTTTTTATTATTTTCAATCAAAATATTATCTTTATTTTCAGATTTTCTCCTGAATGATCTTCGTACAATCTTTGTTGTTAAAATTAAGTGTACGTTACGTTACTTTAAAGAAAAGATCAAAATTTAATTTTACACAAGATAATTCATTCACAATGTACTTTTAAATTTGCGTTGGTTATTATTTGGTTAAATGTTGGTATTAGTTTAGAGTACTAGCTGTAACTACCTATATACAACTAGGTTTAAATTCCCTATCGGAATCAATTCACCTGATTATGACCAACCATGCCTTATTTCATGGGGTGGTTTAAATATTCTGATTTTATAATGATTATAGCTAATTAATTAGTTTTATGGTCTATTAAATTATTACATGAATTAAATTGCGAGCTTTAGATCAAGTTTTTTAAGATGGAAACAACAACAACTCTGTATTGAGTCAAATTCGGAAATTGCTACATTTTTCTTTCAGTAGTCTTTGAGTGATTAAGCTGTGATCAACTCACTGTTTAAATTTGTATATGACTTCACAGATTTAATAATTCATTCTTTTGAATTGTATGGCTGCTAATCATATGACATTTCAAAGCAGCAGGCTATTTAAAGATCACCGCCATCAACTCTACCAAGGTTGCCATCTGTTCTAGTTGCTTCTTTATTTATTTTAAAATTCATAAGTGTTCGACAGTTTGTCGAAATGCACCATAGAAATGAAACGAGTTTTTTTGCTTCGCCAGAAGCTAGTGTTCTAACTGAAAGGTGGCTATTTTCACAACCAAATGTTCAACTACACATGACTTTGACCGAAATTTAAATTGTCGTTTAACATGCATATTGATAGAATTTGTAAAAAAGCGTCTTCTATGCTTGGTTTTATAAAACGGTGGGCCAAAGAGTTTGATAGCTTAATAACAACTACAACTCTGTATTATTCAATCGTGCGTCCTCACTTGGAGTACGCAAGTCAAGTATGGTCCCCACATTACAATGTGCATGTTGATCGTATAGAAAGAATTCAAAAACGTTTTGTTCGGTTTGCTCTAAGAGGCTTGAGTGGAACTGACACATTTAACCTTCCTCCATATGAGGATCGTTTGAAATTATTAAAGATGCAATCTTTAAGTGAGAGAAGAAAATCTGCTGATATCGTCTACTTACACCAACTCATAACTGGTGTATTCGACTCTCCAGAGCTTCTTTCTTTTATAAATTTTAACACTAACCGTAGAAGCAGCAGAAACTCTAACAACTTGATTTATTTACCATTTAGTAGAACAAATTATATGTTAACTGCTCCATTAAATCGCATGAGTACCTTTGTTAACAACTGTAACGTGTTTGATGTTAACTTGTCGAAAGGTCAACTCAAAAGTAGATTGAAAACTAATGTATGATTAGATCTATGTAAACGCATGGTTAGTTGTTATGTCTTGTGTTGTCCCTGAGCCCAACCCATATTATGGTGGGTAAATTTTTCTCCCTTTTGGTTTTTTATTGGACCACTTTTATCGATATCTTTGAGTTATTTCAATGATATTGGATTGGTTCTTAAAATGATCTATTGCGGAGAAAGTGTGAAAAAGCTGTAGTAGCTGAACTCTATTGTTATTGCATGAAATCTATCAATTTAGATTATTTAATCAATTTGACATTAATTAAACTTATTTGGCCGTGCTCCGCCATAGTTAGCTAATTAGTTTTATGATCTATGAAATTATTACATGAATTAAATTGTGAGCTTTAGATCAAGTAAGTTATTAAAGAAGGCAACAACAACAACAACAACTCTGTATAGAGTCAATCACTTAGCTGACTAGACAGTCTGCTTCGGAAATCGCTACATTTCCTCTTCTGTAGTCTTTGAGTGGTTAAGCTGTGATCAACTCACTGCTTAAATTTTCATATAATTTCACACATTTGAAATTCATTCATTTGAATTATATAGAACAAATTGAACGTTCAAATTGGCTACTTAATCATATGACATTTTAAAGCAGTAGGATATTTATAGATCAACTCTACTAAGGCTGCCATCTGTTCTAGATGCTTTTTATTTATTTCAATATGCATTGATGCTCGACAGTTTGTCGAAATACACCTTAGAAATTAAACAAGTATTTTTGCTTCGCTAGAAGCTAGTGTTTTAACTGAAAGGTGGCTATTTTCACAACCAAATGTTCAATTACTCATGACTTTGACCACAATCGATCAATTATTAGATTATTTAATTAATTTGACATTAATTAAACTTATTTGGCCGTCTTCCGCCGTA
The DNA here is from genome assembly GCA_963920525.1 of Dichetophora obliterata. Taxonomy (NCBI): domain Eukaryota; kingdom Metazoa; phylum Arthropoda; class Insecta; order Diptera; family Sciomyzidae; genus Dichetophora; species Dichetophora obliterata. The sequence continues at coordinate 140,596,692 of OY986436.1, read as the reverse complement.
GTTAGTTAATTAGTTTTATGATCTATTAAATTATTACATGAATGAAATTGCGAGCTTTAGATCAAGTAAGTTTTTGTTCATATTACTAAAAATGTGATCCATTTATATGAGAGGTGCCACTCCCACTTGTCCAATCAGTCCTACTTTTGACACATTTAAATTATGCACTTGATAACTGCCTAAATTTCTGTTGTAATGGCTTTACTGGTTTTTCATATAATTTTTCTTTTTTTGTATTATTTCTAAATTTGTATAAATATGTAATATTATGTTGATTTTATATGACTTAAATACAAATTCTAAATGTTTAATAGTTTAAATCCTACTTGATTTTAAATTTAAATTCTACGAATTAAAATACAAAAATCAAGTATGATTTAAACTATCCAACATTTAGAATTTGTATTTAAATCATATAAAATCAACATAATAAATAACAAGGTCATTTAAAAGAAACTTTAAAATGCAATATTTTTTACAAAATTTTCTTTGTGCTCAAGAACTTTTTTTTTAAAATTTTATAAAAAACTTATTAATTTTAAAGAAAAATTAAAAAAAAAATCATTTATGTAATTAAACGTGTATTAAGAGTACAGGGTTGTCAATATTCGAAGCGCCCATCTGGCAACACTGTAACTTTCCGCAGTGATGCCAAATCGACTAATGACATACCGCGTTTGAAGCGTCATTCCAAGCAAATGTTTACAATGGAACAGTACACGCCACGCGAACGCTCTAAAATTGTAGAAATTTACATTTAAAAAAACAAGTCAATAGTGAAAACTCAACTCAATGAGCGATGAATCTCATTTTCAGTTGAACGGAATGGTAAACAAACAAAATTGCAGTATTTATGCCACTGAAAATCCACAAGAGATTCAAGAGGTACCTCTTCACGATGCAAAAGTCATTGTTTGGTGCGGCGTTTGTGCTAAAATGCTCATTTGGCCGTTCTTTTTCGAAGATGATAATGGCCACAGAGTTACTGTCAATCAGGAGCGTTATCGCGATATGATAAACAATTTTTTCATGCCAATCGTTCGTCGAAAGCGTATCAGGCACTACTGGTTTCAACAAGACGGCGCGCCACCACACACAAGCAATGTTGAAGAAAACCATGGAAAATGCTGCAAAACGGGCACAATATGTCGTAGAGGCCAATGGCGACCATTTACGAGATATCATATTCAAGAAATAATGTAAGCAAATCTACTTGAACCCAATTAAATGATATTCATGACGAACAGACAAAAAATTGTGGTTTCTTTGATTTATTTAAAAATAAAATGGGCGCTTCGAATATTGGCAACCCTGTACTTGTACCAAAAATCAAGAAATTTTAACAAGCCTTTACTAAGCAAAATTAATTGTACTAAAACAGTACCATAAAACTAAATTCTTTATAGCTCATTGAAAAATAAACATAAAAAAATTGCAATTTATTTTTTTCATACTTACTTACTTACTTAGTTGGCGCTACAACCGTATGTCGGTCTTGGCCTCATCTAAGAATTTGCGCCAGCCATTTCTGTCTTTCGCTTGCTGGCGCCAGTTGGAAATTCCAAGCTTCGTCAGGTTGTCCTCTACTTGGTCTTTCCAACGAAGATGCGGTCGTCCTCTTCTGCGTTGACCGCCGCTGGGTACCGAATCGAATGTTTTCTTCACTGGAGCATCGTCTTTCATGCGCTGAACATGACCAAGCCAGCGAAGCCGCTCGATTTTAATGCGCTTGACTATGTCGATGTCAGCGTACAGCTCATACAGTTCATTATTCCACCGTATTCGGTACTCGCCATTGACGCAGATTGGTCCGTAGATCTTAGGAAGAATCTTTCTCTCGAATGCTCCTAAAGTCTTTTCATCTAAACTGCTCAGCGTCCAGGTTTGTGATGCGTAAAGTAGGACGGGCATGATGAGCGATTTATAGAGCGTGATTTTCGTTCGTCGAGAGAGGGCTCTGCTTCTCAATTGCCTACTGAGCCCAAAGTAACACCTGTTGGCAAGAGTTATTCTTCGTTTGATCTCAATGCTGATGTCGTTGGTTGAATTAATGCTGGATCCCAGATAAACGAAGTTCTTCACAACCTCGAAGGAGGTATTGTCAACGGTAACGTGGGTTCCAAGACGCTGGGACTGTTTGTTTGTTGACACTAAGTATTTCGTCTTATCTGCATTCACTGACAGACCCATTCGACTTGACTCCCTTTCTAATCTGGAAAATGCTGCACTGACTTCGCGCGTATTATGGCCAATGATATCTATGTCATCAGCATACGCAAGCAGCATAACACTCTTGTAGAATATTGTGCCACTACGTCTCAGATCAGCAGCTCGGATGATCTTTTCCATCATTAGGTTAAAAAAGTCGCACGATAAGGAATCACCTTGTCTGAAACCTCGTTTGGTAATAAATGGTGGGGAGAGGTCCTTCCCGATTTTAACTGCGCTGCTGGTGTTGCTCAGTGTCATCCTGCAAAGTCGTATTAGTTTTGCAGGAATACCAAATTCAGACATGGTGGAGTACAGGTGCTTCCTTATTGGGCTGTCGAAGGCGGCTTTGTAGTCGACAAAAAGATGGTGGGTGTCGACTTGTTTTTCTTGAGTCTTCTCCAAGATTTGTCGTAGCGTGAAAATCTGGTCGATGGTGGACTTTCCAGGTCTGAAGCCACACTGATAAGGTCCGATCAGTTCGTTTACAATGGGCTTCAATCTTTCACATAAAACGCTCGACAGGACCTTATATGCGATATTAAGAAGGCTTATCTCACGGTAATTGGCACAGATAGTGGGATCGCCTTTCTTGTGGATTGGGCAGAGCACACTGAGATTCCAATCGTTCGGAATGCATTCTTCCGACCATATTCTGCATAGAAGCTCGTGAATGCATTTAAGTAGAGCTTCGCCTCCGTTCTTAAACAGCTCAGCAGGTAAGCCATCAGCTCCCGCGGCTTTGTTATTTTTAAGCCGAGCTATAGCTGTCAGAACTTCATCATAGTCGGGCAGCGGAACCTCGACGCTGTCATCCGCAATTGGGGTTTCCGGAATATCATCTCTATTGGCGGGATTGTTGTCAGCGTCGCCATTTAGAAGCTTAGAGAAGTGTTCCCTCCATAACGTCAGTGTACTCTGGACATCTGTCACTAGATTCCCGTTTTCATCCTTGCAGGAAGAGGCCCCGGTTTTAAAACCATCGGCAAGGCGTCTTATTTTTTCGAAAAATTTTCGGGCCTCATTCCTGTCACCATACATCTCAATCTTCTCCTGCTCGCGCTTTTCTGCCTCTCTTTTTTTCCGCCTGAAAATATGTCTCTCTTCCCTCCTCTTTTCTTTGTATCGCTCCTTAGCAGCGCGCGTTACAACCGACTGCAGGGTGGCTTTGTAGGCGGCGTCTTTCTCTGCAGTGGCGTCGTGACACTCCTGGTCGTACCACTGGTTTCGGCGAGGGCGTTGGTAGCCAATCACCTCTTCAGCAGCCGCACGCATGGAGTTGGAAATGTGTGTCCACTGCGCGCATATATCATCGATTGGAGGAGTGCTTTGAAGCAGGAGTGAGAGTCGAGTGGCGAAAGCATCGGCTGTCTGTTTCGATTGCAGCTTGTCGACGTCTAGCTTTCTCTGTGTAGGGTTGCGTGTATTCTTAGCTGCGCACAGACGTGTACGGATCTTGGCTGCAACAAGATAGTGATCCGAGTCAATGTTTGCACCACGGATCGTACGTACATCCAATACACTGGAAGAGTGCTTTCCGTCGATCAAAACGTGATCAATTTGATTCTTGGTTTTTTGATCAGGGGACATCCAGGTGGCTTTATGAATATTGAGATGCTTGAATCTAGTGCTACTTACGACCATGTTTCGTGCTGCGGCGAAGTCAATCAGCCTCATTCCGTTATCGGAGGTGTTGTCGTGGAGGCTGAACTTTCCGACCGTTGGACCAAAAATATTTTCCTTGCCCACCTTAGCGTTGAAGTCACCAAGCACGATTTTTACGTCGTGGCGGGGGCAGCGCTCGTAAGCATTTTCAAGGCGCTCGTAGAAAATTTCCTTGATCTCATCGTCCTTGTCTTCTGTCGGAGCGTGCGCACATATTAGGCTTATATTGAAAAACCTAACCTTGATGCGGATTATGGCAAGTCGTTCGTTCACAGGTGTGAATCGCAGGACGTGGGGCCGTAGTCTCTTGCCAACTACAAATCCGCATCCAAACTCGTGCTTCTCTGCATGGCCGCTGTAGTAGATATCACAGGGTGCATGCCGAATGCAACCCTGTCCCTTCCATCGCATTTCTTGGATAGCAGTGATATCAGCTTTGTATCTTTCCAAGACATCAGTCAGTTGGATAGAGGCACCTTCCCAATTAAGGGTTCGGACATTCCAGGTGCATATCCGTAAATCATTATCAGTTTTTCGTAAGGTTGTCAGTTTTGACGTTGCCCAGGAAACACCACGTGGAGGTTTGAGTCGACTTGAGGCGATTTCACAAAGATTATGCTGGCCTCGCCAGGTTGAGACAGTCAGACATGTTACATTGATCCATCGCCCCCAGTTATTTTTTTCATATACACTTCGATAATATCCATAAAAAAATATAAAAATTACGACTTCTTGTTTTAGATGGCTAGTTTCACGAATTTTCACTCATAAATAGTTTGAATTCTTTACAATACGTAAAAAACGATACGAAAAGTTATGTTAATTTAATTTAAAGTCGTTTCGGTTGACCGTGCTTAGTTATACATTTTGGTGCGATTATATACATTTTCTTTTTGATATTTTTAGACAATTTTATTTTTTTTTTTTTTTGGATTCACATTTTTTAAAATGATCTTTTTGATTGAAATATTTTCCTTAACTCTATAAAAAATTTTATAAATTTGGAACTCTTAAAAAATAAATACTTAAATCTAAAATTTGAATTATGAGTAAAGTGTTTTTTTGTAAAGTTTTTTATTATGTGTTTATACTAATGTGGACACCACATTATTCCCCCTCCTCAAAAAGTTTTGACTATATTACTGATGTGTACGCTTTTATTGGGTTTTCTTTTATTGGGTCTATATCTTCCTACACCAAGGATCTGAGGTCTAAAAGAACTAGTGGTAACCCTGTGAACCAATTTGTCTGATTGTTACTCGCGATGAGTGATGCTTTAAGCTGACGGTGAAAACGCTCTACCATGCCATTAGCTTGTGGGTGATAAGCTGAAGTAATTATGTGTTGACAACCGAGATTTTTTATAAACTGGCTAAAAGTAGTTGAAGTAAACTGTGCTCCTCTGTCTGAAGTAATTTTCAATGGAACTCCAAAACGCGAAATTAATTCTCTCTGTAGGGTGTCGACTATCGTGTCAGTATTTGTATTCTTGAATGGATATGCTTCGGGCCAACGTGTGTTCCTGTCAACTGCAGTGAGCAGATATCTATACCCACTCGATATTGGTAACGGACCGACTATATCGTGGATGTGTTCAAAACGACAGCGTGGTGTATTGATTTTATGTGGAGGTGTTTTTGTGTGTTTATGTATTTTTGAACATTGACATCTAACACATTCCTGTGACTATTTGTTGTTTTCTGTATTCATTTTTGGCCAGAAATATCTTTGTGTTAGTAGACGTCGTGATGCTCGTGTTCCTGGGTGTGCAATATTGTGTAACTGTTCAAAGACTTGTTTCCGTAGTGTTCGTGGTATGTAAGGTCGTGTTAGTGAATTTGTTTATTTTTTTGTACCGTAACTGGTTGTGGATAGTCTTGTATGTGTTGTGCTCCTTCTTCTTAAGATCGGATACCTTGTTAAGAAATGTTATAACTTAAGAAATTTATGTCAGTCGCTCCGAAGATATATTTGTTAGGTTTAATGTTCAAACCGTAGTCATTAAGTCTCTGCAAAACTTGTGTTAAATGTTCCATGTGTTCTGTCTCTGTCTCGCTAGCTACTAAGATATCGTCCAAATAAACAAAAATAAAATCTAGTCATGTATTAATCTTTGGAATGTTTGTGCCGAGTTTCTAAAACCGAAAAGCATTCGGAGAAACTCAAACATCCCGAAAGGTGTTGTTATGGCTGTCTTGTGTACATCTTTAGGAGCCATTGGTATTTGATGGTAGGCTCTGACTAAATCGAGTTTTGTTTGTAATTGTTTGTGTTGTGTAAGTTAATGGAAAAGTCGTGTATGTGCTGTAATGATCGGGTACTGTGATAGCATTCAGTCGTTTATAATCACCGCACGGTCTCCAGTCATTTAGTTCGCGTTTGGCTACCAGGTGTAGTGGAGATGAAGTTTTTGAATCTTGACGGTCTGCAAATTCCGGATTTTACTAAGAAGTCGAATTCTTGTTTCGCAATTTTTAATTTTGGCAAGTCTTAACGTCTTGGTCTTGTGAATGGTAGTTGTCCTTCAGTCTTAATGTAGTGTTCAGTTTTATGTTTGACGAGTAAAGTGTAAACTGGTTCTGTAAGAAGTGAAGGAAACTGTTTGAGTAACTGTGTATATTTGTTGTCCAGTGTGAATAATTTTGGTAATGGTTTTTCAGAGTATGCTGAGATTGCACTGACAGTTAATTTTGTTACGGGATCAATAAGTTTAAAAGGAAATTCTCGTCTAAGTTTTAAATTTACGTTAAGTAATTTTTTTCCATATGTCGAAATTGTGCTTCCATTAGCTGCTGTCAAAATCAAGCCGGAATGTTTTTGTTATTTTTGTATTTCTGGGCAGGAAAAACCGCAACTTCTGCTCTACTGTCAATTAAAAAGTTAGTCTTCTTGGCTTTGTCGTATATAAATAAACGGCGTGTGAGTGTAGTTGAACATCCATCATTAGCCATTGCAATGATGGAGTTGCTTAGTTTGTTGTATTATGTGTAGTGTGGTTTGATGTTGTATCGTTTAGAACGAAAGAACACGGCTGTTCACACTTTCTATCTATCCTACTGAATTCGTAATGGTATATGCATACCCAGTTGTTAGGTCGTTGACGCCATGTATTTCGATACGATGAACGATGTCTGAAGAAATCTCGGAAATTAGAGTTCCTTGAACGGGAGAGATTACGTTGTTCACTTCTGAGCTCTTGAACTTCGAGTGATAATTTGTTGAAACTTTCTAAAATCTTGGTTGTAGTTTCAGAGAAATGTTGCGTGAACTTCGAGTGATATTTGTTGAAACTTTCTAAAATCTTGGATGTAGTTTCAGAGAAATGTTGCGTGATTGCAACTAATTCTTCAGTTTTCATAGCTGGTGAGGGTTTCTTAGTTATAGTGGATATTTCACTTCCAGCTATAACTTCCTATAGATTGTCCGCGAGTTTGAGTAGAACGGTCAGTTTATGACCTGACCCGGTCAAAGCGATATTTAAGCTCTTTGGTAATTTCCGTTGCCATAATTTTTAGATTAGATCGCTACTGTCTGTGGAACCAGCTAGCAAGAGTAGCGAACGATAGAACTGAGATGGTTTCTGGTCACCCATCTCAGAATCCGAAAGGATTTTGTCGAAACGTTTGTTTTCGCTTAACGAAAGTCTGGCTATTAAAATGTTTTCAAGCCCATTATATAAATTTGTAGCCGGTGGATTTTTGATAAAATCTAGTACTGTTACTATTACTTCTTGTGGTAATGCAGTATTTAGCTCTGTCGACAGTTATCGCTTTAGCTTGAAATTGGATTTCAGTGTGTGCGAACCATGCGTCTCGACAGTAAGTCCAAAAAGGTGGTAGTTTTATAGCGGTTGCCTGAATTTCGAGAGGATTCGATTCAAAATTAATGAAGTGTTCGTTATCACCACTACCGGTGTGAGGTTTATGTGGGGGTTTACGTTGCATTTTTTTTTTTTTGTTATTTAAGAAGGTTACCTATTTGTTTCCCTAGTGCAATGTCGTGTTAAGCTAAATTGAAAAAACAACCTGTAACAAAATTTTATAAAATATAGAATTTTACATAAAATGAACAAATAAATTTCCTTTTTGAAAATGTTGTTTAGCAGTGACCTTGTCTTCTGCTGTTTTTATTGTTGTCGCTCTTGTTGTTAAGCAGTGACCGTGTCTGCTGCTGCTGTTGTTGTTGTAGATGTTGTTGTTAAGCAGTGACTGTGCCTGCTGCTGCTGTTGTTGTTTTAGATGTTGTTTAGTAGTGACCGTGTCTGCTGATGCTGTTATTATCGCTGCTGTTGTTGTTTTGTCGCTGTTGTTGGTTAGCTTTTGTTGTTGTTGTTGTGGCTTTGGCTTTGGCGCCGGCGGAAGTGACGACTGATGAGGAACTTGAAGTGGAGGTGGCGTTGGCGGGTATTTTAACGTTTTCTGCGCGGAGTTTGTTGTAGCGCCGCTCTTAGTAAATTCGTCGTTAGAAGCGGTAGCTTCAGAGTTATTGTTGACGTTTGAGCGTTTTTTTTCGTTGTTTGTGGGCTTGCTGCCACCAATTTTTATCGGCCAATCACCAACGTTGCTAAAGTCACTAGCCTTTTGATTGACCTTCTTTTTGTCCTTGATTACAGCTGTAATGGGTGCGGCAACTTTTGCTTTAGGTACAACTGTTGTTACGGCGAGAGGAGCTTTAGCGTTTGCTGTGGATTTATCTGATATTGTTGGGTCAGTAGGTGCGGCTGCAGTTATAACGACTGCTGCTTTGTAAGTTTTGGTGCGTTGTTGTTGGTTTTATTTGTTGAAAATTTCAAAAATTTTCGCTTATTAACATTTTAATTGCCGTTTGTATTACTTGAAAGTCAATAATACCCTTAATTGTAATCAAATATTGTTTAATTTTGAGTGTTTCATATTGTATTTTTATATTTTTTAATTTCCTTTAAAATTTTTTTGTTAATTGAAATATTTCTAATGTAATGTTAGTTTTAAGTTACTCTTCATAAACTCAATGCTCATTTTTAATGTAGTACGTACTATAAAAGACTTAGTCTTAATGTACACCATAATAAATAATAATAATTATAATAATGAATACTAATAACAAAAAATTAAAATTTTAAAATTTAGTACAAAAAATTGTCACAAATAGTGTAAATCGAAGAACTCTGCATCAAATTTTTGGAAAATTGCCCTTATACAAAAGATATTAAGTTTTTGCAGTGATTTTTTGAATATTTTTTTTTAAAGTTTTATTAAAATATGTATTTCTCCTCCATCTTTTGCCTGATTTACTATTCCGAGGCATCATTGGAAACTGCTGCTTTTCTTTCCTGTCACTAATTTACCCTTATAGGCCTATTTTTATGCTGTCGGATGTTCGCCTGATTGACTGAATTTGTAAAAATTTTAGAAAAAACTTATTGCAATCCTATAGATGGAGAATGCACTAAGGAGTCTATGAACTCTAAAGTCAAACAAAATGCTAAGTATAACTCGTTGGTTTCTTTGTTAAACTCGCCAAGTACACTAATATACCTTTTTTTACTGAAAGAACTCTAAAAGATATAAAGGCGTCTCACAAAAAAAAGTTGTCCGAGTCACCCCCTCAAAATAAACTTGGGTTTATGCTATGATAAATATTATCATAGTAATATATGCCCTTAAAATTAACTTTGTTTTATGCTATGATAAATATTATCACCCTTATACCAGATAAATACTACCATAGCATAAACCAAAGTTTATTTTGAGGGCATATATTATTATGATAATATTTATCACAGCATAAACCAAAGTTTATTTTGAGGGAGTGACCCGGACAACTTTTTTTTGTGAGGCGCCTTAATATATATATGCCCATAGTTAATGTGAGTTCATAATTAAATTTAACTTGATTTAATTGAATTTCTTTAATTTACTGTAATTTAATCCATTTCGATTGAATTTGGTAGGGAATGATATAAGAATAAGAATAATATATAGTTTAGAAAAATGTCACCAAGTCCTAAGCATTGGTTGCTGATGCTCCGTCTTGGTGAAGCTGAATGTGTGTGTGTTTGCATGTATTTAGCTCGCGTCTGGATGATTCTTTCGATTCTTGGTGGGAGGCTGATGCTTCTGTGCTTCGAGTACAGTGCGTGTGTATGAGTGAGATTTTAGCAATTGTGAAGCTGGATTTGGAAGTATGTTTCAGGTAGGACGGCGGAGTGGTATGTACACACCAATGATGAGAATTAGCAACGGGTTAACAAACTGGCGCTGCTGTTCGGATACCTGACTCAGTGAGAACTGAGGGGGTAAATTCCGAAAGATTAGATTGGGTACCTACGCAAATGAAAACTTACTGTGGTAATTCCCAGGATCTAGGTGGATATGAGATAGATGTGGGGTAAGGAACTAAACTGAAACTCACTTTCACAATCATCGCTAATTCTTTTACTTTCACTTTCTCATTTTGCACTTATGGGGCCCTAAATAAACTGCATGTTGTCGATTTAAAACTTTTATGTATCTTTGATTTGGCCAATATAAACTGCTTGCCTCACCAATTGTCCTCTTGTGTTGGTATCTTTGGTGAAACTCTCTCGAGGTCTTCGCTATCCTGTTGAGTGCTTTTTGTCCTTACAGCGTATTCCCTCGACGGCAGTTGACAGCAATTTTTGTTATGTCGATGATTTCTGCACTTTGCTGGCTCGCTGCGGATCTCCTTTCAATATACTTTGTAATATTGATACACACTTGTGCTAAACTTGCTGGTTGTTTCTGTTGAGCATGTTGCGTTCTTTGGCAACTTTGTGGGGATTTCCACGTCGCACACTGGCTAATCGTTAGAAAAAACCTGTTTTTGAAACATGTGTAAAATTATTTTTATGTAGCCAAATATCAATTCCCGTCCAAATTTAAAAAATATTTTTTTTTTATAAAATCCTCCAAATTTGCATTATATTTGTAAAGCTTATATAAACCAAAAAGGAGTTAAAACAAAAAATAATTTTATGAAGATTTCGTAAATAGATTAAGTAGTATTTTTATTTATTTTATATAACTGCAATATTAAAGAAAAGTTATGCAGTAAATTTTTTAAGGTTTAACTAAAATTAAAAAAGTTACTAATTATTTTTATAGAGTACTAAAATTTCATTTATGCTAAAGTTTAGACATCAATATTTTCTTAGCTAATGCATCCTAACGTTTTTAATTCATGTAATTGTCGGGAATGGAGTTTATATTTTATAAAAATGTAAAAACTAGAACCAACTTTAACCAACTTGCGAAGTGATGAACGTTTTCGTGAAGGCGGAACATGAATTTTACAGTGCTCTCGCACTATTAAAACAAAGCTGCACTTGTTTGCAAGTTTCTAATTCTTCTTTGTTATCATTTTCTTCATTATTATTGAAGCTAAAAATTAGTTTTTTTACTTTGTTATTGGTTTTGAGTGGAGTGATTATTTTTATTAAATCATAAAATATTTTTTTAGTATAAAGAAATTTAATATTTCATACCAAATTCTCAGTGAGGAATTAATTAAAAATGAACGAGATGCATCGAAGTTAAGGGACTTTTTATCAACATTCCATTGGGATTTAACACCAGTGGATCTCAGTTCAATAATTGAAGAAAATATTAAAAAATTTGTGGGCCACTTGCGCAAAAGGTGGCAAGAGAGCCACTATATTTTGCAAAAGTTTCAAACGAAAAATGAAAATTGGCTAAATAGTACATTTTATTATTTCTCTGTATATAAAAATTAGTTTGTTTACTGTTCGTGTGTCACCGGTGTTCTCGAAAACGCGTGCATCGTTTTTATGAAACTTTGTGTGGTGTTCAGATATTATGTACAGATGTTTGTTTATATTAGGGCAGTTTACAATCTTGTTGCATCGTTGCAAATGCAAAATGAACAGCTTTTACAAAAACAAAAAGCATTGAAAAGCTTTTGCAACATATGCTTTTTGTTTTTGTAAAAGCTGTTTATTTTGCACTTGCAACGATGCAACAAGATCGTGAACTGCCCTATTGTTATAAATTGTTATAAATAAGATTGCATGTTTCTCATATTTAGAGAAACTTTTCTGTGCGTGTTTTTTGTTGATGCACTTATTTATGAAGGATTTTGTTATTCTTTTGATTAATTGTACGAATTAGTTAATGAAACATGTAATGTATTCTATTTGTTGTGCTGGCATAGATTGTCCATGTAATATTTCCGAGCGAATATTGATTAAAAAAATATTTTCTAAATGAATTGTCTTCAGGTACTTTCACACTTGACTTATTTGAAAAAAGCGAAGCTGGATGATCAAAAAGAAATTCTGATGGTAGACCAGAAAAAGAATTTGCTAATCGTGCTAAGCGTTATAAAGCAGAAAAGTTAAGACAAGGATATCCAGTTGAGCAGTTGCGAATGGCTATTGGCGGAATACAAGAAAACGAAAAGTCAAAACAATATATTCCACTTAGGGCCAAGTTTTGATTGCGAGTTTAAACTCTAGTCAAATTAAACTAAGGTTAACTCACCAAAATTGGACGTTTAAACTCAGTAGTTATAATAAGGCGGTTCTGGGCCAACGGATCCGCTTGTGTAAGTTGACGGCAGTTTTTTACGGTTTTTGCGGTTTTGGGTTGTGCAAGTTAACGGCATTTTTTGCGGTTTTTTGCGGTTTCGGCTTGTGCAAGTTGACGGTAGTTTTTGTGGTTTTGACTTATCTCCGTCCGTCCGTCCTTCCATCCGTCAGTTTGAGGTTTATGATATGCAGTTGCATAAAATATTAAAATTTTTGTGTTAACAATGTTTGGAGAAAATAAGAAAATGTATTCTGCGGTTTTTGATAGGCCGTTCCATAAAATATAAAATTTGCGTTTTATCAATGCTTGGGAAAATAATAAATTGTATTCTGCGGTTTTTTGATAATCAATTCCATAAAATTTAAAAATTATGTTTTATCAATGCTTGGGAAAATAATGAATTGTCTCCTGCGGTTTTTTGATAATATAAACGTTAAAATAAAATATTAAAAAACTATTATGAAATATTTTTAAATAAATGTTATTAAACATTTAGAATACATATATATGTTTAATATCGTATCACTAATAGGAAGTCCACCGCGGTTCTTTGAAGATAGCTGCATATAAATTGTAGACTTTTTTATAGTTTGATACCGTGACCTCAAAATTGTAGAATTACAAATATCATAAGTTTCCTTGTCCAAATTTTCTACATAGCAACAATTTTTTTTATGTAATCCATGTATAGAATATGTAAAATGAAGAGACGATCTCATTTCAGTAATCATGTCCTGAAAAGCTGAAACATGATCGTGGTCTATTCATTTTTCATATTTAATTATGGAATTTTCTAATTCCACTGATGAAACCATATTTGGTTGTTTCAAGTGAGAGATATACTGTAAACAAATTTTTTTTTTAACTTTACTTTATTAGAACCCAAAACCGCGATAATGTCTAGATAAGAATACAAATTTCTTGAATTTATCAAAACCCAAAACCGCGATAGTGTCTCGATAAGAATTAAAATTTCTAGAAATGATTTTTCAACTCGCGCTCTAAGGGAAAACACTATAAAATAGATGATCTCAATAATATTAAATTGAATCAAAAAACGAGGTTCATAAAACAATGTTTTAGGCTGTCTGATATCCCTCTAAATAAACAAATACGAATTCTGAAAGCGGAACGCAAACGGAAAGACACCATTTGTGGTACGATAATCATGCTGGAACTAGAAAAAATATAATACTGATTACTGAATACTGATTAAAAACAATAAAATTAAACAAAATAAATAGTTGTAATAAAAAATAAAATTGATATGAAAAGTTAATAATGGCATATTTTAATTATAATATTGTTTTTTTTTTTTAAATATTTTTTTAGAATTATATATGAGCTTTATGCCAATTAAGTTCATGAAGCAACAGGTTTTGTTATGGTTTGATAAGGTTTCGATATATGAATTTGATATGTTTTTTATTTTAAATGTAAAATATCAGTACACTTATAAATGTGAAATTGATTATCAATAAATCGAACATATCCAAATATTGATTTTTTACTATATTTAATATTCTTCAGAGTGCTGACTGTTTTATATTTATAAATAATCCCCATTAGTTGCTTTAGAAATTTGTCTTCGGAAAACCATTCGATATCGCTTCCAATATCCATTTTAGAAGGAGCAACGTGCATCAAGTCAACAGTTTCCTCCTTCTGCACTTCATCATTACACCAATGTTGAATTATTTTTTTCAATCTACAAACTTCTACATTATTTTTAAAATTTCAAAAGTTGGTTTTTCCTTATTGTGGGCCTTCATCAAGACTATAAAATATGCAAGAAAAATGCATAACATTATTCACAATATAAACACAAGAAAATCTCAAAAATTACCATAAAAAACGTGAAAAATTTTATAAATTATTTATATTAAAGAACATCACAAACAATTTTTTAAAACTATTTTTAAGAACTTAAAAAGCTTATTGTGCTAAGCCGCTTCGAAAACAGATGTTTGCCACCTTTATCATACACCGTGTTTATGTTTAGTCAAATATTTGTAAATATGAGAACATCATAAACTTTAAAAATTTTTAAAACATAACAAGAACATCATCATTGTCGAAGCAGACAAAGGTGGTAAAACAGTAGCGATGAACAAAATAGACTACGAGGAGAAAATTAAAGCGATTTTAAGAGACGGTTGGACGTACAAAACAATAAGAAGAGATCCAACTTCAACATTACAACAAAAAAAAAACAATGCATTTGCTGAGACTCTGTTTAGAAAAGAAATTATAAAGAAGCAAGAAAAGCTTAAAATGACAACACACACAGCAACAATACCAAAATTTTACAGGTTGCCTAAAATACACAAAAACGAGACACCTTTGTGGCCGATTTGCTCCTTTATAAATACTCCCTCTTACGCTCTATCTAAATACATAGTAAACATTTTAAAATTATTAACAGTGGACTCCACATACAACATCAAAGACGCTACAGAATTTAAAAACAAGATCAACAACACCTACATTTGCGACGACGAAGAGATGGTGTCATTTGACGTTATTTCGCTCTTTCCTAGCATTCCAGTGGAATTTGCTTTTGAACGACTATTGAACGATAGTGGGACAAAATAGAGAAACAAACAAAAATTCCAAAAAAACTATTTATGGAAATTTTGCGTTTTTGTATAAGACATAATTATTTTGCTTACGACAGCAAAACGTACTGCCAATTAAAAGGGATGCGAATGGGTTCACCAATATCGCCTATTATAGCAGATATTTTAATGCAGGAGATTTTGGATGTTTTCTTGATAAACGTAAACCAAAAACCAAGACTACTGACAAAGTATATAGACGACATATTCGCAATAGTCAAAAAAGAACATATAGACAGCACGCTTACAACATTGAATAGGTGCAACACCTACATACAATTTACCAGAGAGAAGGAGCAAGATGGCCAATCGCTATATTTGGACGCAATAGTTAAAAGACATAACAATATTATGAAAACCGACTGGTATCAGAAACCCATGGCATCGGACAGGCTTATAAATTACCATTCTAAGCACCCTAAAAAACAATTCTAAATACGGCTAAAAACTTTGTACAAAGAGTTCTTAACATAAGCGACGAGAATTTTCACAAAAACAACACTCAACGTATCAGAGAAATATTAAAATACAACGACTTTCCTCAACACACCATTACACGCTTAATAAAAACTTTCAAGGACAACAATTTCATGCAAAGGGGTGTCAAACTAGCGATTGAACCAAAAGTTTATAAAGGAATCACGTACATACCTGGGTTTACGGAAAAATTTAGGAAATCAAACATATGCAATAAAAATAATCTATTCTTATTTGTTTTCATTGAAATGGGTTTTTACGGGTGGGCTTCAAACCCGACGCACAACCTATTTTAAGCCAAGGGGGGGCCCGCCGCTCAGATAAGCCGCCAAACTAACGGTTGTCAGTTTTGACGTTGCCCAGGAAACACCACGTGGAAGTTTGAGTCGACTTGAGGCGATTTCACAAAGATTATGCTGGCCTCGCCAGGTTGAGACAGTCAGACATGTTACATTGTAAAGGTTTGCCCCCAGATTCCAGCGGCGGTCAACGCAGAATAGGACGACCGCATCTTTGTTGGAAAGACCAAGTAGAGAACAACCTGACGAAGCTTGGAATTTCCAACTGGCGCCAGCAAGCGAAAGACAGAAATGGCTGGCGCAAATTCTTAGCATAGGCCAAGACCGACATACGGTTGTAGCGCCAACTAAGCACAAGCAAGCACAATAAAAATAATTACGCACTTGCAACAAAATCAAACAATACTTTAAAAATTCTTCACAGCAGGACCAAAAGTTGCAAAACAACCACTCACCAAATTTCGCAACTACAAAAATACTGCAATAGGAGACGAACTACGCGAGGAGGTATACACTGGAAATGCTCCACATATTAAACACACCAACAATAACACGATTGAACTATAAAACAGACACCGACAATTGTTCTCATATTTACAAATATTTGACTAAACATAAACACGGTGGATGATGAAGGTGCCAAACATCTGTTTTCGACGCGGCTTAGCACAATGAGCTTTTTAAGTTCTTAAAAATAGTTTTAAAAAATTGTTTGTGATGTTCTTTAATATAAATAATTTATAAAATTTTCACGTGTTTTATTGTAATTTTTGTGATTTTCTTGTGTTTATATTGTGATTAATGTTATGCGTTTTTCTTGCATATATTATAGTCCTGATGAATGCCCGCACAGTGAGCCGAAATATAATGTGTTCCTGTTTTGCCTAACCCAAGTTTAAACATCCAATTTTGGTGAGTTAACCTCAGTTTAATTTGACTAAAGTTTAAGCTCGCACTGAAAAATTGGCCCTAAATCGAGCATTAGCCCTAGACGTTGATGCTTAACTATCAAAATATCAATGCGAAGTTGTAAGGAACACATTAAAAGATTTGAGTTTTAATGTTCTTCCATCTTTTTATCAAATCACCGAAGAGAGAAAAATGCTATTCGGAAAATATAAGAATAACAGAAACAAGTGCGACTGAAATTTACAAGATTTTTTAGATCATGCAACGAAAAGGATTTTGGAGACTAAATCTATTGAGGATTTAAATGCCATTAGCAATAATATCTTCACACTAATAATGACTTTAAACAGTTTGAAGATTTTTTATATAGTTTGAAGGCTTCGTCGTTTTGCATAGTTGGCGATTTGAATGCACGCGTTTCTGACGCACAGAAAATTGATGAAGACTTGGTGTTAAATACTCCTTTAATCTCGCACTGTCGTGTTTCAAAAGATAAAATCATTGATGCGAAAGGCAAAAAATTATTGAATCTGCTCGAAGATATTGGTGGTGTGATTATTAATGGAAGGATGTCTGGGGACATTGAGGGTGAGTACTCGTTTTGCGGAGTGATGGGAAATTCTTTAATTGATTATTGCATTGGTTCATACGATTTTTTACAGTTTTTAAATAATTTTCACATCTCTAGTAAACCATACTCAGATCATATGCCTCTAACTTTCTCTATATCTGCCATGGTTAATCAAAATTCAAAACAATTATCTTTGCCACAAAAACTTAACTGGAATCCAAAAAACATTGTGAAGTATACTGAATCTCTAAAAAACACCACAAATATTGATCACATTATGTCTGATTCAAATATAGAAGATAAAGTTAATACTTTAATTGATAAAATAAACCTAGCAGCGGGTAGTTTCAGTCTTAAAAAACGTTTTGACCCTAAAAATAACTGGTTTGATTCACAGTGTGAAAATGCACGTAAACGAATGCTTATAAAACTTAATAGTCTCAGAAAATCGAATTCTCAAATAAACAGACAATCTTATATTGAAAGTAGAACAAAATATTCAAAATTATGCCATGAGAAAAAACTAGCTTACAAAAACAAAAACATTGAACAACTTAATGCGGTGCGTAACACTAGCGAATGGTGGAAATTAGCGAACTCAATAAAGGGTTCTTCGCCTAGGATTGGTAACAACCTTAAAACTATTGATTTTTACAACTTTTTCAAGTCACTTTTGTCACAGGCAGAATCTGATCGAGCAATTTTATGGGCCTCACCTAACATCATAGATCCGTTCCTTGATTCTCCTTTTGAATTGCGTGAAATTATGTTAGCTCTTAAAACAGCAAAAGATAGAAAAGCCCCAGGCCTAGATAGAATAAGCTATGAATTTTATAAATATGCGCCACAATGCTTTCTTAAAGAAGTTGTCCAACTTTTAAATGCAATTTTTTTACGCCAAGACATACCAGCCTCTTTTCGCAGATCCATAATTATACCATTGTTCAAAAAAGGTAATGTTAATGTTGTGTCAAATTACAGGGGACTCTCACTTCTAGACACACTGTACAAAATTTTCACAAGTATACTCCTCAACAGAATTAATAGTTGGATTGACTGTCATAACATTCTAAATGAATATCAAGCAGGATTTCGAAAGGGCTATTCCACTGTCGACAACATATTTAATCTGAGTAGCATTATCCATTTGAACTTTAAACTGAAAAAGAAAACATATGCCTTTTTTGTTGATTTTTCTTCTGCGTTTGACAATATTCCAAGAAACTCATTATTTTATAAGTTATCCAATGCTGGTTTGTCATCTAAAGTGGTAAAAATATTGCAATTATTATACGATGGTACAACAAGTCAAGTTTGGGATGGCAATTCTTTATCCGATAATTTTCCTGTTACACAGGGTGTAAGGCAGGGGTGCCTACTCAGTCCTGTCCTATTCGCTATGTATTTGAATGACTTATATGATAATTTACCCGGCGGTATACGTGTGGTTGGCACGGTTATTAAAGTGTTACTTTACGCCGACGATATCGTTCTCTTGGCCGATTGTCCAACAGTACTCCAAACTATGATTGATGCTCTGCACAACTATTGCATTCAATGGTGTCTAAAAATTAACCTCACGAAATCTAAAATCATGATATTTAGAACTTGTGCTAGAATAAGTAGAAATTTGAAATGGTCTTATGGTGATGACGACATTGAAATAGTTAATGAATACAAATACTTAGGAGTTAATCTCACTTACAATTTGTCGTTCAACAAGCACCTTGATGCTAAATTGGTATCGTCTAAAACTGCTATTAACGCATCGTGGCTAAGTTATTTACATCACCCTAAAATATCTCTATCGAACAAGCTTAAAATTTTTAACACTGCAGCAAAATCGATTATGTTTTATGGCGCAGAAGTTTGGGGTTTCAAACAGTATGAGCAAGTAGAGAAGTTACTACGTTATTTCCTGAAAAAAATGTTATATTTACCTGCAAATACTCCTAATTATATGCTTCACATAGAAACAGGTCTGGCTTCTCAATTTGAAGAAACGCTTAAATTACATTTTAGTTATCTGAGAAAAATTCTTAATTATCCTTTAAACAGGCTTCCGCGAGTACTTGCTGAAGAAACAATCGTACAAAACACTTTCTGGTTACCACAATGGTTCGCTCTATGTAGTGATCTTGGTTTTAGCCTTGATTTTGAGAGTTGGAGGCCTGATTTGTCGTTACACCATGATCGTATACTACAAGCATTGAGATTAAAAGTGTATGAGAAACACATTTGCAGAGCAAGAGACTCGAGGTTTCATGATTTGTATCGTCACGTTCGATTCGATGTGCCCTCCTACTTTGTCGATTCAAATTCGGCTCATCTCATAAGTTTGATATTCAGATGTAGAGGTGGTTTACTCAACTTTAATTTAAGCAGATTTGGTGAAAGTACTTTTAATGTGTGCACATTATGCAACTTGCAAGAATATGAAAATACACATCACCTTCTAGGTATATGCCCGATATTTGCATACATTCGTTCATATTACCTTGGTAAAAGTTCACTCACGTTAGGCGAAGTTTACGAAGTTTTGAATGGCAAAAATTATTACCTTTTATATAAATATTTAATCAATTGTTTAAAATATAGACAACTTATAATTTCTGAATTTAATTAAAAAAAAAACCTTTTTGTAACATATTCTATCAAAAATTTTTAAATTTAATATGATTCATGCCAATCTAACACACAACATATTATGTTATGTCAAATTTGATTTATTTTAAAAAAAATACTATTGTAATAATATTAATATTAAAATGTTTATACTAATGTAAGCCTTTATTTAAATAAATCACTCATTCATTCATTCATTCATTCATTCTTCACACTAATCAGCAAGTGGGGATGTGATGGATCTTTAGGCCAATCAGAATATAAACAACGTTTTACAGAGGAAGATGTATCAGACTCGCATCTGTATTTAGTTTCAATGGTTCCTTTAAAACTCCTTACAGATGATAACATAGAATATTGGCAAAATGATTGTCCTTCTTCCACAAGATACTGCCGACCTATTTAAATGGAATATGCTAAAGAGACAAAAGAAAAAATAACATCGGTTGTTGAAAATATGGAAAGAAATATAAATAATTTGAATGACACTGAAATGACAATTCTTGATAAGACATTCAAAGTAAAAAAAAACTGGCCATTTCAGCCCTTGGAAGGACTTTGACCTAGCTTCTATTGATCAATTGTGTTGTGCGTGTTATTAAATGTTTGATCACAAATGACCGAGAACTGGACCTACGTGTTTAATGCCGACTCCGAACGGCTTATGTTCTCAAGAAGCTTTTCATGGCAATTTTTACTCTCTGAGGTTTGCCATTGTCTGCAGAGAGGTGACGACCAAACAAAAAAATTAATTCAATTGAACAAAACTTCCTGCCTGTGCTGGAATTGAACCCGGGCTACCGCGGTTCTTAAGCTTAGGAGCCACGCACACTACCCACTAGACTACGGCCGCCACACATTCAAAGTAAAGCATAAATTAATTTTTTTCAATGCTGGATGGTAAAACTGCTCAAGGTGTAACGAAAACACCATCTTCTTCTGCTTGTTGCATATGTAAAGTAAAGCCTTCTGAAATGAACTTTTTAGAAAAAGTCAAGGAAAAAACTTTAGATGATGAGGCTTGCAAGTTGGGTTAAACGCAAAGATTAAATTTATGGAGTTTGTTTTGCACTTAGGTTACAACATGCCATTTAAGAAATGGTCAACAAACCAAGAAACAAAACCTTTGAAGGAAGCAAATAAGGGGTCGTCCATAAACTACGTTACCAATTTAGGGAGGGGGAGGGGTTTTGGAATGCACAACGATAAGTAACGGTAGGGGGAGGTGTTTAGATATTGTAACGTTACCAAAAATTAAAAAAATCGACGAAAAACCTCTAATTAATAACACAATCATTTAAAAAAATTTTAACCTTACATGTTTATGTTTGATCATCTAAATTGATGGTTAACTTTTGTTTCAACGATTTCTTCCACCGCCTTTTCCCTCGACACAGGAACCTTTTAACCTTTTGGTATTCCTTCACCATCTCAGCACAAGTCTGAAAAATTTGGGTCTTTGCTTTTGCGACAGGCTTTGACGATAGGCCTGAATGTTCTTGATCAAAGGAGATACCGTATAACATGTACTGTCCTTCTCAGAAAGAAGAAATCGGTTCAAGGTCGTGTCCTACCTGCGGCCTGTATTTCGTTTTTAAAACTTCTATGAATTGTCATAAGTTTGTATTATATCGTTTACAATAAATCGTTATAAAACATACTATTTAAATAAATCAATTTTCAGAAGGCATTTACACAAAAACACAGAACTTGGTACAGCTCGGGTGCAGCCTTTAAGGGTACTCTGTCAAAGACCAGGTGAATTTCTTTGCGTTAGAAATGAGGATTCACCTGAATGGGTCGATATAGAATCCGATGAAAAATTCTATTTTGAAGAATCCTCAACAAAGCTTTCAGCTTCTTCTATCCCAGTGATTGAGAGCATCGAATCTTGGATCGCAGATGGAATAGCTTTTACAGATGATATTAATTATTGATTTTTTTCCAATTGTTCCTTTAATGTATCAAGTTATACTAGTCACTAATACTAGTGAAAATTGTCAGAGCTAGTCAAAATATATAATCATTCCAATAAATTAATTTCATATGTCACGTTACTTTATGGGGGGGGGGGGGGTTTGAAAAGCACTACGAAAAGTAACGCAGGGGGAGGGGGTAAAAAAACCGGAAAATCAGTAACATATTGTAGTTTATGGACGACCCCTAAGAAGATAATACAAAACGAATTTCATAATAGGTTGATTATTCGTGTAGATTTCGGTAAACATGGTTCGGGACGAGTTATGACACTTCTAGACATTTTTATGAAAATTTTTAAATAGTGTCAGAAATAACCGGTGTTAAAATATAACTTATTTAACAGTTACGAATTATTTTGCAAGCGATTACTTGTAGGCAAAACTTGGATGCGAAAAATGTTCATGAATATGCATATAAAACCGCTGAAATATGTATTGAACATTATAATTGGTACTATATGCCCGTCACTGTCCATTCAATTTTTTACATGGTAAACAAATTATAGAAGCAGCAATGCTACCTGTAGGTCTTCTTTCAGAAGAAGCTAGAAATAAAGATTTTAAGAACTTTAGATTAAAATATTCTAGAAAATGCAATCGAATTGCAACGAATACGGATGTAATGCATCAATTATTGATTACTTCAGATCCGTATATTACAGCACTGAGATTTAAAAAAACAATTTCTTGAGTTAGATGACGAAGTAAGTGTTTTATTAATCGAATAAATAAAATGAACTTTCAAACTGTTTTTGAATTTATGTAATACTAAATAGATTTAACAATAAAACTTTATTTGTTAATTTTTTATTTTTGCTTCGTTTTTCACCACGCCTACCTTCTTAAAAGTGGTTCTACCAAATTACCAAATTTTAGTCTAATACGACGAAAAAGAACTTATAGCATTTTCATTGATTTGTGGGCGTTTCCAACAGTCTGTTGGAAGTCGTCCACTAACAAAGCATGGTTACTGAAGTTGTTATTAGATTTTGATGATATATTTTCAGGCTGTTTTTGTTCGCCTCTGTGGTACATAGCGCTAATGCGCTTGCATGGCGTATCACAAAGATTTCTGATAAACCCTGAAGCAGGGCCCAAATTGCAATAAAATCCATTAGTGATGTTTTCCTTTTCATATTGACATTGTTGTTGTTGTTGTTTCTTTGGAAAAATTTGTTAGAACAATTATTTGTTCTAACCTGACATAAAGCTCAATACACGATTTTAAACTACCAAACAACTAGAATTTGTATTTAAAATCAAGTATGATTTAAACTATCAATTATTCAGAATTTGTATTTAAATCATATAAAATCAACATGGTATATAACAAGGTCATATAGAAAAACTTTATACTTACAATACTTGCAACTCGGATAAAATTTGCTTTTAGTTGCTTACCGACACTGGAAAGAACTGTCATAAGCATATGTTTAGTTAAAAAAAAATACGAAAAATCAAAACAAAATGAGTAATTTCGAGGATTCTTTGGTAAATATATTTATTTACTCTAAAATATGAAATACAATCTATGAATTATACTTTGCGTTGACAGATTGCATCTTTATACATGGGTGTTCAGCGCAATGGAGCGATGGAAGTTAGTGAAGTGGTGGAAGCGATATTCGCAAGTTCCAGCTCCTCTGAAGATAATGACATCGAAGTGGAGCAACATGAAAAGTGCTCCAATTTTGAAGGTACACTGGATGCAATGAGCGACATGGACTCAAAATGCACATGAGGCTGAAACGTCAGACGGTGCAGCATCTAATAAGTAATGATAAAATGCTATTAAACGAATGCATGTTATAACTTTTGGGTTTCTTATTTTCAGTGAAGTATTCGCAATCTCACTTCGTTCCTGACCAATCTGGTGGTGGTAGAACAGGTATTTCACCAAAAAGAGGAGTTTATATGTACGTTTGGTATGTCAGCAACACGGAGACTGTCAGACAGCTGGCAAATTTGTTTGGAGTAGCTGCGTCGGCGGCGTGGTCCACTGTGCTGCGGGTTACCCGCTTCTTAATATCTATAAGCCATGAACATATTAAATGGCCAGAAGGAAGCTATTTTAATGAAAATGTTGATAAGTTCCATAAAGAAAACTTATTCCGGGCGTAATTGGTGCTATCGATTGTACGAACATCGCCATAAAAGCACCGAAAGATCAGAAGGAAATGTACTTCGATAGAAAGAAAACATATAGTATTGTGCTTCAAGCTGTAGTGGATGCCAACAAAAAGTTTATTGACATAACTTGTGGGAAACCGGGATCGCTTCATGATTATATAGTACTTAGAAGATCAAAATTATTTCAAGATGCAGAAAGCCTTTATGAGGAAATGTTTCCTAATTGCTTTATAATCGCTTTATAATTATTATAATTATTATTATTATTATTATTATTATTATTATTATTATTATTATTATTATTATTATTATTATTATTATTCTTTATTCTCATAGTAAAAAAGTTTTGACAAGATTATTAAAAATACAATCACTAGAACAATTATTACTTATAAGAATAGTATTGACATTTAGTATTAGAATAAATAGTGTTAAATGCCACTTCAATAAATATATAAAACTAAATTAATTGTGTTAACATAAAAAGTGTTTTGTGTGGTGAATTGAATCAAACAATATAATTAAAAAAAAGTTATAAAAATTAACAATTATTATTAGAAGAGAAAAAAATTATTTCTGTCTAAAAAATAAAGAACAAACAAAAATTAGCTAATGGAGCGCAACAAAAATTCAACTTCCGAGTGGTCTAACTCAAAGATCCACAATTTTATTTTTCTTAAGAAAGTACTCAAATTTCTTTCAAGGCATATACTTGCAGGGAGTCTATTGTAAAGTCTATAAGATAAAATCGAAAAAAAATTACGATAGTGGGTTGTGCGAAAAACTGGAATAGTCACGGTAGAATATTGGTTCGTTCTTAAGTTGTAATTACCATATATGGGATTCTGCATATACCCACTTCTTTTAAAAAATATTTTTAGAACTTTAAAATAATAAAGATACCTTAATGGTAATCGGTGATTCGGCTTATCCATCAACGAAATGGCTGGTTTCACCTTTCAAGAATTGTGGAAACTTAAATGAGACCCAGCGAAAATTTAATTAAATACATTCCTAAACACGAATGGTAATGGAAAATAGTTTTGGATTGCTAAAAGGGCGCTTTCGAAGGCTACTCCACTTTACGGAACAGGCAGATTTGAAGATAGTAACCAAGATCGTGGTCAGTGTGTGTGTACTTCATAACATTTGTATTTCTTTTGATGACTTGTGCGACGCCAACGAAGAAAACGACTCAAACACTTATGCAATTTAAGATGAATTTGAAGATTCAAACATGGTTGCAACTCTTGATAGCAAGCAAAACCTTTTTAATTTTTTAAGAGAATAAAATATTGTTTGATTTATTTATTTTGTAATGTATTTACTGATATATAAATAAACTAAAAAACTTAAACAAATTCACTCATGCTTTTTAAATCTAAAAAGTAAATGGTAAACAACTAAATACTAAAAATAGTTCACAAAAATACCTTATAAGCTGAGGAGGAAAAAAAGCGAGAAACAAAGCCATCGAAGATAATTCAGTTCAGTTTAGTTCATTAAAAGACGGACATTTAAGAAATTTAAAATAAAATTATTAAAAAAATTCTTGATCGATGCTTATTTGCGGTATGCAATTTTTTCAAGCAATGCCACTTTCTTCATTTCAAGCTCGTTGTCTTTCTGCCACTTCTTCTTCAACATATCTTTCAAGTCCTCGATGGCTTTGTTTCTCGGTTGTTGTTTCTCCTCGGCTTCCAACTTTCTAAGCTTCAATTTATTTTCATAATAAATGTTTTGAGCGGACAGTTTTCTCTGCGTTAATGGTGATGAAAGAGATAAAGATAATTCTGATGTGCTCGCAATTTGGGTGGAGTCCACACTTGATGACGATGACGACGGTGATGGTAGCGGTGTTGATACCGACAAAGGTGATGCCTATGGCGATGTCGCTTTCGGAGATGACTGATATCGAGTCCACACGATCTGTCAGAGTTTCAAACGACCTTGTCCGAATTTTTGTTGCTGTTTTGCATGTTTAAAGTTATCCTACCTAGTGTTCTTTTGTAAGTCGGTAGGAAAAGAATAGGCCTGATATTAATATTTAATTTAACCCTTTATCTCTCGAATTTAAATGAATTTTAAAAAATCCTACAATGCTTTTTAGCAGTTTATTTATTTAAAGAAATATTTAAATACAATATATGAAAAATCCTTAGTAATATAAAGGATTTGGAACAAACCTGTTTTTAACACTTCAAGGCCATCAGTGGTAAAATGTCCAAAAATCCCGGCTTATCGCGCGTCCAAATTACTAAAGACATCGCCTACCAAATTTCATCTAGCTCTATCTAATGCTTCTGGGCTGTTTGCTGGTTGTCAGTCAGGCATGACGAGCTGTTTTATGTATATAGATTTTTTGAATTTAATTGCGAGCTCTAGATCAAGTAAGTTTTTGAAGAAGGCAACAAAAACAAAACAACAACTCTGTATGGAGTCAATCACACATCTGACTATACAGTCTATTTCGAGAATCGCTACATTTTCTATTGAGTGATTAAGCTGTGATCAACCCAATGTTTTAGTCTTATATGATTCTACACTTATTCGAACAAATTCGTAAAAATTATTATGTTCTCATCGGCGATTTATGGCAATCATATGACTTTAAAGCAGTAAGCCATCAAAATCAAGGCCATCAACTCTACCAAGGTTGACATATGTTCTAGTTGCTTCTTATTTATTTCAATATTCATTGGAGTTCGACGAGTCTGTCGAAATGCACCATAGAATTAAAACGATTTTTGATTCGCTAGAAGCTAGTGCTTTTAACTGAAAGATGGCTATTTTCACAACAATGTTCAATTATTCTTGTCTTTGACCGAAAACTAACCTGATCTGAAGCTCGCAATTAAATTCCTGGAAAATAAATACATCTTAATTAATTAACTTTCTATGGTAGAGCCCGGCCAAATAAGTTTAATTAGATAATCTAATAATAATTGATCGATTTTCGGTCAAAGTCAATGGCAAACTATTGACATTGACTATGCGGCGAGTATACATACATTTACAACATACATTTGGAAATATATATTGTATATTTACTTATTTTATTTATATAGCATATATAAAATTATTTTGAATATAATTAAAAAAAGCTTAAATCTTATTTCAGCATTATCGGCCTATCAAAAATACTTAAAACTACAATCAAATAATTGGAAGAATCATCCATTTCTGTATGGTCTAGGATTAGTTTACTTTCATTTCAATTTCTACAAATGGTAAGTTGTTTCCCTGTATGGGATATAAGACCTTGCTAAAAAACCAAGGCCGTACTGTAACGAACCTCTGGCGTCACGGTTAGGTTTTCCAGCCGGGGTAGCACTCAGCGGCTGTCCAGGGTTCTGTCTCAAGAATTTGGAGGTTGGGTGGGTCCGCTTGCACTCCTTTTTTAAGGGAGCACTAGATATCGCGGAGATGAGTTACTGCTGAATCGTTCGATGACTGCTTGGGTGACGGCCGTTTCTGTCTTGGCGGTCCGTCCGTCTGTCACAGTCGAAGAGGGTTGGTTCGTGCAGAACTGAGGCGAAGGTCAAGCAGGGCTCACGAGGTCTAGTGACGCTCAGTGCCGCTGAACTTGCCTGTAATGGGATGTTGGAAAGGATTCCTGCTGGTTTGCAAGACAAGCGTAAAGCTTGTGGGGCTTCAACGCGAGACCGAGTAGCACCTGGGGCGCTCTTCGGCCGTCAAGCGTGAAGGAAAGTCAAATGAGTCAACTGGCTCGTGCAGAGCTAGCACTAGGACAAGCAGGGCTCTGAGGTCAGCAGACGCTCTGTGCCGCTGAACTTGGCCTATAATCAGGATATTTGGATAGGTTTAGGAACACTTACCGTTGTGGTGTCGCTGTCCGTTCGACCCGATTGTTAGCTTGCTTAACTTTCACTTCAATTTTGCAAATAAAAGGCAGCACGTCTGTTTAGCTTGATGTCTCCAACTCGACTCTCTATTTAAAAAATCTTAACTAACCTACATGGTGTCTGGCACCAGCGTCATGCGACGCATACAATTACATTTATTCTAACTTAAATGAGACAGCTAGACCCGAACTCAGTTGTATGAGCGAGCAGTTGTTTAAAATATTATTTCGTTTCAGGTATACATAGTATACATGACACATAGTGTCGCTTATATGATATGGTAGTATGTGTGACATACTTTGAGGGGAAAACTTGATTTCATATACATGTGTTCAATATGATTGAGTAGCTAAGTGGATATATGTAGGTAAGTATATTATATGTAGATATTCGAACTGAAGGTCCGATACAGGGTGAGTAGTTAAATATTTGTAAATATTAAATATGTTGTTAATAATTCAATGTTTTACTTAGGATTCTAATGTTTGCTTTGTAAAGCTATTATACCTATGTTTATATATTAGAAGTAATAGCAAGATAACGTTTATAATAAATTTTGACAAAGTAAATATGTTCTTTGAAGTGACTGTACCTGAGTAGCAGTCATATACATTATAATAATAAATACCCAGTGGTGCGATTTAGCGGCTTTTCATGTAGTTGCTGTGGCTGCTGTTGTGTGTAGGTATGTATGGCCATCGTGTGTTTTGTTGAAGCTGTGACGTTATTTTGTTGTCTGGCTACGTTGGTGTAGTGGTGGGCTGGTTAGGTTCCAGCTGTTGATGTGTGTGGCTGTTGTCGTTGTTGTGTGTGTCGTTTTGTCTCGGGGCCGCTGTAGGGCGCTCTCGGTGCGGTTGTTGCGGTAGGCGCGTTGTAATGAGGGCCGGTTGACTTATTGAAAGCCTGCTGCTTTGGTAGAAGATGAGGTTGTGGTTCACGGCGCCCTTGTCTTTCGCTCTATTGTGAGGGCGGGTTTTGACCCTTGTCAAAAGGGGTCCTTACAGTACCTATCGAATGGTCTCCAGAAATTCTGATTTGAAAAATTAATTATGTATACAAATCATTGTATCTGATTGTTTGAATCCTATAATCCGGATTCCTGCGGAAAATTAGAGTGAACCTCTAGGCAGCGAATGACCAGCTAGCCTGTGAAAGCGCGTAGTGGTGGGTAGTGCTACGTCTTGAACGAAAATTTGTGAATGTCGCTAAATTTGTTTCTCTCAAAACAATACAGAATTGTAAACCCTTTTCCGGTAGATATTGCTTTAACATAACTGCTTGTATTCATTAAAATAATTTTTTAATACAATTTTGTGATGAATCTAAAACACATTTTTTTAATGATGAATAAATATCTCACTTCAAGATATTAAAAATTCAAAAATAAAATATATAAATATGTTTCCGACGTTCCATTGAGTTCTTTGCACAGCATAGATGCTGTGAAAGGAAAGCAGTTGAGGGATGCTTCCATTTAGCGTTTTCTTCCATTGAAGCGGCAAGACGCTCCAGTTTAGTTTTCGAGCTCACAACTCTTGGCCTGAAAAGATCGCATGGATTTTGCTCAAATCCTGTCCAAAAACTTATTTCTATAACTTTAATACTAACATATTTCGAAAAAGATTAAAAATTCATATATCATTTCAGCTATCGTACAAGAATATTTAGCGGCTTGCAAGCGTATGATCTTGCATAGGCTCAAACGGCGTCTTTCGCCGAATAATGCGTTGATAATCGACATAATTTTCGTCAACAAGTACCTGGCGGTACATTTTCTCTATATCGGCAGTCATTGCGTAGTTGTGGGTTCTGAAACGTACCAGTATGCTGAAAAGATCTGGCTGTAGTTGAGGGCCTACCATTAAGGCATCGTTCAGCGAATGACCTGATGACGTTTTCATCGATGCGTTGAATACTACCCTTAATTTCGTGGTAGTACTCGTCTCCTTTAAGACTGCGTGATGCGGCATATAGTAGCACTCTCGCGGAACACTATAGGTCGGCTCCATATGACCCATGCTTAGAAGCTCTTGCATGAACTAAGAGTAACGTATGCGCAAATTTTCACCAGCGACGAATTTCCTTTCTAAACGAAATAGACTACGAACAGCATTATTTTTTGACTCACCTATTGGTACGAAGGCACCTATTTTCGTTGACAGTCAAGCGGCGATCAAATCCATGCGCTCCGCTAGCATCAGGTCCAAAAGTGTCTTGGCTGGCAGAGATGCACTATGCGCTTCGAAGAAAGTGCGCATCTACTGGGTCCCCAGCCACCAGGACATTGAGGAAAACGAGATGACAGATGGTTTAGCAAAGGAAGGTGCCGGGCTGAAATCAGAACTCGCAGAACATGTACTTACTCCGCTACAAGTGTTGTACAGGAACCTAGAAAGAAGAGCCACACTAGCAGTAAATCGTAGATGGAGAGATACGACATCGTGCAAAATCTCGAAAATCATGTGCAATGCACAATGCGAAAAACGAATGCTGTTCATCTTGGCACGCCTGCGCAAAGATTGCAGGACACTAGTTGGCATGCTTACTGGTCACTGCATGACGGCAGCCCACGCGAGGAAGCTTGGCATCACCACGGATGACAACTGCAGGAAGTGCAAGGAACCGGGCACAGTGGAGACCCTGGAGCACCTACTATGCACATGCCCTACTTAGATCGAAACTAATATACCTAGGCTCATCGACATTACCGTCGCTTAAAGATGTAGCCAGGGTGTCTCTGGAATCCCTCCTAAGGTTCGCGAATTCAACGCAAATCTTTAAGGACTTTTAAATAAACACAAAGGTTCTTTTTGTTCGCTACCGGTACCACTAAGGACCTGAATTGGTCTATGTGAGCCTTCACGAAGGCATCCGGTTTAACCTAACCTAACCTATTTGTACGAAGCCACTGAGTGGAAGTCGAACAACAAAGCGACCATCGACGGATCTGGAATGCGTCTCATTGAAATGTTGTTCACAAAATGTCTCCTCAGTTGTGAGATGCATTCTTTTTGGTAGCTCCTCTTGTTCCCAAAATTTGCTTACAGCATGCATCAGTTGAACCTCACAATGCATTGTTGAAACAGTAGTGGCAACATTTTCCATTGAGGGGGCATTACCAAAAAGTACCCAGTCAAAAACGGTTTGTTGCACCATTGGCGTACCTGGCGGACCCTTGTGCAAGTCTGGCTGAAAAAATTTATCCATTACGTCCATTCTAATTAGCAAATCAATCGGTGCAGGTTTTGCATAACATGGATCTGCTAGTGAGAGTGCTTGCAGGTGTGGCCATGTCATATCACGCACGTTAACGGTTGGTAAATTGTTTGTAATTTTTGGTAATATTAAAGCCTTGATTTTAAAGTTGCAATTTGATGCTCATGACGACAAACACACCGAAACTTCGCCTTTGACGACACCTCCTTGTGACGATGCGATCCTGTCACGCGTACTAATGATGGTTTTCGTTTTAAGCGAAGGCGTTGCATGCACGATTCTGTAATAAACGAAGCATGTGAGCCGCTGTCAAACAACACTCGAGCGTGTTGCCACCATGAACCAAAAAGAGGAGATCACGCAATCAGCAATGCGAGAAAAAAGTATTTTTTCGTGCAACGTCATTGGTCACAAGCAAGCTATGAAACTTTCAACTTGCATACGTTTTGCATGCAAAACATGTAAAAACTCAGATAAAAGTGAAAAATTATAAGGTTCATGAGTTTAACTCGCGAAAAAAGTGTTTGAATACTTTGTTTGTTTATATTTTCATGCAGTAACTAAATGTTAAGAATGCTGTAAAATAAAAACTGAAAATAAATAGAATACAAAATTGGATTTTCACATTGTTTTTATTATTGGACTGTTTTGTTAAATTCTCTTTTCCTCTGCATCGAATTGTTCACGATTTCTTTATTTAATAATCTTATTTTAAAAAACATTCGTGCGCTGAAAAACAATTTTTTATTTTGTTGTCACACATAACATGCTCTGCACTTATTATGTGCGTCTGCAAAAAATGTTTGTTTATTAGCAGCCCTCTGGAACCCTAGGAGCGTCTCTGTGCAATTTGTGGCAGATGTATCCCGCGAGGTTTTCCAAACCGTCGTATTCAAAATCATTTAATTCGTCGTCATCGTTTCCTTCGTCTAAATTCTTGTCCTCCAGTTTCTGGGAAACCTTTCTCAGCGCGTTGTTGCATTGCAAGCATTTCTTTTTCATGATTTATGGCAGCTTGACGCATTGAAAATTTTTCTCTTTTCAGCTATTCACTGCAAGAAAAAGATTAAAAATATTGAATTCATAAAATTGTTAAATTTTACTTACACTTGCGACTCTAGCTGCCGGTTAGAAATAAAAGCGTCAATGTTTTCTTTTTCTATTTCCTTTAAAGGAAAAACTTCTTCGCGCCGCTGCACTTTCTCCGTGACCAACGACTCCTGAAGGAGAGCACAAACGATTTTTTGTTTTCGCGTTTTAAAATTCGCTGACATCCTTCTGCATTTGATGGCTGCACTTCCTTGGTCATAACTGTTGGGACAGCGCCCGGCTTTAAGCGCATAGCTTTGCCAAAACCTATCGTAACATTTTTTAAAAAATATTTATGTGGGAATGTAGAAGTACCTACCCATTTCAACTTGGATCCTTCTTTCGAAGTCTTCAGACGGAAAATGATCTCCACAGATTCTTGCCGTTGCAGTGTCGACATTTTGCCGACAAAAAATCTCCCATTGCTTACAAGCACTTTTTTCCTTGGGGAAACGGTAGAAACCAACGTATTTGTTTTTTTGCTGTTGCAATTAATGCATGTCGCTACAGCACACTTCATTTTAATATAAAAACACTTTATAATTCTATGATAATTTTTTAAAATTTTAAGAAATAACATTGAACATCCAATCACTAAGCGTAAACAAAAGATTTTGTGACCGATGACGTCAGACCTATCAGCGGTTTTTGTTTACAACATGGCGGCTCTTTTCTTTGCATGATCTTTATTTCTTGGTTAATGGGTTGCCACCGTCCGGCATTATCTCGAACGTAAATGGCAGCGGTTGCCAGCAGTATGGCCTTTTCAGTTTCTGCATGATGCGAAGTAGTTTCAGCGGCGGTAACTGCAATGTTTATTGAATTCTTATGTGCGGGTGAGCTTAAACAGGTATCAGAAGTGGTTGGTGATCTTGCAGTAGCGGTATAAGCAGTTGACGAAGATGAGTCTTTATAAAGAGCAGCAGAATATGCGGATGTGTCCCTCCGTGGGGCGTCGTTGGGGTCAGCATTGAAGGTGCGGGCAAAAGCAGCGGAGTAATCATTAAAAGCGGTGGCATGTGAACATGAAGCTAGACTCTTAAGTCAGCGCAGGAATTCGTTTCTTCAGCAAGTGCGGTGGAAAAACGGTGAAGAAAAGTGTTGTGTCGTAAATGGCAAATGTGACAATTTGATAGGCTACGACACTTTGCGGCGAGATGACCAGTACTAAGACAATTCCAGCACGCATTTTTATCTTTTATTAAAAGTGCCCTAGCATTAGAGTCAAAACTAAGAAAGACTGTGCAGACATATATTCTGTGCCCATGGTTGTAGCACAGGCAGTTGCTTGATTCAGTATTGTTATTAACAGTTTTAGGCACGACAGCTAGTCGATGAACTTCAACTGTGTGAAAAACGTTTGTTGATTTTCTCTATGCAGTTTTGTTGACATTTGAAGCTGCGACGCCAGCGCCCGAAAGCATTTCAAGAGAACGGCAACGAGTTTGCAAAAATGCTAGAAGCTCCTCAAATGTGGGCAACTGATCATTGCGCAGCGATAACTCCCAACGCTTTCTTGTATCATACGCTAGTTTTGACACTACGACGTGCACCAGCCAGTCATCCAAAAACTCGACTGGACGACAAAGAGCCTTTAGAGCGGGCGTGTACTGTAAAACGGGATCGTACACGCAAGGATTAAGGATTGATCCTTAATCCTTGAGCCAGAACTCTCATATGAATCTTTAATCCTTGAGCCAGAACTCTCATACCAATTCTTAATCGTTGAGCCAGAAGAGAGTTCTGAAGAGGAGCAGGAGCAGGATTTTGTATGCTGGTTCTGGCTCAAGGAGCAGGAGCAGGATTATTATACAAACGAAAAAATTATTTTTCATAATTATATCTATTTCATCATAATGTGCAATATACGTGAAAAAAATTTTCATCCCTTATGCTAGAAAAGTAAAATAAGACAAGCATCAGAACCACAAAGCAAATAAACATCAAACAAAAACAGGTCGATCTTTCTCTTGCATTGATTGAAGTATTCTAAAGAATAAAAATGTTATGTGTATGTCACCACAGGTGGTCTATGAGGAATGGCAGGTAGGAAGAATGCTGAACATGTTATCTTTGAGGTTACTTTTATAAAAGGTTAATAAAATATTGCAATATTTTATTTCGACATTTATGAAATCAAAATAACACACACTAATATCCAAAATTATTGCAAAAATGTCCCTATACTTGTGTAGAAAATTTTTGTACCATTCATATTTTTTATACACTTTATTATTTATATACACTGAAAAGCTTTTGAAAAAATGAATGAAGAAATCTTATTGTTGTTGTTGCTGTTGCTGTTTGCAGGTTTTTTTACTATTAACAAAATGTTATAATTTCTTTAATAAAATATGCTTTCTTAATGCTTATTATTAAATCAATAAATTTTATTTTGGTTTTTTAAGTAGACTTTGAAAATAAGAATTTTAAACATAAATTACCACAATTTATAGTATTAAAATGTTGATATCTAAAATAATTATAGCTAATGTTTTGCCCTAAATATTGTATTAATTGCTTTGATGGCTGCAAGTTTCCAAAGCTATCAAAATATTCAATTTCATTATGATTTTTCCAGTATGCTACCCAATGTGTGCGAGGTCCCTTTGAAGTATCTAGATTGACTATTCCACATTATTTTTTAAATGGTTTACTTGGAAGAGCGTCACACATAAACACCCCTCTAAAATGTGGAATATCTTTAGCATATTTTCTCAGATCTACATCAGAAAGAGCTCTTTTTGGTAGCTTCATTAAAAATTTTGGTTATAATGTTTTAAATAAAGTCTAAATTTTGATATGAGTAATGTAGTAACTATCAACTAGTATGTAATAACTGATAAAACTACAGCTTACTGAAAACTGCTTACTGCAAAAAAAGCATCAGTATCAGTAGCAGTATCAGTATCAGTATCAGTAGCAGTAGCTGCAGCTGTAGCAGTAGCAGTAGCAGTAGCTGTAGCAGTAGCTGTATCAGTATCAGTATCAGTATCAGTATCAGTAGCTGTATCAGTATCAGTATCAGTAACAGTAACAGTAGCAGTAGCAGTAGCAGTATCGGTATCAGTAGCTGTAGCTGTAGCTGTAGCTGTAGCAGTAGCAGTATCAGTAGCTGTAGCAGTATCAGTAGCAGTAGCAGTATCAGTAGCTGTATCAGTAGCTGTAGCAGTATCAGTAGCAGTAACAGCAGCATTATGTTTGAATATGTATATCTGCAGCAAAAAATAAGACTCCGAAATGATATAATCTATTGTATATATATAAAATAGGATGTGTGTATATATGTAACGTATGGACTCCAAAACGGCTGGGCCGATTTTGATGAAATTTTCAGGTAATCTCTTATAAAAATAAAACAAATAAAAATAGTTTTGTTTTTTATTATCTTTTGTAACGGGGATCCCGTACAAGTTTGCACCCCGCACACTACGCTACTGCCTTACTACACCACTGTGCGCTTAACTCAACCAACAGCCATAGACACACACACACACACAGCCAGCACATTCAACGTAGCCAACAGCCGAGTCTACGTAAACCATACGCAACGGCCAGACACACTATAATTCCCAGAAGGTTTATAGCAGCATATGGATAAATAGGGCGCATTGTGACAGACTTCGGCACGGCTCGAGAGCGTAGTGCTTTGTTCCGTCGCTTATTAGTTGTAAACGAGAACAAGTCCGTTGCTTCAAAACGAGCTATCGCAAGGTGGCTCGTATTAATACATTTAGTTTTTTAAGTATTATATTAAGTAGTTAGTGACTCATCACGTTTGCTTCGGCATATCGGGAGTCTCGTCTTTTTTTTTACTTATTTGGCGACTCATCACGTTTGCTTCGGCATATCGGGAGTCTCGTTTTTTAAATTATTTAGCGACTCATCACGTTTGCTTCGGCATATCGGGAGTCTCGTCTTTTTTATTACTTATTAAGTAGTTAGTGACTCATCACGTTTGCTTCGGCATATCGGGAGTCTCGTTTTTCTTTAATTATTTAGCGACTCATCACGTTTGCTTCGGCATATCGGGAGTCTCGTCTCTTTTTTTTTACTTATTTAGCGACTCATCACGTTTGCTTCGGCATATCGGGAGTCTCGTCTTTTTTTTATTACTTATTAAGTAGTTAGTGACTCATCACGTTTGCTTCGGCATATCGGGAGTCTCGTGGAATTCTAGTATTTTGTGGTTATTACACTATTGTTAAAACGAATACCAAGGCGCTTCACGCCATATACAGACATTTTGTAAAGATATATATATTATTATACAAATTGTATACAATAATACAAACTATTAAATAACGCAGCGTAGTCGGGTCTTGCCAAAGTCATTGTCACACCGAACTTCAGCGAACACCGAACATCACCGAACATCTCCGAACTTCAGCGAACACCGAACATCACCGAACTTCACCGAACACCGAATATAATCGAACCAGCGTCGGCAGATTCACTCACGACTGTATATTTATCGTTCGTATTCCTGACATATTGTGTATTGTAAGAAAGACTTACTCATATGATTACGCTAAGAGAAAAATATATATAATATTATATACACTGCTGAAAATTTAAGATTTAACAATAAAGCAGAAAAATACCATCTGAGCACTAAAATCAACAAGTCTTCTTATTTATTTTGGACAAAAGTTTGAGGGTCTTTTGTTTGACCCTGGAGCCGCTGAGCATATCTCAGCCTTTGAACAAAACCCCCTTACACTTTATATTCATTAATTCTAAAAAAATTTTAAGTTAAAAATTGAAGGATTAGTATGTTTGCTTCTTATAAATGTTTTTTGTATTATTATTATTATCATTATTATTATTATTATTATTATTATTATTATTATTATTATTATTATTATTATTATTATTATTATTATTATTATTATTATTATTATTATTGTTATTATCATTATTATTATTATTATTATTATTATTATTATTATTATTATTATTATTATTATTATTATTATTATTATTATTATTATTATTATTATTATCATTATTATTATTATTATTATTATTATTATTATTATTATTATTATTATTATTATTATTATTATTATTATTATTATTATTATTATTATTATTATTATTATTATTATTATTATTATTATTATTATTATTATTATTATTATTATTATTATTATTATTATTATAATTATTATTATTATTATTATTATTATTATTATTATTATTATTATTATTATTATCATTATTATTATCATTATTATTATTATTATGATTATTATTATTATTATTATTATTATAATCATTATTAATATTATTATTATTATTATTATTATTATTATTATTATTATTATTATTATTATTATTATTATTATTATTATTATTATTATTATTATTATTATTATTATTATTATTATTATTATTATTATTATTATTATTATTATTATTATTATTATTATTATTATTATTATTATTATTATTATTATTATTATTATTATTATTATTATCATTATTATTATCATTATTATTATCATCATCATCATTATTATTATTATTATCATTATTATTATTATTATTATTATTATTATTATTATCATTATTATTATTATTATTATTATTATTATTATTATTATTATTATTATTATTATTATTATTATTATTATTATTATTATTATTATTATTATTATTATTATTATTATTATTATTATTATTATTATTATTATTATTATTATTATTATTATTATTATTATTATTATTATTATTATTATTATTATTATTATTATTATTATTATTATTATTATTATTATTATTATTATTATTATTATTATTATTATTATTATTATTATTGTTATTGTTATCGTTATTATTATTATTATTATTATTATTATAATTATTATTATTATTATTATTATTATTATTATTATTATTATTATTATTATTATTATTATTATTATTATAATTATTATTATTATTATTATTATTATTATTATTATTATTATTATTATTATTATTATTATTATTATTATTATTATTATTATTATTATTATTATTATTATTATTATTATTATTGGGGATACATAATTTTTTATTTTTTTAAAGTTTTGATAATACTATTTTGAAATGTTCTTATCGTTAAACTAAAGGTTACTCTTATCTAAAAGGTAAGTAATCTATTTTAACGTTTACTTCTTCTTTTTTATATAATGAAAAAATTATTTGATTTTTTTGTAGTTAAATTATTCTTCTTATTTCACTTGTTAGGGGGGAGTATTCGACTAAACGATCGTGGATTATCAAACAGTTGGCTGACGTTTTATCTGGAATCGACTTGTTTGCTTCGGTATCAAATTCAATTCGTATATCAATAGGTCCAACTTTAACTGCTTTATTTTGATGTGTTACATCAACAACAATAAGTGGTGCAATAGCTTTATATCTGAAGACATCTAGCAATGGTTGAGGTTCCCGCATATAATAACTTTTCTGAAATTTCGCATACATATCATATAGAACAGCATACTGTCGCATTTCAAAGCGACTATTTAAATCAGTATAGGGATATGAATCAGAGTTTAGATGTACTTTTAAATAAGATATATTACAATGATCAAAAGTGTTTCCTTGCTCTTTGCTCTTCTCAATTTGTAAACCAATTATGAGAAATCTAGGTCTTTCATTTTGCGAAGCCAGTTTTACATTTCATAAGACCTTTGTACTTTTTGGTAGCATAGGATTTATGTGACAGTCCCAACTTCTAAAAGGAATTAAAATAGGATCTTTGAGCGCTAATTATCTTGTACATTTCCAATTTAGCAAAGTCCGATAGTTGTATGTGAGGCATTTTCTATATTATATCGAGTATTGTAAAATTTAGTTGTTCTGTTGCATTAGTAGGATGATATGATCTATCATTAGATGAAGCACGTTGGAGGATAAGATCATGCTTTGAATTTAATATTATTTTAGTATAATCTTCGGCAAAACCCATCAACATTTTCAGCGGTGCACAGCAACTAAAGTGAGTTTTTTCCAATGTGAAATTTTGTTCAAGGCACCAACCAGCGTTTTTTAATGAATTGCTTTCAGCTTCATTCAATGATACAAAATTTTTCATGGTGGATGAAATTCCAAAATTACGAGTACGATCAACTTCAAAACCATTAATTTCATACCGAATTTCATCGAAAAGATATGAAACAAAGTTGTTTTTAAATTTCACTCCTGTTGCTCCCACATCTTTCCCTCCTTCATGTTTAGCTACAAAGTCATGAATATAAATCATACTCTCACTTGGTTGGACAAAGAGATCCTGATTTTGAATTGGTATACGAATCTCATCATTATTGTTGAATGATTTTAAATATGGAGAGTAGCTATGATGTTCCCTCTTTATATATAATACTCTATCATACATTGGTTTTTGAAGGACATTTAATATTTCGACCATTATTGAAGATGAAATCCCAAGGATTTTAAATATTCTATTTAAGATGTTGTCAACGGTTTCTTTTTTGTATGTACTCGATCGAGTGTTGTCTAGAATACAAATCCTTTTTCAATTACGCTTTTATTATTCTTACGGCCCTATTCTGGCAAATTAACAAATTGTTAACCAGTATTTTGAATATTTCTATGTGTTTGTTGTAATTTTTTTATTTCAAAACAAAATTTGAAGCTCAAAAATAAAAAATTTTGATAAAAATTGTCAACTGCTTTTCAGTTATTGACAATTCCATTAACAAATTCTGTGTTTTGAGCTTTAAATTTTGTATTGAAAACAACAAACACATAGAATTATTCAAAATACTGGTTAACAATTTGTTAATTTGCCAGAATAGGGCTGTTAGTGTAGATTATCATTTTCTTACTCGGGCTTAAAATGAAGTCTTATAGAAATTTTTTCTCGATTTAAGACTCTTATGGCTATGTTGTTTATTTCTTGACAGTTGACAGGTAAGTAAATGACTTTTCGAGGCTTCTCATTTATTTTATATCCAGGTGAGACATCGAGAGGAAATTCATGAATAGTATGATGTACTGAAGTGTTATTAATATATGACCCAGTTGTTAAATTACATTTAATTCGTATTGTGTTAACATTCGTAATATTCAAAGGTAAATCAGATTCAAATCGCACACCCTCATCAGAATAATCCTCATGTGATGATTCATTTACTCGCAACAACCTTTTGCTAAATCCAAGTAGCTGTCTTATACTATTTGGTTTCGAAAAATCTATATCTACGGATGTTGCAATTTCAGTTTTAAGAGTGTTGTTGTTGGATTCAATTACAAGGGAAATCGATTTATTAATATCCTTTATAGATGACTCCAAGAAAAAAGAAATATCTTCGAGTTCATATGAACCCACTGGAACTGTAATAGTATGTTTTCCTATGTGAAATAGATTGTTTTGTACATCTACATTGGGTACAGAATTAAATGTTACAAAGTCAATAAGTCCACAAATATATTTTCCGCTCAATTCAATTGGTGCGTTAACTTGAATTTGATAATTTCCTTGTTAACTAAACCTTTTCCACATCATTCCTTTTAAAGTTCTATTAAATCGTTCCACAATAGATGCTTTCATGATGCTATATGTAGAATAATGTTTGATATTATGTTTTTTCATCCGGTTTTGGAATGTTTTATTATAAAACTCTTTGCCATTATTGGTTTGTAAGTTCTTTGGTATTCTCTTTCGTATGAAAATTGATTTCAAAGCATTGGTAATATCCGCACTTCCTTTTGACTTTACAGGAACAGCCCAAGCAAACTTTTAAAATGTATCTATTACTGTTAAAATAAACCGATAACCTTTGTTATGTTTTGAATAAACACCCATTTCAACAAGATCTGCCTGCCAAAGATCGTCTATTCCCTTGGTTACTACTCGTCGTCGGATAAAATTTCTGCGTGCTTGCTTATGCAGCTCTTGAACCAATTCTTGTCTTTCCATCTCTAGTGTCTTCTTAGATTTAATTTATTTAAGTGTTGCTACTATAGGATTAAAATCAAAACGATTTATATTTCTATGTTCAAATGTTTCGTAATCATCTTTGTTCTCGTAATAATAGTTTCATTAAGACGTTTTTCAGCTGCATCAAATTTATAATTTAATAACGATCTTTCTTCTTTTAGCGATTGATTTAGATTATTTTGTAAGATACTCTGATCTTGTATCAATTTACTTAAGAGAGTTTCTAAATCTATAAGTTTATCTGTAAGCAATACGTTTTGTTGTTGTATTAATGTAATTAAGCGAGTTTCTAAATCTATAAGTTTTTATGTAAGCAATACGTTTTGTTGTTGTATTAATTCGTGAAAACGATCCTCCACTTCCTTAATTCTTTCTATAGACAATGTATTAATTTGTTTCTTTATTTCTTCAAAATAACTTTTCATATAAATTTTATTTACAGCATTGTTTTCCAATATAGGACTAGCAATATTTTTTATTCTCCGCAAGTTTAAGTTGAAATTACGATCACTATCCAAATGAATCTTGGTGTGTATGTTTTGATATCTTTCAGAGGTACCGATGTAATTACCAAACTTATCGATAGGCATTTTATGAATACTGATTGTTTAATATTTGTACAGCATATTTATACAATAATCTTTGCTTCTCTCAATTCTTCAATAATTGAAACTATTTCATTATAATGATTTGAGTGACTGGCAGTTGATGATGAAATCAAAAGACGTAATCTATCAACCAGCTCGTTGTGGTCATCCCAATAATTCGGTTTTTTTGTATTCAGCTTCATCAAACCTTTACCCCTATGAACTTTTTGTTCTTTGAATAGTTTTCTTATAATCGTTGTATATTTTTTGAGCGATTTCCTTTAAGCTGTCCGCTGGAGTTGTAATTTCTTCTATGAGCATTAGTCATCTCTAATATTTTTTATAAGCATTTAAATCCATTTCATTAAAACTGTTTGGTTTCTTATAAACTAATAGTTCATATAAACCTGATGAAAAAGGCCATTGCGAGTTATCTACATTTATATTGCTCAAATCAAATGTGAGGGATTCATTACCCAATCTCCGTATTTGATTTTTATCCTTATGAAGACCGTACGTTTTATCAAATTTATTTAAATTGACCTGCGATAAATTAAATTGAATACTTTGGTTTGGATTAATGGTGGTGTTATCATCATCATTTTCCATATCATTATCAACATTATCTTCATCATCATTATTGCCATTTTCCATATCATTATCAACATTATCATCATCATTTTCAACATCAAATGATTTAAACGCGGATGAACTTTTATCGATTTCCTAACTATCAAAGCTTGGAGAAAATGTAGTATAATCATGCTTGTCCTTTTTAAATGGTGTGCTAGTAGAAACTTTATTATCCTTAAAAGAGTTATCTGAATATTTTTCAGTTTTTAATATTGTATCATTATTAGTCGATTGAAGTATTTTTTTTAATGGGTTTGTTATTGGTTTAAAAGTCTTTTATAATAGCTTATCATTTGCAACTTCTCCGAGCTGAAGACTTTTATACTTCTTTTTCAAAATATTTCGAGTCTTAATAAGATTTTTAACTAAATTTTCATTCATTTTGATGAAAACAGAAAAAGGTAAACAGACCAGAGTAATAAATTTAGTATAAATCAGTCTTAGCTGATAGTAATACACCATAGTATTGAATAGTTTGGTTGTTGGCTATTTAATAATGCAGGCCAGTTTTTGCAGTTAGCTGTTTAATAGTACAGATCAGTTTAGTAAAAGTTGATATACTAATTTTAAAATAGCAATACTGTTTCTTTTATAAACTTATAAATAAGTCAAATCCTTTCCTATAGCGACCATTATTAATAGGGTCATCCTTATTAATTACTAGAAAGCCATATTTTTCTTTCCAACACTTTGAACATAAGTCATGAAATGTCTTAAAAGACATATCAGAACCAACATGATCGCTATAAATGTGTTTTATATTCATCTCATCCTATTTAAATATTATAATCATATTAGCATTATCACGAATTAAGAGTTTTGGTATACGTGTTTAAGTTTGACATAGTAAAAGCTATCAACATCCTTGTGGCGTCCCATGCAGAAGTAAGATCGTATATGATTTCGTTTCTCGCAAGCTACATCATCGAATATAAATATTGAGTTTGGTTGTGCTTCGTTTGGAGATATGTCGTCATCATTATTGGAAAATGTTGAAAATTTTATCTTCTTAATAGGTTTTATTAGCCGCTCCAAGTATATATATTTAGGCTGCTCTGCTGACTTTGAGTATAAGTAAATATTTTTAAATTTCAGTCCATTAGGACTTTCAATAAGACTTATCATTAAGTTAGTTTTTCCACAATTTGAAGGTCCAACAATAAGTCCGCGAATAGAGTTCGGCAGCAATGAACTGTGTCGTATTCCATTTGATGTATTTAACTTTGAATCAATATTCTTT
Source organism: Dichetophora obliterata (assembly GCA_963920525.1). Classification (NCBI taxonomy): domain Eukaryota; kingdom Metazoa; phylum Arthropoda; class Insecta; order Diptera; family Sciomyzidae; genus Dichetophora; species Dichetophora obliterata. The sequence goes on along the minus strand of OY986436.1, from coordinate 140,553,072 downwards.
ACGGTAATCGATTTATGTTGTTTTAAGAATCGCATTATGAAAACTACTAAATGATAGCATATATAAACAGGGTATTTTATAGGTTTTCATCCACTTTAACGTCACCCTTTTATTTGAAAAGTATAAATTTCTATGGCAATCATTTATAAAAAGATAATCAGTCGTCAACCATTCTTCAATGGGAAAGGTATTCTAAATAAAATCATCAATAAACTTCCATTTGAACTTCATTTACCTGGTTATCAATTTTGTGGACCTGGTACAAAATTAAAAAAACGTTTAGCTAGAGGAGACCATGGAATAAACCCTTTAGATGCAGCTTGTAGACAACACGATATAACATACTCAAACAATAAAGATTTGGAAAAAAGACATATTGCCGACAAAATCTTAGCTGAAAAGTCTTGGCAAAGAGTTAACGCGACTGATAGTCTTGCTGAAAAAACAAACGCTTGGCTTGTTACTAACGCAATGAAAGCGAAAACAAAATTTGGTATGGCTGACGCTTGTAAAACTAATAGATCTCAAATAAATGATCATCAACTGTTTGAACATGCATTGAAAAGTGCTAAAATAAAAATAAAGAAAACTAGAAACTTGGATGATGCTGTTAAAATTTCTCGAAAAGTTGTGAATAATATATTCAAAGGAAAAAAAATCTCTAATAAAAACACCTCGAGTAATACCACTACCTAAATCTGGAGGTTTTCTCCCACTTGCACCCATATTTGCTGTACTTGGTGCACTTGGCGGTCTAACTGGTGGAGTATCTGGCATTACAAAAGCAATAAATGCAGTTAAAAATGGAAAGGAGCAGCTGGCTGAGGCAAAACGTCATAACAGTAAAATGGAAACTATTGCAATGGGGAAAGGCATGTTCCTAAAACCATATAAAAAAGGATTTGGACTTTATTTAAAACCTTATAAGCAAGATTTTTAATGAAGCTACCTAAAAAAGCTCTTTCTGATGTAGATCTGAGGAAATATGCTAAAGATATTCCACATTTTAGAGGGGTGTTTATGTGTGACGCTCTTCCAAGTAAACCATTTAAAAAAGAATGTGGAATAGTCAATCTAGATACTTCAAAGGGACCTCGCACACATTGGGTAGCATACTGGAAAAATCATAATGAAATTGAATAATTTGATAGCTTTGGAAACTTGCAGCCATCAAAGCAATTAATACAATATTTAGGGCAAAAGATTAGCAATAATTATTTTAGATATCAACATTTTAATACTATAAATTGTGGTAATTTATGTTTAAAATTCTTATTTTCAAAGTCTACTTAAAAAACCAAAATAAAATTTATTGATTTAATAATAAGCATTAAGAAAGCATATTTTATTAAAGAAATTATAACATTTTGTTAATAGTAAAAAAACCTGCAAACAGCAACAACATCAATAAGATTTCTTCATTCATTTTTTCAGAAGCTCTTCAGTGTATATAAATAATAAAGTGTATAAAAAATATGAATAGTAGAAAAATTTTCTACACAAGTATAGGGACATTTTTGCAATAATTGTGGATGTTGACGACCAAGTAGTTTGGCTCTATTAAAAATTATTTTGTTCTTATTAGTATGACCACTACTGTGGTTTCTTTGAGAACTTGGTTATCATTGTATATAAGCATTTATTACTTAACTGTTTAATCGCATGATCTTATTATGTACCTTGCTAATATGACAAATGTTCGCTTCTTAACTTTAGCTTTACGAACGGACAAACAGTTTTCAAGAATCACTATTAATTCACGGACGCGAGCTCGCCTGCTTAGAATAATAATTTCTTTCTGAAGTAAACTCATTTAAAGTCTAATACTAAATTTAGTCCACGCTGATCTAATATAGTTTTATAGATAGTTTTTAAGAATATTTAGATTTTAATATTAAATAAAGTTTGTTAAAGTGAAATGTAAAAGCCACCACGTACTTTCTTTGCGAACTAGCTTTCGCGATACAAGCAGAGTGAATTTGCATAAACAGTGGATATTACTGTGTGTTATTTTGATTTTATAAATTTCGAAATAAAATATTGCAATATCTTATTAACCTCTTTTATACAAGTAACCTCAAAGATATCATGTTCAGCATTCTTCCTACCTGCCATTCCTCATAGACCACCTGTGGTGACATACACATAACATTTTTATTCTTTAGAATACTTCAATCAATACTTCAAAAGAAAGATCGACCTGTATTTGTTTGATGTTTATTTGCTTTGTGGTTCTGATGCTTGTCTTATTTTACTTTTCTAGCATAAGGGATGGAAAATTTTTTCACATATATTGCACATTATGATGAAATAGATGTAAGTATGAAAAATAATTTTTTTCGTTTGTCTATAGAAAATGGATTTTGCTACATAGCTACTGCTTTTTAAAAGGTGTTATTTTATATTTACATGTGTGTTACGTTTAAATAATTTGTTCGTTACATTATATTCATAGGGTGTGTTGTGCTCTTACCTCTTCTTTTAGGTTTCCTTTATGTTAAATAAAAATTCCTAGGTTTGGCTCCTGCTCCATAAAAATTTCTTACAAATTGTGACTTTTACGTCCGCCTGTGCGCAATACATCAAAATTGCCCACACGATCTCATCGCCATATATAATTCCGCTACACATTTTCACCACCCATCAAAATTCACCTACACTTTTTTACCACTTCCTTTAATCCTGATCCTGCTCCGTCAATCCATAATCCTGCTCCTGCTCCTTGAGCCAGAACCGGCATACAAAATCCTGCTCCTGCTTCTTGCGCCAGAACCGGCATACAAAAACCCTGCTCCTGCTCCTGCTCCTGCTCCTGATTAAGGATTGGTATGAGAGTTCTGGCTCAAGGATTAAAGATTCATATGAGAGATCTGGCTCAAGGATTAAGGATTGATCCTACCTACTGTCGGGTCGTGATCGGTTAACCAATAAAATAATTTCATTCGGAACTCAAAATTTCACTTCATTGTGGGATTTAAAGGGAGTTAAAGCTATTTAACTCCTCCAGGTATTTTGCCAATTTTGAATGCAGTTTATATATGCCATTATTATACAAAACTCAAATTGAACTCCAGCAACAGTTGAGATATTCCGTTAATTTACACGCTTTCTCAAGGACAAATCGATCATCAGGCCATCTGCTAACCGGTTCTTTAACTGTTGCTAGACGTTTGCTGCAATTCAGTTACATTGCTCAAAACTAGTTTGTTGGTATAGAATTGTGTTCTTGCACGGTGCTTGCACCTCATACCTCTGTTTCTTATAAATCGCGCTCCAGCATCGTGTCTTTGTTAAGTTCTCGTGGGAGTGGGAGACGCATTATCTTATACTTACGTGTTCGCATAGGTGATCGTCAGCTTCACATAAGCAACGACATCTTCGTATTTCCGTCGTATTTACATAACTGCAATTCACATTATTGTAGTGCGCTTCTCATAATCCTAAAAACTTGGTCATTTAGCTTGACTCTCACTTTGTTGACCCACTGCATATTCGTTAATGTAACGCAATCATGGGTAAGGAAGAGGGTACCCCCCAGCTGCTTCTTTTGAAGAATTTAAAACTCTTCGTTCGTCATCTAAAGGCAGCATAACGCGCATAAAAAATATGATTGAAACAAATTCAAATGTTTCGTGCACTGAACTGGAGTGCCGTTTGGGTTTTATTGATTCCTATTATAAGCAAGCAGCATATTATCAAAATCAAATTGAAAGAATCCCACCAACGGATGATGGACGTGCAGATTTAGATGAGCTCTACATTTTGACAAAATCTAAAATTCTTTCACTTATAAACAAGCGAAAAAGCCCATGTCAGAATGACCAATCATTTACATTTCCTACGGTGCACACCAATCGATTGCCAAATCTAACGTTACCAACATTCGATGGCAAATATATGGATTACAAAAACTTTATTAACACATTCTACCATCTGGTTTATAACGATCCGAGCGTTCCAGCAATAGAAAAATTTAATCGCTTGCGCAACTGCTTAAGAGGTGATGCACTCTCTACTGTGATGGCATTTCAATTAACTGAAGAGAATTATGCCAAAGCTCTTGAACGATTAAAAGAGCGATATGACAATAACACCCTAATTTTTTTAAAAAATGTTACGGCTATGTTTGATCTTGACAGGGTCACGAAACCAGTGCCACAAGAGCTTCGCAAAGTCGTCGACACCTTATCTGCTCTTTATAGTTCTCTTAAGAGTTTGGGTTCACATCAACAAATATGCGATGCCTTACATATTCATTTGGCTATGAGTAAAGTAGATTCTGATTCTAAGTGTAAATGAGATGAGCATTTAGATTTTACTAATCTTCCCTCGTGGGCTGAATGCTGCTCCTTGCTTGACAGACGTTGTCAGCATCTCGATGCCCAGGGAAAACGAGGTATTAAAGGTCAAGCAAAGGTCGAGCAATTGCAAGAGATATTCTTGTCGTTTTTGCAAACAGCGTCACCATTCATTGCTGCACAAGCTGACAGAGGGCGAATTTAATACTTCGCTACCTTCGGCACCATTCACATCAGCTACATCTGCAGTACATATAAACGCTGTAGTCCATACCACAACTACAATGAAAAATACTGTGTCGAAGAATTCAAGCATTATTTTGGCCACAGCGGTGATCTTAATTCGAGATGGTTCTGGAGGTTTTCAGATGGATAGAGCTTTACTAGATTCATGCTCACAAGTTAATTTTATTAGCGAGTCACTTGTCAGCCAACTGGGCTAAAAATGGAATTATAAAAATGTTCTTGGGATTGGTTCATCACAACTTAACGTGCCGTTCAGAACACAAACCACAGTGCAATCTCGTGCTACCGAGTTTCAATTGTCGATGCAATTTCTTATTTCTCAAAAAATTACTGGCTATCATCCAGATGAGAATATTTCGCTCAGTGATTTAAACATACCCGAAAACATTGACCTGGCCGACCCTGAATTTAATATTTCACGAAGTATCGATAATCTTCTGGGCGCTGAAGCCTTCTTTAATCTTTTGGCTGCAGACCAAATTCAGTTAGGTCAGATGACATAGAGCTCAATAAATCTTTAGAACCATTCTGTCAGTTGGAAGAAGTTGAAACCAAGCGACAACTATTAAGTGAAGAGCAACAAAGCTGTGAACAACATTTTGTTAACACAGTAGCAGTCCAAGACGATAACCGAATCCTTGTAAAACTTCCCTTCAGAGGCGATAAATCTTGTCTTGGCAACTCATATGATATTGCTTTGCGTCGTTTTTCAGAAATATTTCCTTCTTTACATAAGTTGGGAAAATCTGTCATCACTAACGACTTCTATGTGGATGACATGCTAACAGGCGCTGACGACTTGCAAACATTGCAAACTATAAAACGTGAAGTATCTGAAATTTTAAATTACTCAAAATTTGAGTTGTCTAAATGGCATTGCAGCCATCCGAATATGTTTTCTAATGCAGACGGCTCCAAACAAATTCCATTTGATGACGATATAACTAGTGCGCTCGGAATATCTTGGTCTCCAGCTGACATTTTCTGCTTCGCTTTTCGTCCATCAAAAACATTTTTAAGCGTGACAAAAAGATCAATTCTGTCACTTACGTCTTCGTTATTTGATCCAGTTGGTCTTGTAAGCCCACTTGTCATAAAGGCAAAAATTTTACTACAGCAACTATGGATCCAAGGCTGTGAATGGGATTCGGCAGTGCCGCCAGAAATTGAAGCTACTTGGAATGAAATTCTTTTTGATTTTGAGGAATTGCATAAAATAAATGTTCCTCGCTACAAGTTCACGGCTTCTGTGACGCGTCCACACGTACTTACGGATGCTGCATTTACTTTCGCTGTACAGACAAGGAAGGGAATTTCGTCGTTAACGTGTTAGCAGCAAAATCACGTGTGGCGCCGGTTAAAAGTCGTACCTTACCTCGCTTGAAGTTATGTGCAGCACATCTACTGTGCAAATTTTGGACCAAAATTCGAAAACATTTCAAATTTCGGATCACGCAAACATATTTTTGGTCTGATTCTCAAATTTGCTTGCATTGGATTCACACGCACTCATCGAACTTATCTACATTCGTTGGTAAGCGTGTGTCAGATATCCAAGAGCTGTCCTCAAATATCGTCTGGCGGCACTGTCCTACAAAATCAAATCCAGCTGATCTCGTATCACGCGGAAGCAGTGTCAACGAATTGATCGACTCTAATTGGATAACTGGACCGTCTTTCCTGAAAGCTGACTCATCACAGTGGCCGATTTCATTCAATATGAACCTATCTAAAGAAGAAGAACACCTCGAAAAACGAAAAACATTTCATATATGCGAAGAAAGGCAAATCTCTTACGTTCTTGAAAGGATACATAAAATCAGCAATTACACAAAATGCATTAGAATTTTCGCATATACGCTTCGTTTTCGTAACGTTTCATTTTCGCACACCATCATTATCTCAGCACGTGAACTTCAAACAGCGAAGTTAAAAGAATTTCGAAATCACTTCTGTGGTGAAGAAAACGTAGCTGAAGTAACTGCCTACTGTGCAACAATTTTCATTTATTCCGCCAAGAGCACCCCACTTTGGCGGCTTGTGGGAAGCTGCCGTAAAAACAGCAAAATCTCATCTGTATCGCACACTGGCGAATGCCCGATTGACGTTCGAGGAGCTTACAACTGCTCTTGTTGAAATTGAGGCAGTGATGAACTCACGTCCCCTCACTCCATCGTCTACGAATCCAAATGATTTCGAGGCCATTACTCCTGGTCATTTCATCATTGGCGCCGCTCTTAAATCTATACCAGAAAAAGTCAAGGTTGTATGTGACATCACTCATCTTCAGCGGTGGCAACGTATTCATGCCATTAAAACTCATTTCTGGCAAAGATGGCATAAGGAATACATTACCGGTCTACGTAACCACTCTCGTTGAAAAAAACCACAACGTAATCTTCAAGTTAACGATAGGGTCCTGGTACACGAAGATTATCAGCCTCCAATGAAGTGGATAGTCGGTCGTGTAGTCGATATCTATCTCGGCGCTGATGGTTATGCTAGGGTTGCAGATTTCAAAACTCCCACAACAATACTACGGCGCCCCATAGTCAAGCTCGCTCTTCTTTCAGTAAATTGAGACAAGAATCTCAATTTGGAGGCCGGCATGTTCGGACTCATCCGAAAGATATATTTTTCATACCTAAAATGTTTACCATTTGTATTTATTATTTTTAATTTTTTTTAAATTTAACGTAAACTTTCAAGAATCCATTTAACTTGCTACACCCTATATGAAATATTCTGTTATATTATTTTTTGACACATAACTCTAACTATGTACTTACATTATTTTTCTTCTGTTCTTCTGTACCTAATCATCTTTTGCTAAGCAACTCATTAAAACATTGTAATTACTTCGTTCGAAGAAACAACATCGCTGTCGTTTTATTTCGCGCTTTGAACAGTGCAATCGATTTCGTCTGTCATACGATTTCTACAAGTCCAATCTCAAACCGTTGGACAGGAATCAATTTTAAATCCATTTTAAAAAAAGATTCCAGGTGGCTCTCATAGCTCACCTAAAACACTCTCATTACCTGGAAGCGAGAATTTAGCATTTCCCATGCCTTACATAGAGAGTTTGCATCACTTAGTTGAAAATTTTTGATGACCTGCAAGGCCTCTCCTTAAGCAGCTGCGAAGGTATTGCAAGGTAATTATAATAAACAATATAACTGTCAGTGTTAATGTTTTAGTATGCGTAAGTTTCAACGAGCGAACAAAACAAAATTAAATAAAGTTATCAATTGAGCTGTCAAATTAGCGCGGACAAGATACAGTGGTTATGCTTAATTGCGTTACAGTGGTTGTGTGACGTGGGCCTATATCGCGAAAACTACGGTTGCAAATCGGTGGCTTAATCTGCAAACTGGCTAACTCCATCCGCATGCGTTTTATGGATACAATTATAGACGGAACCAAAAAGTAAATTAACAAATACTTTACAATTTTCTTCTTGGTTTTGTCTACTTCTTTTTCTTTTATTTATTTAAATGCAGTTTAATTTTCACCATATACCTTTCTCAGTACAATCCAGCAAATTCGTAACATAACTGAGAAATAGAAACGTAGCCAGGAGGTTTGCGGATTTAAGCCATCGATATGGATTGCCAAGTCAGGACTTGGCACATTTTTTTTATTTGTCTGCTGATGCAGAGAAGTGCTTGGCTGGTCGTAAATGTTCTAGGTGTTTGGCGTTGCAATGGGTTTATTAGTAGTTAAGTTTAGATTTAATATCTTTCATAATCTTTGATAATGTAGGAAAGAGCGATTGATTGTGGGTGGCTTTGCGGCTGCAGTGATATAACGTATTATGTGTGAATGTAAAGATGACTGGTTATATGGGTGATATGTAGATGTAGCTGAAAAGACATGAAGGTTAGTAAAGCGGCCAATTCCTGATACTTACTCTGTTTGCGTTTGTTCTTATCCTTGCAAAAAAAAGTCTTTTTAATGTTTGTTGTTTATTTGATGTTGAATTGCGACACATGCTGATATTGCATGCAAATAAATCAAATTATAAAGCGAAAGTGACAGATGGAAATATGTAATGGAAAATGTGAGAGTGAGTGAGTGTAATGGGAATGAGAAGATAGCCCATTCACAATAGGTTTTTCAATAACTAGTTTGAGTTGTTTTCATGTAAAGAATGTGTTCCAATCTTTGTGTTGGTTGTTGTATGCAATAAGTTTGAGTGTTTTTGATGGCCTAAGCTTGGATGTTGCTCTGAGTGTTTTCTTGGCATATGGCACGGATAAGAGGTTTGTGTCTTGGGGTCTCATTCTTGTGACTCAGTATTTTGAGTTATGGTTGCTTAAGCTAATTGAGTACAAAACAGAGTAACGCATTCAACCGAACTTTTATGTGTGGGTGGACGAACTGATCGGCAAATTCGAGTTGATTTGACTGTTAGGATTAGAGTATTAAGTCTAGCAGACCAGAAAGCAAATGATAATCAAGTAGCTAAGTATAGCAAGTGTACAAAGAAAAAAAAATAAGTTTAAAGCTTAATTTTTTGGTGCATTAAAGTCAATACCCAAAGTGTGCAGTAAATTCTTGCAAAGTTGCATATAAAGTGATAAAAAAAAATAAGACAAGAAAAAATAAAAAAAAAATGTGGGTTATTGTATAAATTTTTAATTATGTAAGTTTCAGTTTGAAGGTTATTTCATCTAATTAGGTGATCTGGAAATCGGCGTTTTTTTTTAACAGGACCAGAACGGCTTTTGTATTCCCGCAATTTATTTATATACATTGTATATAAGTAAATATAACTGCTTAGGTGAGGTCATATATTTTTGTTAACTGTACACGGAAATAATTATGTATTTTTGTAGGCCCTTGCCCGGCGGGAGGAAATAATTATACGGGGCCTAAGTGAATTAAAAGTTTTTTTAAGTGAATTAAATGCAAAGTTAAAAGTTTTTAGAGGTAAAGTGCTAAAGCGAGAAATCACGAACGTAAAGGACCACCCTAACAAAACTGACTCAAACAGTAAGAGAGCAGTATTTTTCAACAGAACAGCCGTTGCCACTGGCGACGAAAAGTAATAAAAAATAAAAAAAAAACAAACGGCTGCTTTGTTTTACATATGTACATGAAGGTCGTTGACCGCAGTACAATAGCAAATTACACATAGGCAAATAGTACATAGGCAAATTCATATGTAGAGTGCGCTGCACAGTGCATGTGTTGCGTCCTCCCGTGAGGATGCGCGTAGGTCCTAATCGTGGCCCTACTTGTCAGACTGGGAACTCGTCCCAAATCCTGGTTATACTTTCTCACCTTATTATGCTAGGCATGGTGAGTTATGCCGGTCAGTAGGCAGCCGTGAGGTTGCCGGAATGTTACCTTTATTATACTTACTCATGTCGATATAGTTTGAACAGTCCACCGGTCCTTCTCCAGGTCCTTCAATTAGTTAGAAGAAATAACGCTTTGTATTTTCATTATCGGTCAAACTAGTGACTGTATGCTTTTATTTTCACAGTTAAAGATTCACTCCTTTTTCTCTTAAAACTACTTATGTTTAACACCTCGGTTTTTACGATAATTAGGTGTACTCAGCATTTGTGCAAGATGCGGAAGACAATCTTGCACAATAATTAGTCTTAGTTTTTATTGATCTAGTTTACAATTATTTCCTTATACGTAATTTCTTAACAATTAGGAAATATTACTCTTGTATTTCCTGAATTCTTGGCCTAGGTTATATCTGGCTCAAGATTTTTCTCTAATTCCATACAACTAATTCTTCTTTAAAATATACAGACATTCATAAAGTAAACATTATTATTCATTCTTACATTCCTACATACTAATTTAATAATGTGAAGTGTAGACAAACAAACGTACAAACATGTTCATTGTGGGAAAATTGGGTCATATTTCCCAAAGCACTGAATCCAACAATAAAATATTATTTAAAATATTCTACCTCTGTTTTTAATTGCATGACGACAAAAAGTATGCATGCTTATTACAATAATAAAATCAATTTAAATTATATTACCTCTACGTTGGTTGACTTGCCGAAAATGCATTGTCAGCATTTTTGGCACTAGCCGCACATAAGTAAGTTGTTGGCTTTATTTCATTGTCTTTAATATAGCGCTTGCTATGTAAGCTGATCGCCCAACTGGCGTCAGTGTTTACTTTAATTGCTTCTGTTTTGAAGGTGCCGGCCTTGGCATTGAATTAAATTAAAGCGCTGCAATGCAATGAAAGCTGATCGCCAAAATTGTGGAAGGTCAGTTCTCATTGCAGGCACTTAACCATTTATAAACAGATAGCATTTTGGGGAAGCCGCGTTGTGAGTCACAACAGAGTCACAACATTCCTCCCCCCTTACACAAAGAAAATTTTTGCCTTGAAGAGGTTAAAATTTTCGTCAATATACTTTAAATTCTATTTGTATGCTTGTATTGTTTGTCTAATAATTTTATGTGCTAAATAAGCACAATTTTATATGCTAGTTCATTCTTCATCATCATTCTTTGTTTGATTTAATTTAATTTGATTTAATTTAGGTAATTACATATCTTAAATTTTATTAATAGCATATTTGATATTGTACTATGTTCTTAATTCTTAGGTTGTTAATTCTACAAAGTTTCTTAGATTCATTGCCTATTCTTGTTATGTACATGTTAATTGCATAAATTTCTGCTTGTATTTATAATAATTTTTTACTACTTTTAATATATATAAAATCACTTTTGTCTTGTATGCACGCATCCCTTGTGGTGTAATCTGATCCTCGTTGGTCTGCTACTGCATGGTGTGTGGTGTCTATTACTTTTGGTCATCTTCTTGTTTCTTCTGTTGTTTTTATTTCTCTTCCCCCGTTGTTTATCGGTGTGCCAAAAAATGTCACGGCGTGTTTCCTGTCTTTCATTGGTACAAGGATTTTTCTTTCGTACAATAGTGCCAATTTGGTCTGTTCTGCTGGGTCCACGGTGTAGTCTTACATCATGTATCTTGACTTATAATTGAAGTTGCTGTTCCATCTATGTTAAAATTTTGTTGTATTTTATATCAACATTTTGAGTTCTAATTTAATTTTTTTTTTTATTTTCTTCTGCCTCTCTCGCTGAAAGAAATGTGATCTATTGTTGTGTGATATAGTTGTGCGGTGGGCTCTTGGACCCCTTATCGGCCTTACTGTATTCCACTCGCTTATAAAGTCGCTTCCATAGTTCCTTCGCACTATGCTCCACAGAAAAACTGCCAGCATATATTTGAAAATTGTTTAAAAAAAAAACATAATTTCAAATTGTTGCGATACGTCTAACATCTTTACTTAATTAACATAATGTACTGCAAACCTGCACTTCTGTTCCATTTTACTGTGTCTTTTTGTCGTTGACTCAGAACTGTTGACATTTTTAAACTAATGCCGTTCCTTGTTTATTGTAGCTTCTTCTCGCTGCCTATCATCTTTCCAGTTAAAACTCCATTATAATTACTTGTTGTACGTGACCTCGCATCAGAATGAAAAAATAAGGTTGTATTTGGCCACTTTCGGCCTTAGTCATAGAATTCCGTTGCATCTTTAGACCCAAAGTATTATCCTGGTATCTATGCTCGTTGCACTCCTGCTATGGTGATGCATACAAGGCTATCGGTAACCCTCATATTCATTTTTAGATAAAATTAATACTTATGTCTTATTTTAATATTTTCATTTCAAAATTACTTAATTTATAGCCAATTTTAAATTTAAATCTTGCGCCAAAATGTTTTTGTACTGTTTTAAATTTTGCGCTAATTATAACAACTATTACAATATATACATGCTTTATTTGCTCTTTTCAGTGACCTTCATATATAATAATAATTTTTTTTTATTTTCTTTGTTATCAACTCAACGTATTATTTCAAAGGGTTTAATTTCACTTTACTCCTTTTAATTTCTAAACATTTTAAATATCTTTTTAACTGATTTTTTTTTTCTTATATTTTCATGCATGAATGGGCTCACTCAAATATTCTTTTGCAACAGTTTGCTTTTATATAAACTTATTCATATCTTAAAATGTTTCGTTTAACATCCTTTATTTTTCAATGGTTAATTCTTTAATATGTTCATCCATATTTTGACATGTTTCAATTATGTATTTACTTATATTTAAACATTTTATTCTTCTTTGTAAACCCTTAACTGTCTTTTTTTTTTTCTTTTTAAAAATACTACTTTATCATTAATTTTTATCTTAAAGCTTTAATTCAACAGTTTTCATTTAAATATTTATCGAATCTCAATCATCACCTTTGAATGATCTTCTGAGTTATATACAGGGCCACATTTTCTTTTCAAATTTGTAGGCATTTCTGTATCAAACCCGTACAATGTTTTAAATGGTGTTTGTTTTGTTGATAAATGAGGTGTATTATTATGCACGTGCATTGCAGATGACAACCACTGATCCCAATTAGATCCATCTTCCTTCACAAAACTCCTCAAATATTCTGCCAAAGGTCTATGACTCCGTTCTAACGAGCCATTCGCCTGTGGGTGGTAGGGTGTTATATGCAATTTCTTTATCCCCAGCATTTTGCAAACGTCTGAAAATAATTTAGACACAAAATTCGATCCATTTTCTGTTATTAACACTTTCGGTGTATTGTGTCTCGTAATTATTTCATCAAAAAATGCTTTCGCTATGGTGCTGGCTTCCGCGTCTGGCATTGGTACGCATGCCATAAACTTAGAAAAATCGTCCTGAAACGTTAATATATACTTATTACCTGAAACTGTTTCTGGTAATATTCCTACCATGTCCATGTATATCTTTTCAAAAGGTCGCCTTGGTGTATCTGTTAACACCATCGGCATTTTAGTCAGCTGTGAACTCTTGTTTACCTGACATTTTTTGCAATTTTTCACATATTCCTTTATCTGTTTTTTCATCCCACTCCACCTAAATTCCTGCCTGATTCTCAAATACGTCTTAAGGGACCCTTGATTCCCCCCAAGCCTAGAATCGTGAAAATCCTTTATTATCATCTGTATCTCCCTCGGATCTGTCAGCATTCTTGCAACTGGTTTTTCGGGTGGTCCTATGATTTCCTCCTCGTCAATAATCCCTTCCTCCTCCTGTGCTGACTCCTCCTCATTGTCCTCTTCCCTAATCTTAGATCGTGTCTTAACCATATTCACGTCATCCTTTGTCTTTTCTGTCTTAGTTCTGTGCAAATTTTTTACCGCCACATCTTCGCTCACATGTGGTACTCTACTTAGAGCGTCAGCATTAAGATTCTTCTTTGCCGGCTTATAAATTATCTGAAAGTCATATTCTGATAACTTATGCTTGAATCTCGCTAATCTGGATGTTTGATCTTTTAAGTTCGCTATTCCCCTTAATGGCTGATGGTCGGTGTATACTTTAAAATGTCTACCCAATAAATATGCTCTAAAATTTTTTGCCGCCCACACTATGGCTAAAAATTCCTTCTCTATAGTCGAATACCTCCTCTCTGCGTCATTTAGAGCTCTACTCGCAAATGAAATTGGTCTGTCTTTGCCTACCTCTCCTTGAGAGAGAACGGCTCCTAGCGCTTCGTTACTAGCGTCTGTCGTTAATATAAATGGCCTAGTAAAATCCGGATATGCTAAAACTGGAGGTGATATAAGTGCCTCTTTTAATTCATTAAATGCTTTCTGACAGCTGTCCGTCCATTTAAACTTTTCGTCTTTTCTAAGTAAGTTGTTTAATGGCAATATTATTTTCGCTGCGCCCGAAATAAACTTCCTGTAATAGTTAATTAATCCCAAAAATGCTTGTACCTCTTTTCTGTTTCTGGATACTGGAATTCTTTTTACGCATTCTACCTTCCCTGGATCAGGCAAAGCTCCTAGTTCTGAACACTTATGCCCTAAATATACTACTTCCCTGCGCAAAAACTGACATTTTTCTGTATTCAATTTCAATGTGTTTTCCCTTAATACGTTGAAAACCTTTGTCAACCTTTCCTCATGCTCCCCTAAATTCCTTCCGTAAACTACTATGTCATCTAAATACACAAAGCAGTCCAAACCCTGTAATCCTGTTAAAATATGATTCATAATTCTCTGAAACGTTGCCGGCGCACCTGTCAGACCAAACGGCATTCTATTAAATTCGTAATGCCCCATTCCTGTACTGAACGCTGTCTTCTCCTTATCTTCTTCATTTATTAAAACCTGATGGTACCCACTTGCGAGATCTAATGTCGAAAAATACCTGCTATTACCCAGTTGGTCCAATATTTCATTTATTCGTGGAAGTGGGAACACCTGCTTTATTGTAGCCTCATTGACTTTCCCAAAGTCTACAACTAGCCTCCATTTCTTTTGCCCGTCTTTTCCACTTTTCTTCGGTACTAGCAGCAAAGGAGAATTCCAAGGCGATTTGGTTGGTGAAATTATTCTGTCCTCTAACAGCTTGTTTACTTGTTTATTTATTTCCTCCCTATGGCTCTGAGGCAACCTGTACTGTTTCTGATTAATAGGTGATTGATCTGCTTTAGTCGGTATTTCGTGCTGTAAAACTGGTGTGAAGGACAATTCATCACCCGTTAACAAAAATATATCATGAAATGATATGCACAATTTCTCTATCGATGATCTCTCCTCTTTATTCAAACTTTTTCCTATATCAATAGATTTCAATAATGTATCTATCCTTTTTCTTATATCTGTTGTTTGGTATGTATTAATTTTTCCACTACTCGGTTCCTTGTATTTATTGAAATTTGAAAATTTTGGCTCAAAATCGGGTTTTAAATTATATTCCTTTTCTGTCGCGTTTAAGATTGGAACAAGGACTCTGTTATTCTTCACTTCTACCAAAGCATCCCCCAAGTATATTTTCTGTTTGTGTATGATTATCTCCGGTATTTTGGTTTTTACTTGCATGGACACTAATGTTACTGCCCTTGCCTTAACTGTTCTATTTTTATTGTAACATATGTTACCCCACTCGTATGCTGTTTTCAGTGGTAATATAATGCGTTTCCCGTAATCTTTATCGACGAATACCAATTTCTTATCCAAAGAATCTATTATTGACCGATTCCATAAATTGTCCCTTCCTAGAATACCATTTGCTGGAATCCCTTGTTCAGTTTCCACTACCTGTAACGTGAAACACAGTTTGTCCATTAATAAGTGTTTCACTTCAATTGAACCTAAAGTACGTACATATCCCCCAAATGCGCCACTTAATTCTCTCGTGTCCTTTTTGTTTAGGTTTTCGAACGACTTCAGTGACTTTTTCTTAATCAAACTAGTATCCGCCCCAGAATCCACCAGTAAAATGAGTTTTCCGTCTTTTGCTTCCTTACAAGAAACCTGTACGAACACATCATTTACCCCAGTCTTCTCGGGACACGCAGCCTTTCTACCTAAAGTCCAGTTTGAATGACGACCGTTCGTCCTCAACCGACTCAACGATAATTCAGTTAGGCCCCAAAGCTCGTAGCATAATTTTTTCAACCCTTTTTTAAATATTGACAATTTTGATTTTGCTCTGTGTACTGACTTACTTATTAACGAATTACCCTTACCTACACTTAAGCCATTGGCAACCTCCAATACCCACACCGTTACCATGCAGAGGCCCATTATTAATAATTGAATGCATGGACTAATCAACCTCTTGCAGGCGCTTCCCAATTCATTCCCCAGGTCCTTTATATCCTTCCCACACCCTTGTCTTTGTATACCTTGGGCCCTAAATCCTTCTACCTTTTCCGTTATATCCTCTACTTGCACCTGAAGGTTTTCTTGTTCCATATCCTCCCTGTTACTCTTCGATAATTCAGTGCTTGCAACTACGCCATTTTTTGACCTCTGATGGATATTCATCTCATCCCTCGTCTGTGTTGATGACAACCTATCAAATGCCTTTCCTGACGCTCGCTTATACTTGCTCTTTGTCTCAATATTATCTATTCTTCCCGATGGTAATGACAACTACTCTACCCCTTGGTTAGACCTATGATAGATATTCACCCCGTCTCTCCTTGACGGTAATGACAAATTATTCATAGTCCCCTGGTGTGTGAGAGAGATATTCACCACATTTTGCCTATTCTTTGTATTTGAGTTGGGATTCCAATCTATTGGCGTAGATTGGCTCGCATGGAGTTTCCCTGCCTACTTTCCATGTTTATTCTTGCGTAACAGTCCTTTTTATAATGCCCTGGCTTCTTGCACCAGTGACATGTCACCTGTTGTTGCTTGCCACCCGTATTATGGGATCCTTTGGTTCCCGTAGCATTGTCCCTAAACGGATTATTTCTTGCTTGGCTGTTGTTATATGGCCTAGTGCCATTATTCCCTTGCATATTGCTCCTTTCTACCGGGACGTAGGGTGGTGCACATTTCCACCCCTTCTCGTGCCCATACTCCTGGCACTTCTCACAATAGGGAGTGTTCTTCCTTGTGATACACTCATCCCTTGTGTGTCCTTGCCTGTTGCAGAATGAACACCTTACATTCATTCCATACTCCTTGGGCCTCTTCTCCTCTCTTTCGGACCCCTTGTTATCTGCAAACCTAACTCCCGTTGCTACATTCCTTTTCCTTAAACCCTCTTCCAGCCTCCTACTCAATTCCTGCACCTTATCCGTTTCTTGTATTGCGTATGTCCTGCGCATGGAGTTCCTTCCTGACTCATTCCTGTGCCTGTCATTTAGCATGTACTCTGTGTCTATCGCTCTCCTCACTACGTCTGAAAATCTTCTCCTGTCTGCGCTAATACTACCGTTCTTATTCCTAGATCATTTATCCCCCTTTTAAACGCGGTCAGCACGGATCTACTTAATTGATCGAGAAGCATCTTGTTGTCCCCTATGTAATCTCTCCCCCTAGCTTCTATTGAACCTAACCTTCGTGCAAACGAACTTATTGTCTCTCCTGGCTCTTGTTCACATTTCGACAATTCGGTATATACTGAATCATATGTGGTGGCCCTTAAATAGTTCGACTTAATTAAAATGTATATATCCTCCAATTTGCTAAACCGTCGGGACCTACATAATTCAAAAGCATCTCCATGCAACCTGAGCTTTATGTACTCTATGAAACTTGGCATATCCGCCTCCTTTATCATCTTCGCGGCCAGGTCGCATCCCTGAATAAATCAATATACCTCTGCCGGTGACTCGGTACCCGAAAACAAGGGTACGAGATTATTCACCGTCTTGGCAATTTCGTTCACGTTCATATTTTTGTTAGTGAACAGCACGTTCTCGTAAATATGATCCTCCTCCCTGCCTGTATCCACCAGTATTTCCTTATGGTACTGAGATGTATCCGTCGCTAGCCTTAGCTCGTCCTCCAAATGTCTGTTTCTCACCTGCAACTCCCTGATCCTATCGTTTGCCTGTCCTATCGTTTCAAACTCCTCCCTGGCCTGTTGAGCTATCAATCTTTCTACCAGGTCCGTTGCAATGTCTTTTCTTTTAAAAAGAGTTCGTAACCTCTCGTTTTCTATGTCTAATTCCTCTGCTCTCTCTAGTTCCCCGACCCTTTGTTGCTCAACCTCTCTGAGCTTTGATTTTAGCGCTTCAAAATGATTCTTATATGATTCAAATTTTTCTACCTGCGCCACACTCTTGTGCTCGTGAAAACTGTCTATGAAGTCAAACAGAACATCTGCTTATTCGACCTTCGTTAAATTTTTCTCAAGCGCATTTGATTGAAGCAGCGCAAAATTATCTTTGTTCGATATCACTACCTTAGCTCGTGCCCACAATTTTTCTACAAATCTTTCTTATTCTCCTATGAACTCTAAATGCTTCCTTTCTGTTTCACTAACGTGGTCCATCTACAGTTATTCACTACCTCAAGATTCTAGTTCGAGAAAAAAAACTCCTTTAATTCGCCTTGCATTCATTATCATATATCCCCGTTTATTCTTCTATCCAATCCATTATTCAATTGTCAAGGAAAATGAAAAGATGCTTCGCATTATTTCTATTAAAGATCTCTCTTGAGGAAGTTTTTATTTTCCTATCTTCGTCTTGCTTCCTGCAAATTTACTCTAACACTCCATGTGATAGTTTTCAATAAAAATACGAATTCTCCTCCTGCCATGAGATACATGAACAAATACAAATTTAAAGCTTACAAAACACATTTTCATAATTTTTGTTTAATTCCCATTTATTTAAGGTTTTTGCCATATATTAACCATACATAAGTCGACTTTTGTAATACAAATATTCTTAACTATATTTAAAAGATTTTTCTTTTTATTCTCTATATTTTATAAAAAATTTCAAAATTCATGCCGCTTTGGACTTCCTTGTCACTGCTTACTGATTCTTTTCTCAGTTGATACTCTTCCACGGTGAATTCGTTCCTCCATTTTTTTCTCTTAAATCTGCTTCCAGGTTTGGTTTGCCAGGATGGTATTTAAAAGTTCTACTAGTACAGTCCTCATGATTTTCACTTAGTGGATCCAAAAAGTTGTTGTTGACAATATGTGTTATCTAAAAAAAAAATTTTCCAAAAATTGAATTCCTAAAAAGGGTTCAAACGAAACTTAAACCTTTATAATCAAAATATAATATTCCTACCAACCCCTTTCCGAGAGGTGGTGGAAGATGGATCCGCCATCAATAATATATTTCCAGTAGGACCCACGTCAGTCCTACTTCCACAAAGAAAAAAAAATCCCACAGACATTTATGCCAAAAACTATCATTTTGCCCAACAAAAAAAAATTTTTCAACATACCAACAGTTTAACTCTATAATTCATCGTTATAAATCCTTTATTATTATTTAAAACATTAAACACATATTTTTTATAAATTTCCTATAAAAAAAAATTTTACAACGCAAAAAAAAATTATCCTTATTGTTCCTATAACAATAATCCTACCATCCTTTCTGTCCCCGTGGACAGAAGGATCCTACCGGCTGCGCCATTTTGTTGCGTCCTCCCGTGAGGATGCGCGTAGGTCCTAATCGTGGCCCTACTTGTCAGACTGGGAACTCGTCCCAAATCCTGGTTATACTTTCTCACCTTATTATGCTAGGCATGGTGAGTTATGCCGGTCAGTAGGCAGCCGGAATGTTACCTTTATTATACTTACTCATGTCGATATAGTTTGAACAGTCCTCCGGTCCTTCTCCAGGTCCTTCAATTAGTTAGAAGAAATAACGCTTTGTATTTTCATTATCGGTCAAACTAGTGACTGTATGCTTTTATTTTCACACTTAAAGATTCACTCCTTCTTCTCTTAAAACTACTTATGTTTAACACCTCGGTTTTTACGATAATTAGGTGTACTCAGCATTTGTGCAAGATGCGGAAGACAATCTTGCACAATAATTAGTCTTTGTTTTTATTGATCTAGTTTACAATTATTTCCTTATACGTAATTTCTTAACAATTAGGAAATGTTACTCTTGTATTTCCTGAATTCTTGGCCTAGGTTATATCTGGCTCAAGATTTTTCTCTAATTCCATACAACTAATTCTTCTTTAAAATATACAGACATTCATAAAGTAAACATTATTATTCATTCTTACATTCCTACATACTTATTTAATAATGTGAAGTGTAGACAAACAAACGTACAAACATGTTCATTGTGGGAAAATTGGGTCATATTTCCCAAAGCACTGAATCCAACAATAAAATATTATTTAAAATATTCTACCTCTGTTTTTAATTGCATGACGACAAAAAGTATGCATGCTTATTACAACAATAAAATACAATTTAAATTATATTACCTATACGTTGGTTGACTTGCCGAAAATGCATTGTCAGCATTTTTGGCACTAGCCGCACATAAGTAAGTTGTTGGCTTTATTTTATTGTCTTTAATATAGCGCTTGCTATGTAAGCTGATCGCCCAACTGGCGTCAGTGTTTACTTTAATTGCTTCTGTTTTGAAGGTGCCGGCCTTGGCATTGAATTAAATTAAAGCGCTGCAATGCAATGAAAGCTGATCGCCAAAATTGTGGAAGGTCAGTTCTCATTGCAGGCACTTAACCATTTATAAACAGATAGCATTTTGGGGAAGCCGCGTTGTGAGTCACAACACATGTAACCTCCTCTAACTTAAATTTAATTTCTTTGCATTTTTTTGTTAACTTAGAATTTATCTACTCTTTTCTATTTTGATGTATACTCATAGATATTTTTCATTTTTTTATATATTTCTGAATTTTTTTTAATTTAATGAACGATTAATTGGGTTTTTTTAATTTAAGCTATTAATTTCTAAATCTAACCCTTTTATTAATTTTATTAATTAGTGCATATGAATTGAATTTTATAGTATAGTCTAAAGAAAAAGAAAACTGTTTTGTTAGAAAAGAAAAAAAAACAGAATAAGGCTATCACTTTCCGAGCAAAATACACTGTACAACATGAATGCTGGCGCCATCATCTGCATGCTGTAAAAACTGGTGAGTTTTTTTATCTTTTTTATATTTCAATCAATATTTATGAAGTTTTGTTTTTTTAACACAAATATTTGTTTCGGAGATTCTAAAAAAAGCAGTTTTTCTTAAGCTATTAATTTTTATTTTCTTATAATTCTTTTCTTAAGATTTTAACTTAGCACTATGAGTTGCTAAATCTTTGGCTGGCTGGTGTGAAACGTAAGTTTCCGGTGAAGTATGTTGTGCTATTCAGTCATGACTGGGTGACAGGTATTGGACAGACAAAAGACGGAGTCAGCAATAGGGAACTACATACAAAATACTAGCAGTCCTTTATGTAGTTCACGGCTGCTGATCAGTAAGCGCAGACTTAGGGTGGGATGACTCCAGCTGACGGACTGAGACGTACGGTTGTGCTGTTTGCCTTTGGTAGTTTGATTCTATCGGGTTTTCTAATAATTATTTCACGGCTTTTTATCTTTTCTCCTACAATTTTTTTTGACACGAAAATTTTTATCTGGTGAGCTAGTGGTGTACACATGATGGCAAGAACCGCCTCATTAGCCGTCGAGTGGCCGGGATGCCACCGTGTCAACCGCTTGAAGTGATGTACACTCAAAACAACGCGGCTCATTACAGTTGCTCAATCTATGTAGCGGCGATTTTGAAATATATAAGAGAACACGCACGAATATGTACCAGCACTTCGCACTTTTTTCGCGGGAGTCTCAAGGTTGGGTTGAGGTTACGTGATTGACTGCGGGAACTTTGCGGGTATACAAATAAATTGTGAAGATCTCGAGCTATGCGATTATGCTCGAACACTTGCACTCTGTCCACGGGACTTGCTTCACTTTTGATATTAATTTGCACAGATAGTGAATAGAGGGGACTTTGCGATTGTTCAAATTTAATAAAAAAACTACGGAACCGATTATCCGGTGACTCGAAGGACCAAAAAATGTTAGCGAATTTTACGTAATAGCGGATTTGAACTTACTATCGATTTTGCGGGCGAATTTTACGTAATAGCGGATTTGAACTTACTATCGATTTTGCGGGCGAATTGTCTATATAAATTCTAAAAAAGATAGAGAAAAAAACACGTGCGGTTTAAACGACAGACTTTTATTCTTCTTATATAAACGTATACCATAAAAAAGAGTGTTGCCAGATTGGCGCGAACAGTCATCATAACACAAAAAATTTTAAAAACCACAAAAATGAATCTGTGCACTTGAGATTTCACTCATAAGATTTGATACTACTATAAACGTACTCAGAGTTTATAGTAGCGATTTGAAAACTTAAATGGAAATCAAGCATATACCAGTACAGTTTTTATTTTACTTATAATATATATTCGGTTTTCGTGGCGGCCGTAGCCTAGTGGGTAGAATGCGTGGCCCCTAAGCTTAAGAACCGCGGTAGCCCGGGTTCAATTCCAGCTTAGACAGAAAAGTTTTCAGTTGAATTAATTTTTCTGTTCGGTCGTTACCTCTCTGCAGACAATGGCAAACCTCAGAAAGTAAAAATTGCCGTGTAAAGCTTCTTGAGAACATAAGCCATTCGGAGTCGGCATAAAACACGTAGATCCAGTTCTCTATCATTTGTGATCAAACATTTAATAACACGCACAATACAATTGATCAATAGAACCTAGATCAAAGTCCTTCTAAGGGCTGCAATGGCCAGTTAATTTTTTTTATATTCGGTTTTTATTATATAGCAATAACGTTGGAAATTTCTTATTAATTTGTTGTGCATCAGTTGATCCGAAAAATTTTATTTTGTATATTTGGTATTTTATAATTGGTATTGTATAATTGGTATCAAATGGCAATTACTATACATTAAATATTATTCATCATGGTTATATCATATTATATGCAATACCTCCAATAGAAATACTTTTAAAGGAAGTACAGGAGGCTCGAATGAAAGATTATCGCCAATACCGTCTTAACTACTCAAGAAAATGCAGTAGAAAATCCACAAATGAATATGAAATTAACCTTCTTATGGCTTCTTTAGACTCATTAATAAATACGTAACGATGTAATAAAAAAAGTATTATTATATATTCACGATGATAAATTAAATTTATTAATGAATTAAAAACTGTTCCTTTTTTTTCAAATAATTTCTTTAATGTTTCTTTTATAAAGATATGTTCAGGTTTTGTGTTAAAGAATCTGAGAATTTGAAAAATAATGGCAGAAAATGTTTTTTATTCTTAACATTTATATCAGATTTTGTCGGAGTAATTACATAGCTTCAATGCACGGTTGCAACCTCAAATTCCCACGAAAAAACCTTTTTCCCACAATAGCAAAAATTAATAACCACTAAAATTCCCATGGTATAAAATTGAAAAAAAAAATCCCATCGTAATTAAAAAAAACCTCAAAAAATCCCACGAACATTTAAAATAACCACGAAAATCCCACGCAAATAAAAAAACCACGAAAAATCCCATTTGTATTTAAAAAACCATGATAAATCCCATTTGTATTAAAAAAAAAACCACACAAAAATCTCTCTTCTATTATAAATTACCACAGTAAATAATAAAGGCATAACAAATTGTCAAAAATTAAACAAAAAATTAAAAAGAACAACTAGTGTATTTCGTCGTCTGTGTTTTAATTAGTATTTTAGTAATAATATTTAATAAAAAATATTTGTTTAATCCACCTTAGGCCTGTATAAAGTTTACAAAAAGGGTTCCAAATTATTTTTTAGTCTTTAAAAAGCAAAACACAATCAGCCTTATCGTGAATAATTTTTCACGCGGAATCGAAAAAGGGAGTGAAGATAAAGCTCAAGAACACTTTGGAAATTTTTAATGGAAACTTAGTCATCAATGGTTTATTAACAATTTTGCGTCAAAAATTTACAAAATGTTGTTGAGCTTTATCTTAAAAATGAAAACTCCCTTTTCTGATTCCGCGTGAAACATTAATCATGATAGGGCTGAATCACAAAATTCTTATCTTTTTAACAATTATTGGTCAGCACGCACCACATCAAAAAAAAATTCTATTCGACTAAAAATTCGATGAACAACGAACATTTCGACAGGGTTTGACGTAGGATACTCGTTGTTCGATAACCAGTGAAGATTACGTCGAAAGCAACTCGTAATAAGAGCCAATAAGAAATCAATTTTAAGATATACAATTTTACATATTGATGAAAAAAGAGAAAAAATGCACTGAAACATATTTTCCCAATGCCTAGAATTATGTCAAGAGTGAAAGAACTTCCCACCAAAAACCGAAGTCTTAACGAATTCCTTGCGAAAATCATATAGATGGGTTGAAACGATTTTAACAATGAACAAAATATGAAAAATATACACTTTTATGTATATATTTATACATATTTTAACTGAAAAATAAAAATTAATACTTTAAATAAAAAATAAATCCCACAAAACAAAAAAAATCCCACGTGAATTAAAAACAACCACACTCAATTAAAAAATCCCATGGGAATTCGCATTTCCCACGGCAAATAAAAATAACCACAAATGGGATTTTTCCCACAAAGGTGGCAACCGTGCTTCAATGTTGTAGGCGGGTTTGAAAATATTATCAGAGATCTTATATAGAATCTATTTCGAAAAACCCTGTTTCAAGGTCGATGGAAGATTTTAGACCAATTAGTATATTGCCTGCGCTATCCAAAGTTGTCGAAAATATAATTAAAAAGAAGTAATGGACTTACCATCTCTCTCTGATTGACGACTCTCAATCTGGCTTTCGAAATGGTTACTGCACTTCATCCTTACTTCTTGGCTTAACAGACTCTATTAGAGAAAACATTAAGGGGGTCTTCTCATTGAGCAACTTTTTCTCGACTTTTTTTTTTTGCATTTATTTATAGCTTGGGTAGTTGTGAATATGCCCCTAAAAGGATTTTTAGAAATTCGAATTACTTTAGAAGATACAGCCTTTTTTGTGAAGCAAGGTCTTCGTCAAAATGAGCTATTTTTTACCACCGAATTCCGTTGAAAATGTTTATTGTTAGGTAAAAACGTGTTTGCACACATATTCATACAAACATACGAATACACATTTCTGCTTATTTTAGGGGTTAGTTCAGTTTGTATCGAGTTGAGCAACAGACGCGTGCGCTTCAGTGAACGGAAAAGTAAATTTTTCATAAATTTACATCGGCCAAGAAATTCAAGAATAACGAAGACGACGAAGTATCAATCAAAAACAATTTGAAGTATTGCATTCTCGAGTTCTGTTCTGTGTTTACCACGTTGTCAGCGTTGGTAATTTGTGCCTCATGCAAGCAAAAAATTGAGTTCTCAGAAGCCTCACCAAATGGAGTTGGATTTAAAATCGCTTTGAACTGCGCCTGCCCACGCACAACATATATTCCTTCGTCACCTATAATCGAAAAATCATATGAAATTAATCGACGCTTAGTTGTTGCCATGCGGCTTTTAGGGATTGGGCCAAAAGGTATAACCATGTTTTGTGGCCTCATGGACCTCGGACAAAGTTTGTCCAACAATCTGTACTATACTATCCTACAAAATTTGTACGTTGCTGGAAAAGCCATGTACGAACATGTAATTTCAAAAGCTATTGGAGAAGAAAAAGAGGCTATGATCGAAGCGAATCCAGAGTGTGATCCCACTTTATTTACTGTGTCGGGGGATGGGACTTGGAAGAAGCGTGGCTTTGCTTCCCTTTATGGTGTCACAACTTTGATTGCCAAGCATGCCAAAAAAATTGTTGACACTATCGTAAAATCTCGTCTGTGTAACAGCTGCAAATATTGGGAAGCCAAGAAGGAAGAAGAGCCAGAGGCTTACCAAATTTGGCTTGATACTCATGACGAAGAATGCACCATAAACCATGAAGGAAGCTCTGGGAAAATGGAGGTGGACGCTGTAATAGAGATGTTCTCCAGGTCGTTTGAAACACACGGCATAAAATATGTAAAGTATATCGGCGATGGTGATTCGCAGACCTTCAAAGGTGTATTAGATGTCGACCCCTATGACGGTGACCCTATAGTGGAAAAGAAAGAATGCATTGGGCATGTGCAGAAGCAAATGGGAACGCGATTTCGAAAAATAAAAAAAGAAAATAAGGGCATTGGAGGCAAAGGTGCGGGCAAGCTCACCGACAAATTAATATCCAAGTTGACCACATATTATGGCCTTGCGATCCGCCGTCATCCTGACTCCGTGGAGGATATGAAAAAGGAAATTTGGGCCACTTTTTACCATAAGTGCTCCACCGATGATAAACCGCAACACCAAAATTGCCCCACCGGTGCGTCAAGCTGGTGCGCATGGCAGAAAGCAGCTGCTG
Source organism: Dichetophora obliterata (assembly GCA_963920525.1). Classification (NCBI taxonomy): domain Eukaryota; kingdom Metazoa; phylum Arthropoda; class Insecta; order Diptera; family Sciomyzidae; genus Dichetophora; species Dichetophora obliterata. Next base: position 140,526,787 of record OY986436.1, on the reverse strand, counting down.
AAGGTACGTTAGATAGCTTTCACCACACGTATGCACCTATCGACAAGAAGGTGATGGAGGTAATAAAACCAGCTTACGAAGCGCTGTCGGCAGATAATTTGCTTGAAAGATGCCTTGGATCTGAAACTCAGAATTCCAATGAGTCCTACAATTCTGTTCTTTGGTCACTTTCGCCCAAACACATCAACTCAGGCGCACGCACCATTGAAGTGGCCAATTTCATTGCAACGTGCCTCTTCAACGACGGTTTTATACCCATACTTAAAATTATGGGTTTGATGGGTATTGCGATTGGCAAAAACGCATACGAATACGCACTATCTCGCAATGAAGACAGATTGAACCGATCAGAGACTCGAGCTGCGGCATCATCAAAAGCTGGCAGAACGGCTCGCAGAGCAGAGAGGGCAGCAGAAAGCAGTTTCTACGAAAAAGAGGAAGGTGGCCTGTATGGAGCTGGCATCGCCGACTAATATTTGTAAGTAAAAAATATCTGAAATATTTATATTTTCTTTCAAAGGCCCTTTTTTGACTACCTGGCCAGTTTTCTTCACATCTACTGAACCAATTTTGATGAAATAAAGCTTAAATGACGCAGAATTACCTCTTTTTGTTAATTGCGTACTTTAATTTGTCACTTTTTTCTTTTTTTGCCAAAAAAATAACTTTGATACCAGCAGAACTGCTTTTCTTGAAAAAAAAATTTTTGGGTTTTTTTGAAACCCTCGTATTTTGACCTATGAGTTAAGTTTTCTCCGGTTCTACCGAACCGATTTTGATGATACAAAGTGAATTCGACGGAGAATTGTCAGCTCTTTAAAACTGCATTTAAACATTTTTGATTTTTTTTGGTCCCAAAAAAATTACTTCAAACTTTAAACGCGTTTATCTCGAACCGACGTTTTTCGAACTGGCGGCCATGATATCTCCAGTTCAACTGAACCGATTTTCATGAAACAAAGTGGAATCGACGCAGAATTGTCATCATTCTCGGGTGAACCTCGACCATAATTTTAAAAAATTTTTTACTATTTTTTTTACACTAAACTAAAAAAAAAACCCGAAATTGAAATTTTTTTTTTGAATGGCCGCCATTTTGTCAAAAAAAATCACAAAATTAAGCTTGAGGTTCACCTGAGAATTACATCTATACTGATTATAACCCCGTTTTTTTTCATTTCAGACGCTCCGGAGACCCGGAATCGTGGCCGCCGTGACGACACCTTTTTTTTCACCACCAACTTTGAAGTCTCATTACTTTTTGAACAGCCCACGTATCGAGGCAAAAAAAATTTTTTATTTACTTTGAACCTTTTGTAATACAATAAATAAAAAAAGTTTTCAATTATTCTTTGCGTTTTCAAATAAGAATTTTTTTAAAAAGGGTCAAAAAAACGGGTTTTGAATGAGAAGACCGCCTTAATGTAAATAAAATGAGTATTTTAGTGTCCCATGATATATCAAAAGCATTTCATAGAATTAACATCTTAAAATTAATAGAAAAACTGAACCTTCCAAATTCTCAAATACTGCCTATATACTTACGTTATCATATCTGTCCAATCGTAAACAATTTGTTTCACACCGTGGTCATGAGACTAGTTTGCTTGACATTGTGTCTGGTGTGCCCCAAGGCTCCGTGCTTTGTCCGCTGCTTTCCATGCTATATATAAATGATATTGTTAGTGTATTTGACTTGAATGCATGTAAATGTTATTTTCTGGTGGGGTTCAGTTTTCTATTGTTCTAGAATCTACAGTACACTTAAACCTTTTCCTCGTCTCTTCTTGGACATCAGAAAACTACCTCATCATTAAACTACCTCAACTACCACTGAATTCCATCCAGTTTAGCCCACTTAGACGTTTTATTGCCCCTTTAGATATTCGGATAAGTAATGAGCAGGGAAGAAAAACGTATTTTCAGCCGGAAAAAAAGTGAGGCAGAAAAGCGCGAGCAGGAGAAGATTGAGATGTATGGTGACAGGAATGAGGCCCGAAAATTTTTCGAAAAAATAAGACGCCTTGCCGATGGTTTTAAAACCGGGGCCCTTTCCTGCAAGGATGAAAACGGGAATCTAGTGACAGATGTCCAGAGTGCACTGACGTTATGGAGGAAACACTCTCTTCTAAGCTTTAAAATTGCGACGCTAACAACAATCCCGCCAATAGAGATGATATCCCGGAAACCTTAATTACGGATCACAGCGTCGAGGTTCCGCTGCCCGACTATGATGAAGTTCTGACAGCTATAGCTCGGCTTAAAACTAACAAAGCCGTGGGAGCTGATGGCTTACCTGCTGAGCTGTTTAAGAACGGAGGCGAAGCTCTACTTAAATGCATTCTCGAGCTTCTATGCAGAATATGGTCAGAAGAATGCATTCCGAACGATTGGAATCTCATTGTGCACTGCCCAATCCACATGAAAGGCGATCCCACTATCTGTATTAATTACCGTGGGATAAGCCTTCTTAATATCGCATATAAGGTCCTGTCGAGCGTTTTATGTGAATGATTAAGCCTATTGTAAACGAACTGATCGGACCTTATCAGTGTGACTTCAGATCTGGAAAGTCCACCATCGACCAGATTTTCACGCTACGACAAATCTTGGAGAAGGAAGACTCAAGAAAAACAAGTCGACACCCACCATCTTTTTGGCGACTACAAAGCCGCCTACGACAGCCCAATAAGGAAGCACCTGTACTCCACCATGTTGTTGTGACTAATTAGTCACAAACGTTAATAATTCACTTAAAACAGTTATGATTGCAATGCCTCAATAGAAAGTGAGTAATCAGCATTCATTGCAACGCAAAAGTCAAGCTCATGATAAACAAACTACTAAATAGTTGAGTAAAGAAAACCAGCTTGCTATTTTAGATGCGCTTCTGCTAACATGACTTGACTACTGTTATACAAAAATGCAGCCGTTGCATTTTTGGACTTTGGCTCATTAAGCGCGAGGTAAATATTTAAATTGATATTTTATTGTTATAATTAACATGTTTATGAAATCTGAGCCAAAGTTCCCATGGCTGGGCGGTCGAGTATGAGTGTATGTATGTTTGTTTTAGAAGAGTAGCGGCAGCATTAAATATGTATGTATGTGCATGCAAATAAGCATGAATAATTGTTTTGTTTTTAAGAATAAGAATACTATTTTGTATATCTAAAATAATAACAATGATTGTCTAGGTTAAGAATTTTACTTTAAGGTTGTTTATATTTTAAGGTTAATTATTCTGCCAAATAAAATCTCGGCCAAGAATGGAAAATTGTAACTTAAGTTAAGAAAATGAAGAAGAAGAAAGCGAGATCAGATTTGTTATAAATATCTGATATCTGCTAATCAAGAAGGTAGTTGTTAAAGTAATATAGAGTTACGAGAGTGGCTCGTACATAAATAAAAGTGAAGTCTTCACATAAAAAGAAACTAACTAGAGATTTCTCAATTAGAAGGAACAAGGAGAAGATGGACAACTCTGGTAAGTACGCTTTCGGTTTGGGAACCGCTCAAAATCCCCGTTAACTTAAACCTATCGCGGCAACCTCACGGCTGCCTACTGAATTGTAAAACCACCATGCCTACCAAACAGAGAGGTGGTTAATATAATAAATATTAGGGAGAGTGTCGCTCGGCGACGAATAGGACTTACGCGTATCCTCAGCGGAGGATACAACAAAATGGCGCAGCCGGTAGGATCCTTCTGTCCGCAGGGACAGCAAGGATGTTAGGATCCTTATTGTTGCAGGAACAATTAGGACAAGTTTGTTTGTTTAATTTTATAAAGTCTTAGAGAAAGACAATTTTTGTTAGGTTTTGCTGTTGTTTTGCTGTTACAGGAACAGCAGGTAGTTTAAAAAAAAATTGATATAAAAAAAGTAATTGCTAGGATCCTTGCTGTTATAGGAACAGTAAAGACATTGGTTCTTTTGTAGGGATTCAAAGTGATCGGTGGGACTTTGTTGTTACAGGAACAACAAGGATATTTTGGAATGAACATTTTTTTATGGAATTTAAATGTTTGATTGGATCCTTATTGTTACAGGAACAATAAGCATATTTTTTTAAGTTTTTGTAAAGTTTAAGTTAAAGTAAATAATAAGATGATTTACTACGATAGATTATGGAGTTAAACTTTTGGGTATAGTAACAAAAAAAAAAAATTTTGTGATAGTTTTTGGCATAAAACTCTGCGGGATTTTTATCTTTGTGGCAGTAGGACTGACGTGGGTCCTGCTAGAAATATATTATTGATGGCGGATCCATCTTCCACCACCTCTCGGAAAGAGGATGATAGGAATATTTTCTTTTGTATATATAGGTTTAAGTTTCGTTTGAACCCTTTTTAGGAATTAAATTTTTATTAAAAAATTTTTTTAGATAACACACATTGTCAACAACAAGTTTTTGGATCCACTAAGTGACAATCATGAGGACTGTACCAGTAGAACTTTTGAATACCATCCTGGCAAACCAAACCTGGAAGCAGATTTTATGGAAAAGTAGAAAAGGAACAAATAACCGTTCAAGATTTATCAACAGAGAAAAGAACCATTCAAAGTCAAGGAAGTCCAAAGCGGCATGAATTTTAAAATTTTTTATAAAATAAAGAGAATAAAAATAAAAATCTTTTAAATATAGGTAAGAATATTTGTATTACAAAAGTCGTCTTATGTATGGTTAATATATGGCAAAAACCTTAAGTAAATGGGAATTAAAAAAAATATAAAAATGTGTTTTGTAAGCTTTAAATTTGTATTTGTTCATGTACCTCATGGCAGGAGGAGAATTCGTATTTTTGTTGAAAACTATCACACGGAGTGTTAGAGTAAATTTGCAGGAAGCAAGACAGAAGATAGACCAGGATTAGATTGAAGAAACGGACTGGTTAAACGAACAATTATGAATGTAAACGACATAGCGAAAACGGTGAATAATTTGGTGCCCTTGTTTTCGGGTATATAGGTTTATCCAGGGATGTGACCTGGCTGCAAGAGCAGCTAAGAAAGTAGATATCCCAATTTTCATAGAGTGCATAAAGCTCAGGTTGCACGGGGACACTTTCGAACTATGTAGGAGCCGACAATTTGACAAGGTAGAGGATATTTACTTATTGATTAAGTCAAATTATCTAAGGCCAACTACATACGATTCAATAATTATTGCATTATCTAGGTGTGAACAAGAGCCCGGGGAAAAATACTTGCGTTTGCGCGAAGGCTAGGTTCAATAGAAGCTAGAGGGAAAGACTGTATAGGGGAGGACAAATCACTCCTCAAACAGTTAAATATCTCCGTAGTTACAGCATTTAAAATTGGTATATTGGATCCTGAGATAAGGACAGTAGTGTTATCATTGTCAGGGAATGACCTATCAGAGTTGGTAAAAAAGGCTTCAGATTTAGAATACATGTTGAAGGACAAGAGCAGGAATGGATCAGGACGACATTCACCGCGTCAAACTTGCACGATACAAGAAAGTGACGAAGAACAGAGATGGAATAGAAGAGTAAATCAGGGTTTAAGGATAAGAGATGAAACACCAGTAGATAGGTTCGAAGACGAAAGGCAGGACCAATATAAAATGAACATCAAGTGTTCATTCTGCAACAGACAAGGACACACAAGGGATGAGTGTCTTTCAAGGAAAAATTCTCCGTATTGCGAAACATATCAGAAGTATGGGCATGAAAATTGTTGGAATAGTGCACCCTCATTTGCACCAAGTGGACAGCAGAAATATTTTAGACAATTTCCTAGTAGACAGAAGGAAAACAGGAACATATTTAACGATCGATTGAGTTTTAGGGCAAATAATTTTGGTAATGAACTGCAAGTGAGACAGCAACAGGTACGCTGTAGGTGGTGTGACAGGGTGGGTCATGTGCAGGCGACGAATAGGACTTACGCGTATCCTCAGCGGAGGATACAACAATGTCTGAATTTGGTATTCCTGCAAAACTAATACGACTTTGCAGGATGACACTGAGCAACACCAGCAGCGCAGTTAAAATCGGGAAAGGACCTCTCCCCACCATTTGTTACCAAACGAGGTTTCAGACAAGGTGATTCCTTATCGTGGGACTTTTTCAACCTAATAATGGAAAAGATTATTTTTTTTTTATTATTATTATTATTATTATTTATTATAATTTATTTATTATTAAACTATAACAGTATTTAAAATACGTTTAGAAGAATGTATGCATTCTATAACAAATAAATACTACAATCTGTTGTTTTAAATAAAACAAGTGGCGAACGTAGTTTAACATGAAAGATAGCAATATTAATTAAGTATGATATTGGGGTCAACTAATAACAAAAGATTAATATATATAACAAAAGTACAAACAAAAAACTTATAAACTAATCAGATAAAAGAGAATCAATATCATTCAAATTAAAGTTAAAGAGCCAAGATTTCACTACTTTAAGAAAAACATTATTGTTACGAATATTGCGAACATTGAAAGGTAAACAATTAAAAAGCCTAGGAGCAACGCAGAAAAAAAAATTATAAAAGTGATTTAAGTTGTGTGCAGGAACAAATACAAGGTTTTGGTTATTTACCCTTAGATTATAAATGGAACAGCTTCTGTTATGCAAATATCCGGATCTAAAGAAAAATACTTTTAACACTCTATAATAAAAAATGTTTTATGGGTAAAACGTTTAAGTTCTTGAATAATGGAAAACTGCTGACTACGCGTTTTTTTATTGCAGACAATTCGAATCGCATGTTTTTGGCAATGAGAAGTGGATTAATTTTATTGTTACGTGAACCACCCCAGCAAATTATACCATATTGCAGTTTTGAGTGAAAAATACCATAGTAAATACATGTTAGTAATTTTATGGAGCAAAAAGATTTTAAAAGGTGTTGAGGAGCAAATGTTGAGGATTGGAAACCTTGACGAAATTCTCCCTGGAGATATATGGCGTGAACTCTAGATCTCAAAATAAAGCCAGGGGCGTTTTTGAGATGTAGAAATAAAAAAAGGTGCAATTAATAAAAGAAAACTCAAGTTGGATTTTTCAGTCTTACTTCGTCGATGGTTTATTCGCAAGAGAGCTTAACTTTACCTTAAGTTACATCAAGAGGCCTAATTAAGCATTAATTATAGAAGATGGCGTATATTCGAAAATGAAAGATGCGCCATCTGCTAGTGAAATGTATCTTAGCAGCTAGATTATGTTAAGACATAAGATGCGGTTTTCTACATATACATCGCCGCCGGCCTTGCAGTATCACTGCAATAATTTCAAATTCAAATATACGGTATTTCATACAATTAAAAAGATATGGATACATTATAATATATTACAGCTTTTAACTTTAAAAAATTTACAATAGAATTAATAGGCATTGATTGTATTTCACTATGTATGTAAATAATAGAAATAAAAGTTTGCATTAAATTCAGTGGATAAAGATCAATTGTTAAGTAGTGCATTTGTTTATAAAAAAAAAAATCAAAAATTCGTTATTTAATTATAATCAACAAATTACGTTAAATTGGAACTGGTCCAGAAAGGATCCATCCAAAAATAGTATTTTGCGCAACAGGAAACCCAGCGTCCAGTAAGATTATACCGGATTTTATAATTTTAGGGTAAACGTCGGCTCCTAAGATAACCGAAATTGCAGCAGACTTTTGAAAGTTTGGATCGGCGAGGACAAGATGTTGAAACTTTTCCTTGACCGATGCATTTAGGGTTTTGGACGGAGTTTTCAATGTTATATGCCCGACGACCTTTAAAGCTACTTGCATTTTAAACGTCGAATCCGAGCGAGCTTGGATGGAAAGGTAGCAAATTGTGTCGCCACCGAGTAAGGATGTTGCCAATTGAAGTTCATTAACCAGCTTTCCGGATATTTGACTGACGAGCGTACATGGATCAAGAATTGATCGAACGTGATGAAGTTTTCCACGCACATTTAGCTTAAAAACTGCCGTTGGTAGAAGTGTAACGACGTGATGAGCTCGGATTGAGCAATATGACGGTTGCTCTGGAGTTGGCGGGAGCGTTGTCGTTTTTTTGTGTTTGGATATTGAGCTTGATGAAGAATTAGCTCGCTTCAACTGACCATTGGATTGGCTGCGTCGCATATGAAGCAAAGTGTGGTGGTCACCTTTGCAATAATGGCAACCTAGTGTGCTCAAACACGATCCTTCAGAATGCTGGTGTGCCAAGCAGTTCGAACAATATTTGTGCAGGAGCACGGCCCTCATCCTCTCCTCAGTGTTCATGGATAAAAATTTTGTGCAAAAACGCAGTGCATGGTATCGATGGCACAAACGACATTGGAATATTTTCATGTGATTGGACATTTTAGGTTCAGAGCGATGGCGTTTCGTGTTATCTTTTGGCATTATTTATTTTGTTGGAATCTGAAATGGAATGGATGTTTTAACTATGAAGGAAAGAAAGGGAGAAAATGCTATTGATTTGGAAGGACGACCAGTTTGACGATCGGACGTTTAATCAGACCTCGTTGCGTCATTATATCTGCAACTCGAACTCGACTATCGCTACCTGAATATATTTTTACAATTCTACCCAACCGCCATTCTGTTGGAGGGAGATTTTCATCTTTGATCACCACCATAGCATTTTCTTCAATATTTATTTGTGGATTTTTCCATTTGTTTCTTTTATGTAACTCTTTGAGATACTCATTCTTCCAACGCGAGCAAAACTCTTGCTGCAACGCTTTCAATCTTTGCCAACGATTAATTATGGAAACGGAATGTTCTGTAATTTTTGATTCTATAGGTGCATAGAGAGGTCCTCCGATAAGAAAATGGCCTGGGGTTAAGGCTGAATTATCGGAAGGATCTTCAGACATGGGTGAAATTGGACGTGAATTGAGGCAGGCCTCAATCCTCGCAATAAGGGTGGACATTTCCTCAAATGTGTATTTGAAATTACCGGCTATTTTGCGGAAGTGAGTTTTGAAACTTTTCACTCCAGCTTCCCACAAACCGCCCATATGTGGAGCACCAGGTGGAATAAAATGCCACGTAACGCCCTGATGACTAAAATTGGAAGTGACTGCGTCACGAGCTAGGGAAATAAATTCACGACTTAATACTTTCGACGCGCCAACGAAAGTGGTGCCATTATCGGAATAAAGGTGCAAGGGACATCCTCGCCGGGATACAAATCTGTAAAAGGCTGCTAGGAAAACTGAAGTCGAAAGACTAGAGGTAGCTTCAAGATGGATTGCTTTCGTGGCGAAACACACGAAGACACAAACGTAGCCCTTTGTAATAAGACATGCTCTTCCAGTATAGTTTTTAATCTCAAACGGTCCGGCGAAATCCAGACCGGTATGAGCAAATGGACGTGTGAGAACTGTTCGTTCAGGTGGTAACGAACCCATCAATTGCGTTTGCACCTTCTGTTTGTAAATGGTGCAAATTTTACAATTATGAATGATAGTTTTAATCAAATTTCTGGCTTTTGGAATCCAAAACTGAAGACGGAGAAGACGGAGAAGACGGAGAACAAGCTGGTTTTCTCCGTGTAATGAAATCTGATGAGTAAAACCAACCATCAATCGTGAAAATTGGCAATTGTACGGAAGGATTATGGGATGTCTTTCGTCGTAAGTCATGACTGGAGAAGAGACTAATCTTCCACACACTCTTAATAGACCAGCTTCATCAAGAAAAGGATTCAAATTTAGAAGACTGCTTCCTGATCGAATTGGTTCTTTCTTCGACAGATTGTTGTACTCTTCAGCATACATCACCTTTTGGCTGAGTATAATCAGTCGCATCTTTACTTGATGTACTTCAGAACTCTTAATGAGATTTGAATTTTCGGAAAAACTAGAACGGTAATTTGGATGTGTGTGATAGAAAAAACGAAATACATACGCAATAACATGGATTGCCTTTGGGTATGAAGAGAAACGTTCAAGAATATCTTCATAGTCTTTGAAATAAGAAAAAAATGATTTTGAAGACTTCTTTTCAAGGTTAGTTTCAATATCAACTCCTTGAATGGAATTTGGCCAAGAGCTAGGTGCAAGCTTAAGCCACGTTGGTCCATTCCACCACAAATCATTCTCACAAAGATCTTGCGGTAGAACCCCACGGCTCGCCAAATCAGCAGGATTGGAAAGAGAGCTAACATGGAACCAGTTTTTATGACCAACACTTTGCACGATTTTAGACACTCGATTTGCAACAAATGTTGTCCATAAGCAGGGTGGTTTTGAAAGCCACGCAAGAACAATAGTGGAATCAGTCCAAAAGAATGTTTCATACTTTGGAATATCCAATTGTGGCAGAAGAGCTTCGACCATGTCAGCCAAAAGGGTTGCGCCACACAGTTCTAAACGTGGCAAGGAAATGGATTTTACAGGCGCTACCTTGGTCTTGCCAGCTAGTAAATGAGTGGATATGATCCCCGAGCTATCAATACGAACATAAATAGTTGCAGCATAAGCTTTTTCCGATGCATCACAGAATGCATGGAATTGAATTTTGCAACTAGTAGTATATTTTACCCACCTAGGAATTCGAATATTATTGATATGTGGATAATTTGTAAGGAAAGAATGCCATATTTTAAGGCAATTAGATGGGATGTTTTCATCCCAACCTATTTGCTGGAGCCATATTTGTTGCATAAGCATTTTTGCTATGATGATGCAAGGAGATAACCAGCCTGCTGGATCAAACAACTTTGAAATTTGGGATAGAACTTCTCGCTTTGTAAATGCAGATTTATGCTCTAATGGTTTGGTGGTAAAGAAGAACTGATCAGAACTAGCGTTCCACTGCACACCTAGTGTTTTAGCTGTGCTGGTGTCTTCAAACTCTAGAAAATCATCATGCAATAGGTGATCTGTAGGAAGCCCTTCTAGAACATCTTTTGAATTAGAAGTCCACTTTCGGAGTGAAAAACCAGCTGACGATAAAGCGGCAATAAGTTCGTCTCTTGCTTTCCGTGCTGTGGCGATGTCGTGAGCTCCCGCTAGAGCATCATCAACATACATAGATTTTCGCAAGATGTGACTTGCAAGTGGATATGATCTTTCGGTATCATCTGCAAGCTGAAGAAGCGTTCGTATGGCTAAATAGGGAGCGCAGTTTACTCCAAAAGTAACTGTTTGTAGTTCATAGTCGCAGACTTGATCATTAGAAGAGTTTCGAAAAAGGATACGTTGAAACGGTCTGTGATCAGGATGAACAAGGATTTGTCGATACATTTTTTGAATGTCGCCATTGAAAACGAACTGGAAAAACCTCCATTTTAATATTAAAATGGTCAAGTCAGATTGAAGAGTTGGGCCGATATGCAGAACATCATTAAGACTTATCCCGTTAGAAGATGCACTGGAAGCATTAAACACTACACGGACTCTTGTTGTTGTGCTCTCGGGTTTAATTACTGCATGATGTGGTAAGTAATAATGTCTTGGAACATGTTGAAATTTTGGTGAAGAAACTAACTGCATATGGTTTAAATCCAAATACTCGAGTACGACGCTATCATACTGAATTTTAAAATAAGGGTTTTTAGTTAATCGGAATTCATTTCTCATGAATTGCGCATGAGCAATTGCACGAGAATGACCTAAATTTATTGAATCGGGAAATGAGCCTTTGAACGGAAGTTTCACCACATATCTTCCATCTTCGTTCCTTTTTGTCGTATTTACAAAATTTTCTTCACAGAAACGATCAGATGGAGACATGTGATGTTTATGCGGAAGATCCTCCACCTCCCAAAAACGTGAAATTTCTTTATCCAGAGAAATTTCAGTAAAGAATGAAACACACGTTTGCAGCGAAGTGACAGAATCATTCGAAACAGGGCCTGTAAGAATCCATCCAAATATTGTTTCTTGAGCAAGGACGGATGTGTCTCCGATGTTACGTTGGATACCATCTTGCATAACTAATGGGAAAAGATCGCCACCGATCAAAATATCAATAGCGGAACTTTTAAAAAATTCATTATCTGCTAATTGAATATTCGGAATCTTTGCTAGGAAGGATGGATCAAGTGGATGTGATGGAAGATGCCCTGTTAAACTAGGAACTACAAGAGCAGCTGCCTCAATAGAAATTTTGGAATCCATTGGAGAGGACAGAGTAAATGCGCAAATTTTTTGGACCTGAGCAGAAACTGCATTGTTCAAACCGGAAATTTGTGCTAAAGTTTTTCTAAACGGAAGTTTAAGCAACCGGAATAATCTTTCAGAAATGAATGTTCCTTCGGATCCCGAATCTATCAGTGCTCGAGCAGAATATGTGATGCCAAGGTGGCAGACATGTACTATTGCTGTCCCTAACAAGACACTTTTGAAATTCGATGCAAAACATGATTGGATATTTTCTACTGGAATCGTTTCAGTGGACTGTATTTGAGTAGCGTGAGAGCGAGGCCCGGCAGAATTGTAATTTTTACCAGAGCGTCGAGCTGCCTCTTTAGATGTTGAGGGTAAAACAGTATTTTCAGCAGAAACATTATAAGAAACATCAATGTGAAGCAGAGTGTTGTGCCGTTTATTGCACTTAAAGCAATTATGCAAACTTTTGCAGTCTCTTATATTGTGAGACCCAGCAAAACAATTAAGACAGAGTCCTAGTTTTTTTATGCAAGACATTCTTTCGTCTTGATTCATGTTTAAAAATTTAGAACACTGTCGAATGGTATGCTGCTCCTTTGGACAAAGTTTGCAAAAAGGACTGGAAAAATTTGTAACATAGGAATTTACTCTTTTTTGCTGGCTACGAGCTTCATAACTTGACTGCGGTTTATGAAAAGAGGCCTTTTGGTTAGCTGAACCTTTAATGTCAGAGACAGTTTCCAGTGTTCGGTATCGACTTGTTAAGAAGGAGTCTAAGTCTGGCCACAAAGGAATTTCTGTTTTGTTGTCTATAGACTGCTCCCAGAGAGATAGTGTGGCATCTGGAAGCCGAGAAGAGCAGAGATAAACAAAAATTGGATCCCAATTTTGGATATTTATATCATGTAGTTGCAAAGCGGAAACGCAACTGTTGATATCTCTTTGTAGTTTTTTTATTGCGGTGCTAGATTCGGTGGAAATGGAAGGCAGATTGAACAGAATTCGAAGTTGACTATTGATAAGGATCCGTTTATTTTCAAAACGATCCTTCAGATTTTTCCATGCCATGAAAAAACCATCATTAGTCAATGGAGATTTCTTGACAATATCTAGCGCTTCGCCCCGTGTTTTTTGGCTAAGATGGAAAAGCTTTTCCACTGCACTCAACCTTGTGTTGTTGATATATATTGCCGTGAACATGTCACGGAAAGACGGCCACGACAAATAATCCCCACTGAATATTTGGGTATCACAAGGTGGTAGGTGAAAATTAGAACTAGTAGACGGTACTTGATTAAGAGAAGAAGAAGTTGATGTCTGAGGTAAAAGTTGGGTAAATTCTCCGATTTTTGCTACGCATCGTACGTATGTTTGGTACGAATTCCGATAACGTTGCTTAACGCTCTCCAAATCAACGTCAAAGTCCTTATCCTCATCCTTCGCGGCGATATCTCGTAGACAGGCTTCATATCCTGATTTGACAATCGACCAAATAGACCTTACTTCTTCGCGGTGAACTTCTAAGGAGTACGTTGAATGAAGTGCGCTTGAGATCATGTTGAACTCAGCTTCAAATTCAACTAGGTTATCGGTGAGACGGATGAAAGTATCCAGCGTAGTCATGTTGTAATTGAGGGACAGGAGTTAAATACAGATAAAGAAGTCGCGCGAAATAAGAACAATACGCTGCGAACCCTAGCAAGAAGCTACAAAAAATGAGCACACTTGACGTAAACAAGGAATTGAATTTATAAGTTCAGGATTAAAATCGGATATTTTTATTGAAAAAAAAGAAATTTTGAAATCCCAAGATTTTCTACGATAAACGAAATTGGGATAGAAATAGGAATCAATTATCAAATTAAATTTGATATTGCCTTAATTTGCTGGAAGCTTAAAAAAAAAATTTTAATTAATTTTCAAAGAAGTATTGTTAAGGGAATAGAAAGCATTTGTCAAACAAATAGTTGACAATGGTAAAAAAAAAAAATATTTTTTTTTTTTTTTTATATATATATTATTTCAAATTTAATTATTAAGACCAGTAAAGAATGTTTTTAAAATTATTATTTCAGAAAACTTTCAATCAAAGGTTTTCTTTATTTTAAACAGTTGTTGTGATACTTTTATTGTTGAGTGTTTGAAATAGAAATAAAGAAATGTTGCTAATTAACAGCTGATTACGTTTGAACTCAAGTAAACTGCGTTCTGGATGAAATGTTGTGGAAAAAGGTTGATTAGCGTAAAAAAAAAATGTTGATAGAGATGCATTTGCAAAAAAGAAATTTAATGTTTCGCAACAAAATAGAGTGGAGAGTTTCTCAAACACTCTCGCAATATGGTTAGAACTTGTTTATCATGCGCTGTGTATATGTAAAATTAGTAGAAAATGTTGATAAGCATAAAAAATGTTGATAACAAATACACTTAAGTAAGAGTGGAAAGTTTCTTACTCAATTTAACGATGGTCGCAAGAAATAATTGATTTCGTTAAAAAAAAAATAAACTTCGCGAAGAGCCGAGCGTGAGATTGTTAATTTTAGCAGAGCTTAGAATAATCGTAGAGGTTGCGTCAGTTGCTGCTGTTAACCTTTGCCGATGTTTTAAAGAGTGGTGACAATCTCTGCAGAGCTTAACAGCGGTTACTATATATGTTTGTATATATGTTAATATAAAATATGAAGTATGTGTAGCCACCTTACTGTTAGCTATGTATGTACATATATAGTATATATTATGACCATGCTGAATATTATGTACTAACATGCAACTCCGTTACACATACATAGCAATGAAATGATGGAAATTTGATTTTTTATCGCACTTTTCTAAAAATATATATATATATTTTCTTTCAGATTTTTAGGCTTGAATTTTAGAATTTAAGAAATAATCGAAGTTTTTGAACTGAGGTTCGGAAGATGTTGAGTATTAGAAAGAGCGCTAAATATTATAACAACAAAAAAAACTCACCAAAAGTTGTCTATCTTTAGCTATAAGCGATATGCATATATGCAAAATAACCATATAATTTGGATTTTTTCTTTTGATTTTTAACTTTTTAGCTAGGTTTTGTGTTTGTTTTCTTTTGTGTTCTTTTTAATTTAGCCTTATGTTGCATTTGTTCCCGATTTTTACTTAAAATTTTTAACTCGTTTTTGTTTCAAGAAACTTATTTTCTTTGTATTTGATTTTGACTCCTACGTACGTATGCACCACATAACAACTAACATAAGACTGAATTTAAGCAAACCTGTTAATGTTGACGTCGGTGATCTTCTCTTCTTCTGCTGGTGGATGGTGGATGGAATTGGAATGAGTGTATGTAGAGATATTCTCAGGGAGACCTAGGAGGAGTAGGTAAATCCGGCTCGATGTGGACCAAATGTTGAGGAGCAAATGTTGAGGATTGGAAACCTTGACGAAATTCTCCCTGGAGATATATGGCGTGAACTCTAGATCTCAAAATAAAGCCAGGGGCGTTTTTGAGATGTAGAAATAAAAAAAAGGTGCAATTAATAAAAGAAAACTCAAGTTGGATTTTTCAGTCTTACTTCGTCGATGGTTTATTCGCAAGAGAGCTTAACTTTACCTTAAGTTACATCAAGAGGCCTAATTAAGCATTAATTATAGAAGATGGCGTATATTCGAAAATGAAAGATGCGCCATCTGCTAGTGAAATGTATCTTAGCAGCTAGATTATGTTAAGACATAAGATGCGGTTTTCTACATATACAAAAGGCAAAGATGTCTAATCGCACCCATGAGATACTTTTTAAGTGAAACTGTATGATATTTGAACGATTCCTAGTCCTAGATATTTGAACGATTTAACGCAATCAATTGAAAAACATCTAGGCGAACAATTAGAAGGACCATAGAAAGTTTTAGAGTGGCAGGAAGAACTGCCACGTTGCCAATTAAGAATTTATCACATCCTGCATTATGAAAGGTGAAATTACCTATATTAAGATCAACACCAGCTACATTAAAGTACATAATTTTAGTCTTATCACTCAAAGCAAGCTTATGTGATGAGAACCAATGCCTTAAAAGTCCTAAGTCATGATTAATATCGCAATGTAGACTAAAGGTAGACTCACTGTTAAAAGTACAGGCCATATCATCTGCAAAAGCTATAACTCTACTCAAAAACGGCTATATATAATAAATATAAGAAATTAAATGGGACCCAAGACAGAGCCCTGTGGAACTCCTATACTTACATGGCTAAAACTACTGAAGTTATTGTTTATTTTAACTCTTTGAGTTCTATCAGATAAATAAGAGCGAAACCTCTAAATTACCTCTAAAGCCACATCTATATAACTTATTAAGCAGTATTTTTTGATCGACAGTGTCAAAAGCTTTTGTAATATCCACAAAGAGAGCTGCACACACTCTCTGGTTATTCAAGCCATTATTTATATTTGTTCAGAAATTTAAAAGTGCGTCCTCAGTAGATAAACCTTCTCTGAATCCATGCTGACAATTACTGAAAAATTTTGTTTTCGTTAAGAATTTTAGCATCCTCGATTTCAATGCTTTTTCAAATACTTTAGAGAAGACGGGCAGCAAGGAAATAGGTCTGTAATTGTTAAGCAAAGATTTGTAACCCTTTTTAAATAAAGGTATAACAACAGCTTTTTTTAGCTCATCAGGAAAAATACCAAGCTTTATACTATTGTTGAAGATATGACTAAGAATGTCAGCTATATTGAAAATAATCTTTTTAATAAACGTGTTCGAAAAAATACCATCAGAACAAGCGTTAGAGTTTTAAGAGACATAATGATTCTATACAGCTCAAAAGACGAAAGTGGAGCAAAAAAAAAACACTATTTTGGAAGGACAGTTAATTATCAATAAAGTAATTACACATGAAGTCATTCAGACCGTCAACATTTACCACGTCCCTACCAATTCTGGCAAAGAAATTATTAGAGGCATTAGCTTTAGCACTATCTTCATGAACCGATGTACTCCCAACACTTATATGGGCAATTTTCTCATTGTTTATGGACTTATTTAATATAATGTTAATGAGCTGCCATTGTTTTTTAACATTGCCCCTGATAGTATTAAATTTATGTACTTAATAGTTCGTTTTGCATGCTGAAACTTCTGTAGAAATTTCCTTGCAGAGGTTTTTGTATTGACCTTTAAGATTAACGTTATTCGGACTCTTGGAAAACTTTTTGTACAATTTATTTTTTTCTTTAACTTTTTTCAGAAGGTTCGCAGTCATCCAAGTTTTTTGAACTTGGAATCACGTTTTTTTACTTTTTTAGAACACAAATGAATATGTTGAAATAGAATTTCAGTAAATATATTAAATGATGTGGACTTATCAGGCTCACAGTATACACCACTCCATGATTCAAAAATTAATCTGGTATTTAACAAGGTAAAATCAGTTTTGGTATAGAAATCATCAAGATGTGGGTACGCGTTATCAGATATTACCACATTTTCAAATAGCAAACACGTCATACAATGATCGGAGAAATTAAAATTTGAAGCGGAACTGCTGAGAGATAAATTGCTAAATCGACTTAACCTCACAAAAATATGATCAATAAAAGAAGATGAATTATCAGATATTTGAGTTGGCTCATTTATGCATGATTCTAGACATTAGCAGAGAGAAAAAATAAATATTTATCAATCATAGATGAATTAAGTAATATGTTTAAGTTGAAGTCACCTTATACTATAATATTATCAGACTTACTTACTTACTTACTTAGTTGGCGCTACAACCGTATGTCGGTCTTGGCCTCATCTAAGAATTTGCGCCACCCATTTCTGTCTTTCGCTTGCTGGCGCCAGTTGTAAATTCCAAGCTTCATCAGGTTGACCTCTACTTGGTCTTTCCAACGAAGATGCGGTCGTCCACTTCTGCGTTGACCGTCGCTGGGTACCGAATCGAAAGTTTTCTTCACTGGAGCATCGTTTTTCATGCGCTGAACATGACCGAGCCAGCGAAGCCGCTGGATTTTAATGCGCTTGACTATGTCGATGTCAGCGTACAGCTCGTACAGTTCATCATTCCACCGTATTCGGTACTCGCCATTGACGCAAATTGGTCCGTAGATCTTAAAAAGAATCTTTCTCTCGAATGCTTGTGATGCATAATGTGATGCCTACTGAGTCCAAAGTAACACCTGTTGGCAAGAGTTATTCTTCGTTTGATCTCAATGCTGATGTCGTTGGTTGAGTTTATGCTGGATCCCAAATAAACGAAGTCCTTCACAACCTCGAAGGAGGTATTGTCAACTGTAACGTGGGTTCCAAGACGCTGGGACTGTTTGTTTGTTGACACCAAGTATTTCGTCTTATCTGCATTCACTGCCAGACCCATTCGACTTGACTCTCTTTCTAATCTGGAAAATGCTGCACTGATTTCGCGTGTACTATGGCCAATGATGTCGATGTCATCAGCGTACGCAAGCAGCATGACACTCTTGTAGAATATTGTGCCACTACGTCTCAGATCAGCAGCTCGGATGATCTTTTCCATCATTAGGTTGAAAAAGTCGCACGATAAGGAATCACCTTGTCTGAAACCTCGTTTGGTTACAAATGGTGGGGAGAGGTCCTTCCCTATTTTAACTGCACTGCTGGTGTTGCTCAGTGTCATCCTGCAAAGTCGTATTAGTATTGCAGGAATACCAAATTCAGGCATTGTGGAGTACAGGTGCTTCCTTATTGGGCTGTCGAAGTCGGCTTTGTAGTCGACAAAAAGATGGTGGGTGTCGACTTGTTTTTCTTGAGTCTTCTCCAAGATATGTCGTAGCGTAAAAATCTGGTCGATAGTGGACTTTCCAGGTCTGAAGCCACACTGATAAGGTCCGATCAGTTCGTTTACAATGAGCTTCAATCTTTCACATAAAACGCTCGACAGGACCTTACATGCGATATTAAGAAGGCTTTTCCCACGGTAATTGGCACAGATAGTGGGATCGCCTTTCTTGTGGATTGGGCAGAGCACACTGATATTCCAATCGTTCGGAATGCATTCTTCCGACCATATTCTGCATAGAAGCTCGTGAATGCATTTAAGTAGAGCTTCGCCTCCGTTCTTAAACAGCTCAGCAGGTAAGCCATCAGCTCCCGCGGCTTTGTTATTTTAAGCCGAGCTATAGCTGTCAGAACTTCATCATAGTCGTGCGGCAGAACCTCGACGCTGTCATCCGCAATTGGGGTTTCCGGAAAATCATCTCTATTGGCGGGATTGTTGTCAGCGTCGCCATTTAGAAGCTTAGAGAAGTGTTCCCTCCATGACGTCAGTGTACTCTGGACATCTGTCACTAGATTCCCGTTTTCATCCTTGCAAGAAGAGGCCCCGGTTTTAAAACCATCGGCAAGGCGTCTTATTTTTTCGAAAAATTTTCGGGCCTCATTCCTGTCACCATACATCTCAATCTTCTCTTGCTCGCGCTTTTCAGCCTCTCTTTTTTTTCACCTGAAAATATGTTTCTCTTCCCTCCTCTTTTCGTTGTATCGCTCCTTAGCAGCGCGCGTTACAACCGACTGCAGGGTGGCTTTGTAGGCGGCGTCTTTCTCTGCAGTGGCGTCGCGACACTCCTGGTCGTACCACTGGTTTCGGCGAGGGCGGTGATAGCCAATCACCTCTTCAGCAGCCGCACGCATGGAGTTGGAAATGTGTGACCACTGCGCGCATATATCATCGATTGGAGGAGTGCTTTGAAGCAGGAGTGAGAGTCGAGTGGCGAAAGCATCGGCTATCTGTTTCGATTGCAGCTTGTCGTCGTCTAGCTTTCTCTGTGTAGGGTTGCGTGTATTTTTAGCTGCGCACAGACGTGTACGGATCTTGGCTGCAACAAGATAGTGATCCGAGCCAATGTTTGCACCACGGATCGTGCGTACATCCAATACACTGGAGGAGTGCCTTCCGTCGATCAAAACGTGATCAATTTGGTTTTTGGTTTGATTTTTGGTTTTTTGATCAGGGGACATTATCAGACTTATCGTTTATTAAAAGTTCATCCAAATCACCCAAAAACATGTCAAGATAAGAGTTGTCATGAAATCTATTAAAACAGAAAAAAGAATAATATTGATTATCTATTAAGCAACAAATTTTAACCGAATCCAAGCTTATAAAAATAAAACAAGAAAAATCACAATTAAATTTTCCTTATCAAAAACCGCCACTCCACCAGCAGCATATTCGTTATTACAGTTTGTATATAATTTATATCCAGGAATACTAAACAAAGATATTTCGCATTACTAAACAAAGATATTTCCGTAAAGAAAATGAAATCATGCTTATTAAAAAATGAATTGAAATGCAAAAGGAAAGTATCAAAATTTTTTTTTTTGTTAAGCTTCTTATATTTTGATGAATTAAATAAAAACTGTTTGGGTTATTGGGTACTGATGAAAAATCTAGAGAATTAAATTTATTACAATGCGCAGCAGGAATATTAAATAGAGATCCAAGAGGATTAACATTATCCATATTCATCTAAATTTTTAAAATTTATAAAGCAAAAGTAAATAATTTATTATTTTTTTTAAAGTAATATTATTTAAATCCTCATAAGATTTTATAACCAAAAAATTATGACCTTCCTGTTTGCGCATTAAAATCCTACCGTTAACGTTACCGTTATTTTTCGATTTTAAGTTTTAGAGCTGCGTTAAAAAGTGATTTAGTTTTGAAGGAGAGACTTTAATTTATAAAAATACTACTAATGCGATCACAGTTAAATAATTTAATGTTTAAATTATGTCTACACCTAAGTTTGTTCTTCATTACGCTTTTTTTAGTGAACCGAGATAAAAATTTGACACATAATAGTAAATCATTTAATTCCGACGTGGAATTAAATGATTCGGAACCCCTGGAGTTTTTTACCCTCTTTACGTAGCAATCGTCAATCTGCGCCTCCGTAACATTCATATTCAAGCCGCCAGAGAAGATTCTAAGAGCACTATCAAGAGCATTGGAATTGTTGACTATAGGAACACTCACAATTTCTATACACTTGTCCCTTTTTTGTTGCTGTAAATAATTGACTTCTTCTTGCAAAAAATTCATTTTATCCTCTAGAAGTCTCTAATCTTCTTGAAGAGAATAAATAAGTCAAAGAGCATTAGCGTTCATATTTTTTAGTGACAATATTTCTTTGTATACAAGATCCAACGTTATAAGAGCAGGCGAAATATCACTTAGAACAGCAATGTTTCTGTTTTCATCCTCACGCACATCCGAGCTGCTGATCGGAGACGTAGTGGCACAATGTTCTACAAGAGTGTTATGCTGCTTGCGTATGCTGATGACATCGATATCATTGGCCATAATACGCGCGAAGTCAGTGCAGCATATTCCAGATTAGAAAGAGAGTCAAGTCGAATGGGTCTGGCAGTGAATGCAGATAAGACGAAATACTTAGTGTCAACAAACAAACAGTCCCAGCGTCTTGGAACCCAACAGGTGTTACTTTTGGCTCAGTAGGCAATTGAGAAGCAGAGCCCTCTCTCGACGAACGAAAATCACGCTCTATAAATCGCTCATAATGCCCGTCCTACTCTATGCATCACAAACCTGGACTCTGAGCAGTTTAGATGAAAAGACTATAGGAGCATTCGAGAGAAAGATTCTTCGTAAGATTTACCGATCAATATGCTTCAATGGCGAGTACCGAATACGGTGGAATGATGAACTGTATGAGCTGTACGCTGATATCGACATAGTCAAGCGCATTAAAATCGGGGAGCAAGCCAAGACAGAAATGGCTGGTGCAAATTCTTAGATGAGGCCAAAACCGACATACGGTTGTAGCGCCAACTAAGTAAGTGATGAGCAGATCCAATTTGTTACAAAATAAAATGTCTTAAATTATCATTAACCCATCTTTTACCAACAATTTTTTTTTATTCATTTTAAAAAGTCTTTTTTCAGACTAAATATGGCCCTCTTTTTGAGCTCCATCCATTTATCTTTCGATAAGTATTGGATCTAAAACCAAACTGAGAATTTACGAAGCCGATTTTCACCCGTAGAGAACGCACAAAAGTTTAATATATTACACGAGAGCCAGTGTTCGATGAAACTAACACTAACTTTAACACTTGTTTGTGTGAGTCAGGTGTGGACAGATGTTGATTTTTTATTTTTAATAAACATTTTTTGGTTTAGTGGCTAAAAACCCTCATCATTAGTTTTTGGTTTTTTTCTAATTCTATATTTTTAATATTGTGGTATATGCAAATACATAACTATACATTATTAAATTCACCACACATTCTCTCTCTCTCTCTCTTTACTGGTTCTGAATATCAAATTGTAAGCTAGTTTGTAGTCAGTTTTAGTCGTTAAGTAAATGCTAAATAAAGATCACATTTTTAAGCAACATTACTACCGCTCGTATATCATAGTGGCGACGAGGTTATACTAAAAAAATGAACCCAATTTTTGGCACAGCACCAAGGTTTGACCACGATTTAGGAGACTGGTGGGTATTTAAAGCGCAAATGGAGCAGTTCCTAATCGCAAATAATTTAACGGACGCAAAAGTGAGGAAAGCAATTTTCGTGACGGCACTGGCAGAAAAGTCCCACGTGCTTCTAAAAAGTTTGTTAAATCCGGCGTTGATCGAAGGTGATACAACGACGTATGTAATTTGTGTGGAAGCATTTGACAAACACTTCAAGCCTCCAAAGTCAGGTTTGGCAGAACGCCTGAAATTTTATAAAGCGTATAAAGTAGAAACAGAGTTTAAACGACTGGGTAGTGCGTGTGCGTTCTTTGGCAGTGGACTGCAATTTCGGTGGAACCTTGGAAGAAGCAATGCGTGACAGATTTGTTGTGGTATTAGAAGATGGTCCTATTAAAAACAGACTGCTCATGGAAGACATAGCATATTGCACTTTTAGCAGAGCCATCGAAATTGCCAGAACAATAGAGTACAGTAGACATCAGAGTTCAGCAGCTAACATAAAAAAAGAAGATACCAGCGAAGGTCTTCTATTTGTCGGTAACAACAACAACAAAAGAAACAGAATAGCCGGTAGCAACAGTAGCGGGCAACAACAACAGCAGGGAAATAATGTGAGACTAAATAGACAGCATCACCAAAAACAGCAACAACAACAACAGTGCCAAATTTGCGGGTATGATAATCATACCACCAGTAATTGCCGTTATAAAAATTTTAAGTGTAAGGTCTGTAAGAAGAGAGGCCATTTAAAAAAAATGTGCAGAAATCAAAGCCAAAAACAATTAAATTTTAAGAGCGAAGATTTATCTTTATTTTCTGTATCAAGTGCTGGTGATGGGCCTATATATGTAAATGTTAAAGTTAATGACATACAACAAAGTATGCAATTGGATACAGGGTCCGAGTATAGTGTTCTGGCATACAATTATTTTGTAAATTTTTTTCAAATGAGTAAGCTTAAAAATACCGATTTAGTATTAAAGTCATACAACGGCGCTGCGATGAAACCTGTAGGTGTGGTTAACTTGCTAGTTGCGTTTAAAACCATAAAAAGGCAGTTACGTTTGTGGTAATTCGGGGTGGTGGTCCGCCATTGTTAGGCCAAAATTTTTTCCGAGAATTCAATGTTATAATTAAAATGCTTAATTTTGTAGAATCCTAAATCAATAGTGAAAGTGAGTTCAAGTCTCTGTTTGATGGTTCTCTAGGATGTTTTAAAAAATCATTAGCAAAGTTAACATTAAAGGAAGGAAGGAAGTGTTCCAAAATTTTTTAAACCGAGACCCGTGCCATTGGCATTAAGAGTTAAGGTTGAGCGTAAAATTGAGAAGTTGAAAAAGATGGGAGTGTTGAAGTCGGTTGATTTTAGCGAATGGGGCACGCCAATAGTGCCTGTTTTAAAGAAAAATGGAGAAGTGAGGATTTGTGGGGATTTCAAAGTGACTATAAATCCTTGTTTGGTTGTAGACAAGTACCCTCTACCTCGCATTGAGGATATATTTGCGAATTTGTGTGGTGGGGAGGAATTCTCGAAGCTGGACTTGTCCATGGCCTATCAGCAAATATGATTAGATGAGGAATCCCAAAAGTTCACCACAATCTCAACCTCTAGAGGACTTTTCCAATACACGCCTTTAATTTATGGGTTGGCTTCAGCACCCGCCTTGTTTCAAAGAATTATGGAAAGCTTGCTTTCAAATATGCAAGGTGTGGTGGTTTTTTTGGATGATATCCTTATTACCGCTCCTGATAGGAAAACCCATAAGGAAAGGTTAAGGAAAGTTCTAAAAGTGTTGCAGGACAGTGGCCTGAAACTAGCACAGGACAAAAATAAATTATTTTGTAAGGAAGTGTGTTACTTAGGGCACATCATTGATAAAAAAGGTTTGCATACTGATCCGGAAAAAATTCCGGGAGATAGAGTGTATGTCTCTTCCTCGAAATGTTAAAGAAGTGAAAGCTTTTGTGGGGGTAATAAATTTTTACAGAATATTTTTGCCTAACGTATCACAAGTTTGCGCTCCTTTGTACGATCTATTAAAAACATGTAATGATTTTGTGTGGACTGCAGATTGTCAAAAAGCAGTTGAGTTAGTAAAACAAAGCTTGAAAACTGAAACGTGCTTACAACATTTTAATCCTAATTGGGAAACAAGATTGACTGTTGATGCAAGCCCTATAGGAGTTGGGGCAGTTTTATCCCAAATTTCCCCACAAGGTCATGAAAAACCAATTGAGTTTGCTTCGAAAAACTTTCCGTAACGGAGCAAAAGTATTCTCAATTAGATCGTGAAGCGGTACCTATTTTATTCGGAGTAAAGAAATTTCATAATTATTTGTTTGGCCGAAAGTTTGTGCTTGTCACGGATAACAAGCCATTACGTTGTAAGGACACATTTTATTGGCCAAAATGTCCCTCACAATCACACCTACACAATCACACCTCACAATCACACCTACACAATCACACCTATACAATCACACCTATACAATCACACCCTCACAATCATACCATTCGCTCACCGATCTATGCGATCACTCACCAATTCTGCCTACCAGACACAACATATACTCACCGATTTACACACCAAACATACAATCATTCACGAGTCAATACCACAAACACGCCATTCCTCAGTAAATGGATGCAGCATACGCGCTAGGACACCACACCACCGGACTTACAAGTATTATTCTTATTATTTTTATTTTTATATTTTCCATTTACTTATTAATTACTAATTAACTTAATATTAAATCCATAGTATTAAAATACCTTTTATTATAGCTATACTTATTTTATATTACCTAAATCGCTTTAGCATTTCACACCTATCGTCTTAAGCCCATATATAAACATATGGCCCTAACCATAGATTAAGTTTACATTTCAAACATAACATACGTTTAATTAAATATTCAAATAATACATCATATCCACATATGATATCGTACTTTGGCCTAAAGCCAACTCCAAGGCAACTGCCTGCCACGAAGTAATAAATAAGAACTTAGATAATTAATTTAGTATTTTGCATATAAATATAAGATAACAACCTACAGTACTACGTATTTGAATATTTGATTAAATAAGAAATTCAAGTTACACCAAGCGCGCTGTAACTACTTTTTAAGCATACCAATGAAATGTACATATTTTATACACTAAGTTTCGTGCAACATATGTCATAAGTACCAATTTAACTTTAGCATATTTATACTAAGCGAAATAACTCTGGGTATTTAAAGCGGACAGACATAACAAGACAGAAACTTACTCAAACGAAGTACACATAATATTTTATAACAATCGCGACTTATAACTAAAAGCTTTCGATTCTGCACATACACATATACGCGTAAAACACGTTTTAGACTTCCACTCAACAAGTATAACATAACTTGACAACAATAGCATCACATAAATAAAAGCTTTCGATCACAAAGCTTTCACTCAATCAAAAGTCACGTACGCCAGCTTGCACGAAACCGAGCATGAATCGCTCAGACTGAAAAGCAAACGTGAGAGTCGTTTTTCTACCATCAACCGGAACAGTTCAGTCTTCTTGCCGTCAATCGTAGCAGTAAAAGTCCGTCACCAGCTCTTCAGTCGGTCGACTTGCAGCTACCGACGAGCCAATTGATGAAAAATAGCATATCTGCTATTGGCTCCTACTAATACGACCGCAGGACAACTCCAGGGGATAGCATTTCACCAGGACACACGATCCGGGAAAAGCAACATCTCGAGGTTTCCTCCGTAAAGAAAACCAGCGAAACTACAGAGTTTCGCCATTGCGGACGCAGCGCTAAGCCACAGCGACGAACACGCATACTACGACACGCAATTACACAGGCGAACGAAAGCCACCATTTTAAATTGAAATATCGTGCTAAGACGCAATAGCTAATTTGCGAACTGAAATTAAATCGCTACAGTGCATCGGCGAACCAAAACCTAAATCCTACCAGTTCCCTTTTCGCATTATACGAAGAGGCATCTACCCTACCCTCCGCTTGAGAGGTAACGTCGGTCTATACGAGGTCGACTCTGGCGACGTTACATCTCACAACCGTTCAAACGGCCATCAGATAACCTCATCTCCATGGGCGAAGGCTGACGCTGGTTTTTACGAGAGCGTTCTCTGACTGCGTTAGGTTTCCCTTTGGGCCATGAGGAAATCTGTCCTTTTCCTCCCCTTTCCTATCCTATAAAATCAAAGTTGTGAACACACACACACACACACACACATACACGAGCGTCAACCTGTACAAGCCGTTACCCCAAACGGTAACCGCCAAGCACACGATCACGAAAACATCATGCGTTATCGTCGTATAGCGGAACCGACTAACGGTAAAGGCAGAAACTGTACCACTACGATCAAGCGCTACCTACTAGCTAGACATACGAGCACACGCACTTATGCATATACAGGCATAATCAAAGCTTTAACTATCCAGAGTACATTTACCACAACTGTACTATGCTAAATTGTAAATTAAGAATAACAACTACTGAATTAAATCCGAATAAAGAGACATTTAATTTAAATAAAACCTCCTAATTCTTGTCATCGAACCCTGGACAGCCGCTGAGGATACCC
Source organism: Dichetophora obliterata (assembly GCA_963920525.1). Lineage (NCBI taxonomy): Eukaryota > Metazoa > Arthropoda > Insecta > Diptera > Sciomyzidae > Dichetophora > Dichetophora obliterata. The sequence continues at coordinate 140,499,603 of OY986436.1, read as the reverse complement.
CAGCTGGAAAAATATTGTAACGCCCCCAGGAGGTTCGTTACAACGTCACATTTTTAGTCCTGAAAAAGGAATTCCAATTATGGCCGCGAATATGTTACAGCGTATTGCGTTGACATTGTCTGCCTATGATTATGATATTGTTCATATCAAGTCTGAAAGGAATGTCGCCGATTATTTTTCGCGTTTTCCAAGGAAAGAGGAAGAATTATCTGAGCTACCAAATAGCATAAAAATTAATTATGTTCAAGAAATAAGCAAAATACCTATGGATGTGAGTTTAATTAAGCAGCGAACGGCTAACGATGCAACACTTCAAAAGATACGAAAATGGATATGCGATGGATGGCCAGCAAAATGTAGCCATGCAGATCTGCAATCATATTTTAATAGGAAGCTAGAGCTATTAGAAGAAGACGGTTGCATTTTCTGGGGTTATCGAGTAGTTATTCCTGAGGTTTTGCAAAACAAGGTTTTAGGGTTATTGCATAGTTCTCATATGGGTGTTGTAAAGATGAAAAGTATGGCGCGAGAATGTTGCTGGTGGCCAACTCAAAATGAAGATATAGAGAGGGTTACTAAATCTTGTGAAGGATGTTTGCAAACACGAGCAACACCGGGAAAACAAAAACTAATAAATTGGGATTGGCCAGAAAGTCCGTGGAAGAGGATTCACATTGATTTTTTTGCTCCGTTCCATGATCGTTGGTGTCTCGTAATGGTGGATGCTCATAGTAAATGGGTTGAGTGTTTGGAAATGGGGAGAAATATAACAAGCAAAGCAACCATTGCAAAGTTAAGAGAGTTGTTTGCTCGATTTGGCCTTCCGAAATTATAGTTTCTGACAATGGTACGTCATTTGTATCGAATGAATTTCAGGAATGTCAGTGAAAGAAAATGGAATTAAACATGTAACCACACCTGTAGGGCATCCAGCTACAACCCAGTGGGCATTCTAGCTAGCGATAAGCAAAAGAATGCATGCTAATAGTGCTCTTATTGGCGTCAATATACCTTCCATGATCGCTGCATTGATGAGTGCTTCTGTAAGGCCTACCTTTTGAAGGCTTGGAGTCTTTTCCTGTTATTTTATATGAAAAATTTTTTAAAAAAAATTTTTAAAAAATTATAAATGATCAGATTAATTTTAAAAAAAAATCAAATCTTAAAGAAAAAACAAAAAAAAAATTATTTTTTTTTGTCCGAGTTGGGATGCGAACCCACGTCTCCGAAATCTAACACATTGCATATCACATTATATGAAAACTTTTATATGGAAAAATTCTAAGTCTTTTCTATTATTTTTGTATGAAGAAATTCACAAAAAAATTCCAAAAAATTTTTAAATGGACAGAAAGATTTGTAAAAAAATGTAGAATTTAAAAAAAATACAAAAAAAAAATTTTTTTTTTTGGGCCGAGCTGGGTTGCGAACCCGCGCTCCCGAAAACTTACTTTCATTTGTAATCATGCAAAATAAGTTGAAGTTCGTTATCGACTGAGGTGGACGAGTGGGTAAGATACTAGACCGCCAGCTGAGAGGACGCTGGTTCAAATCTGAAATTTGCCAAAAGTTTTTTTATTTCAAGTTGATATTTATATTGCTTTTCTTTCTAATGTACATTCTAAAGAAGGGCTTCTAGCAGGCTTTTTTAGAGTCGCGAGGGCGGAAGGCCTAGAAAATTTTCTCGTTTCATATAAAAAAGCTTATGGGCTTGGAAACGAGAACGGAAGGGATAAGGAATCCATATGATGGCCTGCTACAAGCGCTTCAAAGACCTGCTTTTGCCCACTAAAAAAATTTTTTTTAGCACTTGCAGCTCAGAATTAAGTATGGTTTTGGCTAGATTTCTCTTTGATTATAGAAATACAAAACATATTACCACCGGTGTATCGCCTGCACAATTAATGTTTAATAGGCAGTTGCGTACACGGTTAGATTTGTTAAATCTAAAACGAAAAATTGATAATCAGATTAATGTAAAAGATCATGTTATTAAGAAACAAATGTGTCAACAAAAATATCATGGCTCTCTAGAAACAAAATTTGAATTAAATAATGAAGTAATGGTAAAAGATTATACAAAGCCTGGAAAAGTATCCTGGAGAAAAGCTAAAATTGTTAAAAAATTAGGTAGACAAACTTATTTGGTTGAGACTGACGATAAAAAAATTTGGAAACGTCATGCCAATCAAATAATTTTGGCTGCTTTAACAAAACTTAATAAAGTTTCAAATATATGTATTGAGGCTCCAGATTACAATTATGCTTTACCAAATTTTTGTTATGAGAATGAATTGTGTAATAAAAATATTGAAAACAAAACTAAATTAAGATACAAAAATGTAAATGTAATGGAAGAAATTCCCATTAACAACGAAAAAAACGAAGTAATTTCTTCTCATAGATATAATTTAAGAACACGTAATAATTAAGAACATGAAAAATGTATATAATATATATAAATATATTGAATTGAATAATTTTTTTTTAGAAAGGGGGTATGTGTGGTATATGCAAATACATAACTATACATTATTAAATTCACCACACATTCTCTCTCTCTCTTTTTACTGATTCTGAATATCAAATTGTAAGCTAGTTTTTAGTCAGTTTTAGTCGTTAAGTAAATGCTAAATAAAGAACACGTTTTTAAGCAACATTACTACCGCTCGTATATCATAAATATAATTTACAAGAAACCTCTGTCAGGAAGGTGTTTTTGAACCCTCCCCCGCAACGAATCACAGGTGTGAAGGGGGTTCAAAAAGTTCGAAGAGCTAAAATACCAAGTTATTAATGCAGCCCTATATACATTATTAAATTCACCACACATTCTCTCTCTCTCTTTACTGGTTCTGAATATCAAATTGTAAGCTAGTTTTTAGTCAGTTTTAGTCGTTAAGTAAATTCTAAATAAAGAACACGTTTTTAAGCAACATTACTACCGCTCGTATATCATAAATATAATGTACAAGAAACCTCTGTCAGGAAGGTGTTTTTGAACCCTCCCCCGCAACGAATCACAGGTGTGAAGGGGGTTCAAAAAGTTCGAAGAGCTAAAATACCAAGTTATTAATGCAGCCCAACATCATTTAGCATTATAGACTAAAACATTATTTAAAATAGGAAAAATTACTGTTCGATGAAATGAACAGCGGTAAAAGATGTGTTAATAACGAATTAAATTTTGACTGCCACATTTATTCCTTAAGCTCCCAACATGGATCTACTCTAAGAAAGCGGTCATGCTCTTCTCATGTCAAGTGTCACTTACAGCTCTATTCTAACAAAGTCACAAAATCCAACTCAGTATCAATTGATACAAAATTCACAATTAATACAATTTCCTATTCTGCGGGATAGCAGCGATCCTTTCAGTGTACCTGAAAATATTTTCTTAAAAACATTTCGATTGCCAAAAGCAGTGTGTTTGAGTTTGATTGATGAACTGCATTCACATGATGAGCAAATGTCGTCAATACCATTCGCCATACGATTTTTAGCAACACTTTATTTCTATGGTAATGGTTTTTACCAGAAACAATGGCAACAATCTTTCGGCACCAATGAGCCAAGCGATGGTATCACGCTCGATTCACCATGTCTCGCAGCTCATTTTTAATAAAAAAAATACCGAAATTCCGACTACCATGGACATCAAGACGGGGTTAGTATTAACTTTAAAGACGATATTGTCTTAAGCTATACAAGTTTTTATTTGACAGTTTTCACAACTGATTCGGTATCAAGGGTACAATTGGAGCCATTGATGGCACCCACATTGGCATAGTTGCACCACCTGTAAGTGACACAATAAACCCGCTTAGTCTTTACATGAATAGAAAGGGTTTCTATAGCATTAACGTCGATTTTTTTATTTTTTATTATATTTTCTCCCCCAGGTATGTGACCATCGCTTAAGATTCCTTTCAATCAACGCGAAATTTCCTGGGTCTTGTCATGATTCTGGCATATGAACAACTTCGGCTGTGCGAGTATAGCTGCTGCGAAACTACAACAGCCATCAAAGTGCCTGGCTGATACGGTGATCGGGGATATCCTCTTGAGCCGTGGCTTTTGACTCAAATTGCTGAGCCGCCCAATGCGAAGGAAGTTCAATTTAACAAGTTACATTGCAAATCACGTAACACCATAGAGAGACCATTTAGAGTTTTAAAGTCTGGGTTTCGGTGTCTCAATAAGCATCGAATCCTCCACTATAGACATAAAAGTGCAGCGAACATTATTTATGAGTGTTTCATATTGCATAACATACTTCTTAACCACGGAGTAAATGAAATTGTCGAAGATGAAGCCGTTGGAGAGGAAGATACAGTCTTGGAAAATATTGACGGCCAAATCAATACTGGAAACGCTGGGTATTTAAGAGAGGGTCACCTTGTAAGGACAATATGTAATGACGTTGTAATCACATAAAGAATTTGGTAAAAAAGAACGTATTCAAAAGCAAACACATTTTAATATTTGCATTTTTATCTTACAGCCTTAAACTTTCTTTCAGCTTTTAAGTTATTGATACGCCCAGTTCTAGTACGTAAATGTATTTAAACATAAATGTTATAAAATTAATATTTCAATTTTTATATTACACTGTTGCATTGGTACGCTAATAAAACCATAACTTTCAAAACAATTCAAATTCATCAAATATACTTATTACATATGCTGCTTATATTTATATCATTACCTTAATATTACCTTAATTTACTTATGTTCCTTATATTTATATCATTATTTAAATAAAGAAAGGTTGATTGAAAGAAAATATTTATGATTAGAGCATATTACAGTTTATCCAGCTTTTTATCCAATTTAGAAAGCACGTTACTAATTGCTAGTAAATTTTGACTCAATTCTTTTAAAACTGCTGTTGTTTGTTTTTGGGCTTATAATGTACGGTCTTCCCTTTCGTCCCGCTTTTGGATGCTGGCCATCATAGTAGAATGAATCTCTTCCGGATCAATTTTTTTTCTTTTTGGTGGACGAGGTAGATGTCAAAGAGTGCGGTGTCGAATTTTCTTCCAACATTTCATCTACAAGCTCAACATTTGCCAATAAGTGTGTTGATGGTGTTTCCACAATCTCATCAACTGTGCTTCCAAGTGAGACCAGTCCCATGCCAGAGTCCTTAATTTTAAAAAAATTAACTTACTGTCACTGTTAAATATGTATTACATTACCATTGCACCCAACACTGGAATATCTGGCAGGCCATCTACAGCTGCAGCTCCAAATGTTTGCAACGCCAGCTGCTCGAAATCGCTAACGTCTGGAGTAAAAGGTTCTCTAACTTCACTTTTAACTGTGATTGTGCCCTGCGTGCACGGCTCGCAACTGGCTATTCCAATGGGATAAACACTGCATCAAACCATTCATATGTTATTTAAACATTTATATAATTTGTTATAAGGACTAAAATATGATTTACTTACTTCTTTCTACTTAGCCACAGACATAGTTGGACCTCTTATGGCATTCAAACCTTCTCCCAACACATTCCAGCAATCTTGCACAGCTCGTGGCGTCAAGGGGCTATTCTTCCCAGCTTGCAGTTCTGGATGTGTTGCACAGAATTTAATGTAGAACTGCAACTGTTCTTGCGTTGTCCTCTCAAATTTCGGTGCTCTTTTAAATTAAAGTTATTAATAGAAGTTTAAATGAAATAATTTAAGAATACTTACTGCATTACAGAGCTGCAAATATTAGCGTTTTGTAACCAAGAAAAAAATTTAAGCGAAAGCTACATGTCGAAACTCTAACACAGCTGTCAACAGCTGACATAAACTTTTCACCTAGCTGTGGGGAGTTGAAAAAGCTTTCGATTTGAGACATCATAAACAGAATACGAATCAATAGATATGGATCCAATTATCACAATTTTTCATTATCAATTGATTGTGATGCTAGTGCCAGAATAGGGCTGTTAGTGTTAAGAAGTTTTTTGTGGAACCTTTTCTTATAATATAAGAAAAATTGAAGTAATTGTGAACAAAGTTGTACGAAAGATTATATAATATAAAGATGAGTCACGTAAAATATTAAAAAGTAACAAATATTTTTCAGATCAATATGTAAGCTTTTGTGAGTGCGATGAAAAAAGCTTTAAATTCTTGATTTCATTAAATGAAATGTAGAGCTTCACTCTTCGCATCAGTGATGATATTTGAGAATTTTGTAGGGGACTTTTTTTACTCTTCAGAAAGGACTTTTTCGGACGCGAGATTGCTTTTTATTAATACAATTAAATAAGCTTCTGTTTTGTTACTGGCACATATGAAAAAAAATAATGCAAATTTTATACCTAATAAAATAACAATTAAACTTACTTGATACATGTAACTGTATATAATCCCGATGGTGTACTGCTCATGGTGCATTCATCACGGCTAATGTTTCCGTCAATGCTTGAGCCAGGTTTAGGTATCACAGAATTTCTATCATTCAATACGCCTTTAACGTCCTCAGCATAGTAAACAGTCCAAGGCTGCAATCATTGTATGATTTGTTTTTTGAAAAATTTGTTCTTATGAAGGCAAATAGTAATTTTGAATAAAAAATGTTTTTTGTTTTGAGTATGATGTAATGAATTTTTTTTGTTCTTGTTTTTTAACAAGATTTGTTAAATAAGTAGATATAATTAAATACATATCTATGTTTGTTTATAATAAAATTTAACAAAATTTTTTCTACATTAGACTGAAATTTTTAAGATAATCAAAAAGAATCCAAAATCATTTCTAAAAGTAATCGGACTATTTTTTCTTGATTACTCAAGTAATCTCAAGTAACCGTAATTATTTTTGAATATTTTTGAATATGAATTGTAATTATTTAATTACTGAGCCAAACAGAAAATAATTGTGCTTAATCAATTATTCCACCTTTTTAAAAAAGTAACCGAATTACTAATGACTACGGTTAGTAATCATTATTTAACAGCTATGTTTTATAAACACAATCACAAGAAAACTAAACTAAATCTAAAAATAGAACACTCAAACAAAGCAAACTTAGCCTTTAGTTTCTTTTGAATATGTTTGTTATGTCAAAGGAAAAATAAAAAAAGAGGCATACAAAATTACAAAATGCGTTGATGTGTTATACCAATTAAATAACATTTTGTGAATCAAATCCGAAAGCCCTTTTTTTGGTAGTGAACTATATTCGAAAGTACTTTTTTGAAGCAAAAGGAGTTAGAGACTTTTTAAAATCGAAAGGAGATAAAAAACTCCTTATCCACTACAAATAACATTATTGCTTTGCATGCTTCCATCTTCAATGCTTTCCAGCAGAGATCACCAGTGCATGGTTTCTCATAACTAGCAGGCGTAGTGTAATTTCGTGTTGTATTTGTTTTTACCGTTGTTGTTGTTGGAACCAAGCAGTGGTGATCCCTGCTTGCCAGCAACAAATGTTTTCGTTTGTTTGCATTACTTTCATTATGATTTCCTTATTTTTTTCGAGACAGATTTTTCTTATTTACAGCCTGCTATTAGGGATTTTGAAATAACTAACATTTGCTATCTTTGATATTGAATATCAGCCAGATCATTAAAATCTGCATTTATATTCAGTATCTTAAGTAAAAGTGAATAACGACATAAAAATACATTCAATGAATGCAAAGTTAATTAATAAATAAAACTAGTATCGCCTGTGGTCGACCATATCAAAACCGATTTGTCTTTTTTTTTAGTTTTATTGAAGAACGTTTAGCAACGTTAAAAAACATCAAATTGAAAAATACTTTTGGCTAATACAATCTCACAACTAATTTTACCAATTCTATGTGCCCTGTAATCAGAATCATTCATGAATAAACAAAGAATGCATCTAATATTTTTACCAATAAATTCGTGAAGATAAGCAACACACAAACAGTTGTCAACTTTGTGTGTGACCCAGTTGTCAACTTTGTGTGTGACCCAACTCATATATGCTATCTTCATTCTGCATCAGCTGTTATTGCTTGCTTTTTATTTTGTTTTAATTTTTTGTTGTCATTCGGTGGTCACAATAAGAACAGTCACTCCTACCTTGTAGTTATTGTATCATGATCAACATTCTTTATAAAATTATCTCGCTCAGCATTTAATTTGGTTACGATTTTAACAAATTGAGCTTGAAAAATGTAATCCTTCAGCAGCAAAGCCATAAACAAATCCCATACTCAGCTAATATGGCAAACAATTTTGAAACAAAAAAATTTAGCAGTGAGGGGACTGGCGACCGAAGTGAGAACTAAAATCTATGATAAACCGGCTATTTTTTAATGCAACTAAATAAGATTTCACTTCAAAAATTCAAGCCAAATCAGTTGAGTTTTTTTACTACACAAATTTTTACTACACAAACTGAACAACCAATTTTTACTCAAATATGACTAAAAACGTCTGTAATTTGGAATTTTTCTTAGTTTGTGGGTGTCGCGTCGTGAGTAAGGGTGTCGTGAAAGCAAAGACTTTCCTCTCCACAAAATTACTCAACGCGTCTAAAGAAGTTTTCAGTGCAAATATTCAATTGTCAATCTTAACATAATCAAATAATGCTACATTTTATTCCACAATTATCAGATATGATTATAATTCTGTTATTTTTATATCTATTAAACAATTCTGTGCAAGAAATCGTATACATCATTTCATCGTAGTTTTCTTAACTCTGACGCGGCGGCAACTTCATTCTGTTCAAGCTATAAGTTCTAGGAGAGAGTAATTAAGAAAAAGAAACAGCAATACAGTTTGATGAAGTGTCTGTGTCATTCTCGCACGCTACTCTCTCTCTTGTGTACGCTACAGCAACGATGTTCAACATAGCTGTGTCGCTATTAGTTCTCATTGTCCCATAGGGAAAAAGTTTCTTACAGTCGCTTAGTTGTACCTGTTTCAATTACAATTTAAGCCTTCTGCACACTTACGACACGTAAGTGTGCAGAACGACAAAACGACATGAAACTACAAAATATAACTACCCTGTGTTTTTATGTATACATGCACACTAACCGGCGACAAAACGGCAACGACTGTTGACGCCACCGAAAAGCCGGTGGCTATAAAACAAAAGAATTCTAGCCGGCTTGTCGTTTGTTTTGTTAACAAGAATGAATGCCGAAAAATTAAGTAAACTTGTGCGCGAAATTGCTTTTTTATATGACATTAGTCACAAAAATTATACCTATATAATACTAAAAACTCAATTGTGGAATAAAATAATTTTTCTGATTGTTTTGCTTATTAATATTTTTGCCGCCGTTCCGGTAAGAAAGCATTAAACACTCCGTTGCAGTTTTATAGTCGTTTCGTTACGTGTCGTAAGTGTGCAGAAACCTTTATTCGAATAAAAACTATATTCTGCACATCTACTTGAAAATACCTTTCCATCGGTAAAAGATTTATGTGAATATGCAGACGTTAACACAGTATCTCACTTTCTTTGTGGGTGTCGTGTTTAATCAGAAGCTAGAAAATGAGGTTTTCACTCTAGCTTTTGGAGTTGGATTGAGTCGTAGCTTTCAAGTAGAAAATGTTTAGTTGCTTTTGATAACGTTCAGTCTTATTCGCATATAGCAACTTCAGGTGTTCCGCAAGAAAGTATCTTAGGTCCTTTATTGTTTATTTTGTTTATAAATGACAGTTCCTCAGTTTTTTCTAATTGCAAACACTTGCTCTATGCTGATGATCTCAAGATTTTTCTTAAAATTAGCAATTTCAATGATATAGCAGTTTTACAAAATTGAGTTCATAATTTGTATGTTTGGTGCTGCAATGACGGTCTTGGCCTTAATTTTAGTAAATGTATGCCAATAATTTTATTCAAATCTGACTCGTCCGCGTATCACATGCCCACTATTCACTGACTTCTGTGGATCAATTCAAAGACTTAGGTGTAGTCTATGATCGCAATTTTACTTCATTCCTCATCTTGATTATATTGTTCCTAGAGCTTATGCCACGTTAGCTTTCATTCGAAGGAATCATGCGTTCTTTTTGGACCCGTAAACGCTAAAAGTTTTGTTTACCTCACTGATTCGTTCTAGCAAAGATTATATAGTATAAAGATGTGTCACGTAGAACATTAAAAAGTAATAAATTTTTCAGAACAATACGTAAGCTTTTGTGAGCGCGATGAAAAAGCTTTCTTGAGAGAAAAGTTTCCAATCCTTGCATGCACATTCTCTCTGCAATGCTCTTTCACTCTTTACTCCACAATGCTTCACAGCATAGATCACCATTGCATGGTTTCTCATTGCTAGCAAGAGTCGTTAAATTTAATGTTGTAATTGTTTTTTCCGTTGTTGGTGTTGTTGGAACCCAGCAGTTGTGATCTCTGCTTGACAGCAACAAATGTTTTTGTTTGTTTGCATTATTTTCATGATGATTTCCTTATTCTGTGCGAAGCAGATTTTTCTTATTCACTGCTTGCTATTATTATTGACTATTTTTGATTGACTCAGCCACAGCAGTAAAATCTGCATATATATTCAGAATCTTAAGGAAAACTGATTAACGACATACAAATCCATCCAATGAATTCAAAATTGTTTATAAATAAAATTTTTAATTCACATTGAATTTTAAAAAATTGATTAGTAATAAATTTCAATTATTTTTTTTTTATTCTGAATAATTAATTATTTTTTTATTCATATGAATGCTATTTACAAAGAATGCAATTCAAAAAGAATTTCAAATTTTTCAATAATTATTCTTTAGTACATTATATTTTTTATAATTTTATAGTCATTATTAATTTTTTATTTATTATTAATTTCGTTCATTATTCAAAAGTGAATAACAAGATTTTTTTTTTCATTTTGTTTATTATTCAAAAGTGAATGAAAAATTAGAAATGAATACGAAATTTATAATGAATACAAATCAATAATGAATAAAAAATTAAAAATATATAAAAAAATTAATATTGAACATTTTATTTATAAAATAGTATTGAATAACAAAATTTTTTATTCATTGTATTTGTTATTTAAAAGTGAATAACAAATTAATAACAGTGGTAAAAAATTTAAAAAAGTTTGCGCGACGAAAACAACATTGCTAATTCAATAAAGTATTTTTTCTAGATAATAAAAATCATTAAGACTTTTCCAGGTTGGTTCGAATTTTTTTAGAAGAATTTTTCGACATTTTTTAGTTTTGAAAAATATATCCTCAGTTAGGATCCTATAACTCCAAAGGTATTCATTTATTTTACAAGTTTTGTAAATATTATCGAGAATATTTATTATATGAGACATTTATACCTTTTATGTAAGCTTTTATTTATACGATTATTTGTACGATTTTTTTAGACATTTTCAGAATACTACATTTGTGAAAGAGTTTAAAATACATATACCGTTTATTTAACATTTCCCAAATATTAAAGTGCGCAAAAATATTACTATTATATGACTATAATATGACTATAATATTACTTTGATATGAAGGGCTTATTGCAAGCACATGATAAGCCACATAAAAAATATTTTGAAAAAATCGACTTTAAAATTTTGAAAAAACGTATTTTTTTATGAAGAAATGGAATTGAACACGGAAATTTTTACAAATAGGTTAGAAAATTAATAAGAAATAGCCAAAATCTCTTTAGTGGTTGTAGGCAATGCATTGAGTAATGTATTCAGCCTACAAAATTGATTTCTTAGATCATGTGGCTTATCACTTTATTGCCATATATAAAAGGTTGGATATATACGTATTTCGGTTTTAGTAAAAATACTCAAAATTACCTGCGTCAAAGTCGACGTGGTGAGTTCGTACTAAACAAATTCTTCAGACTTTAAAAACCCAATTATCATATATTTAACTAAAGATTTTATTTGCAAACAATGTTCTTAGCGTTTTTAGCTAAATTTAAAAATCCCTTAACCACAATTTTACGTTATAATAGGATTTGCAATATTGTAAACTCTTTGAAATGAGTAAAATAACAGAAATAACGTAAACAAAGATACGTCAAAAATATATCAAAACAAAACAAAGAAATCTTCGCGCTGGTATAAATAATTAGCTGAAACACTGTGTTGATGCCACGCCCCGTTGCCAAACGCCCATAACATGCTATCAGTGAAACAGCACGAGTAAATTGTGGTCTAGTACCGAACTCAGAGGCTGTGCGGCCACCTATAACTCCAAAGCTATTCAATATCAAAAATTTCAATTGTGTTGGAGGAGTATCGCCCATAAAATGTTATCAGTGAAACGTGTAAATTGTAGTCGAATACCGAATTCCGAGGCTATGCGGCCTATAACTCCAAAACAATTCAATATATCAAAGTTTTAATAAGAGCACTTTACAAAAATTGTTTCAACTGTAGCGTTAGGTCAGTGAATATATTCTTGAATTTTTTTTCAAAAATTTTTGAAAAAATTTTATTGAATTTTTACTCAAAAAATGATTAAAAAATGTTTTTGTTGTATAAATAAGAACAATTGAAAATTGCATTTCTGAGTAATTTTCATATAGTAAAGCATGTATTTGCAATAATATAATAAAAATATATAAAAGTAGTTAAATAAAAAATTATTCCGCAAAAAAAACAACTTTAAAAATATTGTTTACAACATTATTCCCGGCTAAGCTTCAACTGATGGAATCGCCCTTACAATAATATAACACTAAAAATATCATGTGGCAAAACGGCAAAAACAACCAAGTCAACACACAAAATAAACCTAGATTATATCATCTTTATGATATAACAAAAAGATAAGAGATAATGCAAAAAATATAATAACATTAAATTATATAATGTTCGTAGGGTAGTTTAGTAAAAAAATTGCCTACATTTTTTAAGTAAGACCTAATGAAATTCTGCTACATTTTGTTGACAGCTACATCGTTTATCAGATGTTTCGTGCATCAAATCTTTACATATCATTTCAATTGCTTTTCAATATTATGCTCACATTTGCTCACATTGTCACTTATTTATTTATGGCCCATCTTTCTATTATATTATCTGTGGTTCAAGATTGGAATATGCACCCATTATTTGGAACACTTTTTATGAATCTCATAAATTGTGGCTCGATCGTATTCCAAAATCTTTCACGAGGTTTGCATTACGATCTTTTAATGTAGATGGTGAACCTCCCTCATATAATACTAGATGCCTTCTAATTGGAATAAAAACTTTGGAGAGTAGAATATATTTGATATATTATAAATTGCTTTATTGATTGCCCTGCATTATAAGAAATGATTGATTTCAATGCTCCTGCAAGGATCCTTAAATACGATGATCCTTTTTACTTAGAAATGATGCGATTTAATTATGCACCTAATAATCGTGCTTTGCAATTGTTTAATTTGATTAATACTTATAACTAGTATCGCCTGTGGTCGAAGTTCGACCATATCAAAATCGATTTGTCTTTTGTTTTTTTTAAATTTTTATTGAAAAACGTTTATCAAAGTTTAAAAAAATTACATTGATAAATACTTTCGCCTAATAGGGTCCGCCATCTAACGTTTTTTTTCAACTAGTGCTTATTTCGTGAATGGTAACACTTAGCTCATGTCTGATTTGACAGATAATTAGTTTTATCCTTCCGCTAAACGAATATGGTTGTGTATACGCTTGAACAACGCTGGGAAATATTGCGACATTACTTTGATGCAGAAGATGCCGATTTTGCCAAAAAAAATCATCTTTTCAGATAAAGCTAATTTTGATCTTGGGGGGTATGTAAACAAGCAAAATTGTCGCATTTGGGGCACAGAAAACCCGCACGCATACATTGAAAAGCCGCTGCACCCAAAACGAGTCACTGTTTGGTGCGGATTTTGGTCCAGAGGCATAATTAGGCCATGGAAAATGAGCAAGGAGTGGCCGTTACAGTCAATGGCGATCGTTATCGGGCCATGTTGAACGAATTTTTGTTCACAAAAATTGAAGAGGAGGATATTGGCAACATTTGGTTTCAACAGGACGGCGCTACGTGCCACACAGCCAAAGCTACACTCGATGTTTTGCGCCCTGTTTTTGAAGATCGCATTATCAGCTGCAGAGCTCATGTCGTTTGGCCACCTCGGAGCTGCGATTTGACACCGTTGGACTATTATTTGTAGAGTGCCCTCAAAGATAAGTGTTACGCCGACAAGCCAGAGACATTTGACGCTTTAAAGGGCAATATTCGTGAAGCCATTGGTGAAATACAGCTGCACACAATCGATAATGCGCTTAAAAATTGGACCGATCGTGTAGGCTACTGCATGGCCAGCCGAGGCAGCCATATGAATGAAATTATTTTTCATTATTAACCGGAAGGATTGTACTTTCAAATAAAAAAAGAAATTTGAGAAAATATCCAGTAGTTTTTTTTTTTTATAGAATTTTCAAAAAAAAAAGTTATTTGGCGGACCCTTTACATATTCACAACTCATTTTACGTACTCTGTACTCGTTATCAGAATCAGAATGTAAAACAAATTTTCATGTATCGATTGCGCTGATTATTGTTTATGTTTGCTTCTCATATTGTTTCGATGTTCATTTTGCCGTTTCTTAAATTTTCACGAAATTCGTGCGTCACACTTATTTTTTTAAAAAATAAGCAGCGGACGTTAGTTGTTTTTTTTAATTTACTAAAATACTAATAGCGGAATTTTAGTGAAGTGGGCACATTTTAACAAATAAAATAATATATATTAAAATCTAAATTGATTTGAGGTCATTTGGTGCAAAAAAATATTTCAGTACAAACTTTTGGTTCTTGAAAATCTTTGAATATATTTTCAGAGGATATAAATTCCATTTATTCCAACAATCATAAAAAAATTCTCAGTGGCGTTGTGTCAGGTCTGAAAGGGATAAAGGACGAACAAACAAACAAACAGTGTTGTCGTTTAACAGCCGTTGAAAGTAGTCATGGCAGCTTTTTTAAATAGCACTTACATACCAAATTTTTTACATTTTATACATTTTTAACTAATACGACTAAAACTGTATGAAATATGGCATTTATCTTAATTTTTGGATGTCGTGCAATGAGTAAGGGTTTCGTTAAAGTAAAGATTTCTTTACACAAAATTACTAAGCGCGTGAAGAAGTTTTCACTTCAAAAACTGAATTATTAACTCTAAAGGTATAAAAGAAGTAATTGGTTACGTCATGTGTCTACCACTGGGTTCATTTAATGAAATTACTCCTTTCTGTTCAGGTTATCAGTTCGAGAGAGTAATTAAGAAACAGCAACAACAAATATGCCACACAGCTCTGTTCAAGTGTTCTGAGTCACTCTCTTCTCGTGTATGCTACAACAACGACAGTTTGCACTGTCCCATTGGGAAAAAGGTTTTTACATTTGCTAAGTTTTACCTATTTAAATGACAACTTATTCGAATAAAAATTATATTCTGCAAATGTACTCGAAAATACCTTGCCATGATAAAAGATTTATGTGAATATGCTGACGTTAACACAGGTAAAATGTTACCACAATTTTTTTGTTTGCGTAATAATATATATATAGTTTAGATTTTTCTGTTTCTTAAGATCAAATGAGCTTTCTATCGAATTAAATTTTAAACGATCCACCTTTTCCCGGCGTTTATAGCTGGGATAACCTCAGTGGTTGTCGGGGGTCGCTCCAAAATTTATTTTAAATTGTCTATTTCCAGTCACCAAATGATAAGAGTTTTTATTTTCAATTGAGAATTAAATTTATGTACAAGTCTTTAATTTGGTAATAACATTGTTTAATATACACTTGTATAATTAAATATAATGATTTTACGTTAAGTTTCAAGAAAAGATTCACAGTTTATCATTTGATTTCAATACACAAGATAATTACTTGTGTTTTCAGAAAAACTATAGCTAGGTTATAATTGTTAAATTGGTTACGTTAAACAATTTCTGAAGATGTTTTATAATAAGAATATTTAACGCTTCAATTGTAAAGAAACATATAAATACAGTGGCTCACAGCTTATTTTATGCAGTGCATACTTTCAATTTTAGGGCTTTATAACAACTAAACTAACAGGAATAGAAAAAATAATATAGTATCATTTAAAAGAACAAGATGTTTAGTTTACTGAATTAACTTAATTTATTGTTTAAATATATACTAAGTTGGCTTAAAATTAAGAAACCAGAAAGTACTGCTTAATTTCATATCACAGCTTATTTTATGCAGTCACTTGTTATTTATAAATTTTTCGTATTAATTAATGATATCTGATATTTTTATTGTTTGGTATGATAGCCCTTGTTGTCCACAACAGATCTAAGGTGGTTTGGCATTGATGCGACCAGTTTTTGAGTGATAGGTGGGCCCACTTCGTTTTCAATATCTCTTTCAGGTGGTTTTTGTTTGAAATTTGATGTTCCTGGATGTTATTTTCCAATAAAGACCACACATTTTCAATAACATTAAGGTCTGGCGGCGACTGTGCTGGCAGCGTCATCAATTGTGGGCAGTTGTATATTAGCCTGGTTTGCACAATACCCGCTTTGTGCTTTTGATCGTCATCCTGGTAAAATCGGAAATTCAATTTTATACCCAGAACCTTTGCACTCTGCAACAAATTGTTCTTCAGGATCTGTAGGTAATTAAATTTGTAAATTGTTGTTTCAATAAACGGCAACTTCCCAGTACCAGCAGCTGACACTCAGGCCCAAACCAAGACGCTGCCACCGCCATGTTTCACGGTTTGTTTTAAGTTTTTTTTTGTTGACCTCGGTATTCGGTTTTCGCCACATATAGCATATACCATCTGAACCGAATAAATTGATCTTCGATTTATCTGCAAAAATAACTGTATTCCAGTACTCTGCGGCCTTGGATATATGTTCTTTGTAGTAGTTGAGTCTGCATAATCTGTTTTTGGGGCTAATAAAAGGCTTGTTTCGTGTGACTCGGCCATGAAAATTCTTTTTGCGCAAGACACGACGAATAGTTTCAGCACTACACTGTTTGAACTCAGGTCAGTTTGAACTTCAAAAGCCATTTTTGGAGCTGAGAGTCTCGGGTTAGCCTTTATCTTCCGTACAATATGCCGCTCGTCGGTTGCATTAAAAATTTTGCGAGCTGCTATTTTTAAAACAGTATATAACCAATTCTCAGTGTTGTAGCGTTGTGCGCGCTCCTATTTTAAATAATATTGTAATAGAAGCAGACACTTGAAGCAAAAAAATCAGACTAAAAAGCTAACACAAAGCAATTATAGAAACAGAACAAAGGCATAGCTAACGAAAGTACCGTAGGACAGCGCAGCATTAGAGTACCGTAGCAGAGAGAAGTATCTGCATAAAATAAGCTGCGAGATGAAATTAAGCAGTATTTTCTGTTCTCTTATTTTTTAAACAACTAAATATATATGTATTCACAATTAATGAAAAACCTTTATTTAACTAGACTTTTTGCTCTTTTAAATGACACCATATTATCTTTTGTATTCCTGTTAGTTTTGTTTTTATAAAGCCCTAAAGTTTAAAGTATGCACTGCATAAAATAAGCTGTGAGTTACTGTATATAGATTTATGAAATTATTTATTGCTCTAGCCGCGTAAAGAATTTATTTAATATTTATTGATTTTTATTAGGTTGGGATTATTTATGAATCCGGCTGATAAGAATTGATGGTAATTAATTTAATTAGAGTTGATGAAGGATTTTAGGCGTTTTAGTTTGTTGTTCAGCGATGTTGTTGTGGTCTGCGTATTGTTGTGTTCCTGTGTTACTAGCGATTGAAGTTGTGCCCTTGGCTGATTCAAAGCTGTGTGTTAATGCTTCTGGTGCCTGGGTATTAAGGGGGTAGGTGGGAAGGACCTCTATACAATAACGAAGAAGGACCTCGCCTACAGGACGTAGGATATTTCTCCCAGCAGAAGTAAGGGCCGCGTACTGATTGAAATTAAGGATGGGATGAGATAGGTTTTTTTTTTTTGGATTCGCCCGGAGGTATGAAATCTTCCAAAGATACGTATACCCATCCTATACGCATGCACGATTCACATTCTTAAATCTGCCCGAATCAGCCGGGACAGACAGAATGCACCAACGTACTAAAACATACCCCCTATTGGCAATTAGGATTTTCCACTAAGCACATTAATTGGCTTTTCAGCGGAATTTAAAAATTGAATATATGTAAACGCGTATTTAAGTATACTTGATTCTATATAAATAAGCAACATCGAATTAAATAATAGTCATTATCAATTTAAGGTACCCGAAAAACAATCAAAAACACCAAACTCATTTTAACTGGTTTGCGGCCATTGTCCAACCCAAGGACCTACGTGGAAATGAGATAAATCTCATATACGCCAAATCAAAATCCCAATTAGTTGGATATGCATTTGGGCCAATGCAGGCATAAACTTGTATGGAAAAGAGATAGACTCTGGCACACCAATCCAGGTGATAGTGTGAATTCAGTCTAATTTCAAATCAGGAAACCACGTGAGCACGTAAATCCCAATTCGATTAAAAATTAAATTATTGAATAATTAAAAAATAAGTTTTAAAAACGATTCATATTTGATGGTGCTTACTTTATAAAACATAATATCGAGACAAAAAAGAGAAACAGAACAATCTCAATTACCAATATTATATTGTTATAAAACTGCGTTAGGTATAATAGAATGAAGTTAAATTGATTTAATTATTTAAATGTAATATAATTTTCCGTTATAAGACGTCTACCGAATCAGAAAAATTAATCATGTTGAAGTTATCATTGAAATCACTGCACATACATCGTAAAGGTTCATGAAGAGCGGTATTAGAACTGCACTGACTCAACTTAAAAAATAGAAAATGTCTAGTTCCTCTCCTTGGGATGTTAAAATTTAGAGCTGAGATGAGATATTCCGAATTAATCTCGCCACGAAGTAATTTATACAGAAACATGACATTAAGCATCATTCTTCTGCTTCTTAGGGAAGGTAGTAAAATAATTTTAAGGCGTATTTCATACGATGGAAGCATAATATTGGGGTTCCAACGACTATGACGTAAAGCAAAAAGTAAAAACTGTTTTTGAACGGATTCTATGGCGTCGATGTAGACATTATATTGTGGGTTCCATACAACTGATGCATATTCAAGAATTGGCCTTACGAGAGAGGTATATAATAATTTAGTAGTAAAGGGATCACTGAATTCTTTAGCCCATCTTTTAATGAAACCAAGGACTCCTCTTGCCTTATTTATCACCATATTAACGTGGAGATTGAAGCGAAGTTTTGAATCCATAATAACACCAAGATCGATAATACATAAGTACATAAGATTCGACGTCATAATATGAATATGATGTTCCGCTAGTTAAAATTGGAGACCAATCAGTCTGCGAAAGTAAGGAATTAAGTTTTACATAGTCCGTTTTCTTAAAATTATAAACTTTTTTATTTCGCGCATCAGAAGTTACTTTATCTTCTTTTTCGTGGGGGAGTAAAACTGTTATTTCAAGAGTTGGATGATGTACATCTTCTGGAAGACATACGGGATTCGAACAATGGAGATTAACAGTAGTGCATCTGTCTACAAATACAAGGTCTAGGGTTCTGTGGTTTATATTTAAAATATCATTGACTTGTTGAAGACACAGATCAGACAGCTTATCTAAGAAGTCATTTATCCAATCACTATTGGAAACAGTGTAAGTGCTTTAAATACATTGTTAAGATACATTTAGGAGGAATGTAAGAGCAGGTAACATATATAATACTATTATTTAATTTAACTGCAACACAAATGAACTCAATGTCACTGGTGTCAAGAATTGTCAATTCTTCAGATACAAGCGAGTTTTGAACAGCTATCAAAACACCACCACCGATCTTATAATGACGATCTTTACGAAAAATTTGATATTTATTGCACATTATTTCAGAATTGAAGATATTAGAGCGAAGCCAAGTCTCTGTAAAAATTATAATGTTATATTCAAAATCAAAACTGTTTATGAAAATATCGGAAAGTTTGGAGTTAAGACCCCTGACATTTTGATGCACAAGCTCTAATTTAGACTAGCGGTTTATTAATAGTTTTTTGGATGAGATCCAGGGCTATTTCGGGGACGCGGCAAATGTCCAACATTTACCGGTCTTGGATTGCTTTTAAACTCAAATTCGCGTACAATTGTGTTAGGTAGCCAAAAGTTTACATCAACTATGGAATTAAATAAATTTCGCAGGTCAATGAAAAAATATAACCCACGTTCCACGCTGTTAGGAAAAGTAGGATTAGGGATAGGATGTCACTTTTCACTGCACTTTGAATTTATTATATATACTGGCACACACACTTCTTCACTCGAATCACTTTACCAACACGTATCGTCGTTGAGTTGACCGTGATGTCCTTTTAATACCATTTGCTGAGGTCCTACTGATCCTTGTGGGAGATGCGTTGATATCCTGGTTATAGGTAGCTCATTTGCAGCTGCTAGCACTTGATTCTTATCCTGGTCACCGATTATGTAACTGATGTAGAAATTGCTGTACACTGCTTTCTGATGGTTTAAGTTTTTTTTTTTTTTTTTTTAGACTGAACCAACGCTCAGGGATGCCCCCTATAAATGCATAAGCATTGTGTTGATTCGAAAGATAGGTAATAGTTAGTTGGAGGGTGGATAGATGGAGTAGTATCGGTGAAGATTTGTTTTAAATTTGCACAGCTCAAAACTGCCGGGAAATACGCTCGCAGGGAGACTATTCCACAACCTTACCGTGCGACTAAAAAACGAATTCTCTCGGTAATGCGAGGTTCTGTTGGACATTGAGGCTATGGTAAAGGGGTGGGCTTGAACAGCTGCCCGAGTGGACCTGGGAAACACACGAGCTGGTGGAGTCAGGCCATGTATCTCCCTTGAACACTTCCCATGGTAGTACCTGTACAGAAGGCTTAAGCAACCAACATTGCGTCTATGCCCAAGAGAGTTGAGAGTGGATGAAATACTTTCATCCCCTATCAAATATATCGCACGACGTTGAATTCGATCCAGAAGCTCCAAATAAGATCTTGAAGCCCCTGCCCAAATGTGCGAATTGGACTCCATTTTCGGCCTAATATATGAGGTGTAGATCATGCGAAGATCAGCTGAAGTGAAATATTTTTGCACCGTTTTAAAAAACCTAGGCACTTGGCCGCTTCTTTCGACACATCGAAAATATGATTATTCCAACGAAGATCACATTGGATCGATATGCCCAGAACGTCAAGAGCGGCTGATTCCACAAGATCCACACCATTCATATAGAGGGGAGCTAATGGGCAATCCATCCGCTTGTGGGTTAACAGGCAGCACTGGGTCTTGCTTGCATTGAACTCTACTCTATTTGCAAGACCCCACTCGGAGATTTTTTGTAGATCATTTAGGAATGTGTCATTCATAGTTTGCCTTTTTCTCTCAATCTCCATAGAGCTTGGGGGTTTTTTGAATGAATATGAATGACAAATGCTGCTGTCGTCCGCAAACGAATGTATTGGGTTATGCGTCAACGACAGAAGGTCGTTGATAAAAACCAGAAACAAGGTTGGCGATAGGACTGAACCCTGTGGTACTCCTGCGTTGATGGCGTGCTTCTCGGACGAAATACCGTCAACTACGACCCGAATCGTTCTGTCTTTGAGGAAACACGTGATCCATCGAGCAAAACCACCACCAAAACCATATGCACCAAGTTTTGACACGAGCGCTTTATGCCACACTCGGTCAAATGCTTTTGAAATATCAAGAGCAACAACCCTGCTCTCGCCGAAAAAATGAACGCATTGGTTCCATTCTTCAGTTAAGAACGCCATAAGATCACCAGTAGAGCGAGCCCTACGGAAACCATATTGACGATCACTAAGCAGTTGGTTGAGCTCCAGATAGTTCATGATATTAAAGTTTATTATGCTTTCCATAACTTTGGAAAGCGTAGAGCATATCGCAATGGGTCGGTAGTTTGCAGGGTTCGTGGCATCGCCCTTTTTTGGTACCGGCTGGACATTTGCCACCTTCCAACAAGATGGAAATACTCCTGTTCTGTAGGAGATGTTCAAAAGGTTGCGCAAAGGCCGAGCCAGCAAAGATGCACACATTTTAAGCACAATTGGCGGTATGCCGTCAGGACCAGAGGCTTTGTTTACGTTGAGATTTGTAAGGACCCTTTTAACTGCTCTCGTTCGAAAGTATATCTCCTGCATTGCAGAAGATCCACCCCCAACAAAGGGCAGTGGCTGATTGCTATCTGAGAGAGTGGAATTTTGAGCAAACAATCTAGCCAATAGGTTCGCTTTATCAGCCGAGTCAGTGAAGATTTGGTCATCTTTTAAAAGAGTTGGAATCGATGATGATGTCTGATTCTTCACTCTTTTAACAAATGACCAAAAAATTTTGCTCCCTTTGGGGCAGAAAAGAACCTGTTCTCGAATGCGAGCTTCGTGCAGAAACTTTTCGCGTTTTAAAATTGCATTACAGCGATTCCTTGCCTCAATGCGAAGTCTTTTTGTATTAGTATTCTTGTTAGAACGCCAATTCTGAAAGGCTTCCTCTTTGGACCTGACTGCAATCCTGCAAGTCTCATTAAACCATGAGTGATCTTTTGGTTTAATGCTTCTCATCTTATTGGGAATGAAAGACCGCATACCCAATAAAATAATTTCTTGCACCATGACAGCCGCGGCATTTACATTTCTATCAGCGAAACATAATTTCCAATTGAAGCTGCGATAAAAATTATTTAACGCAGTCCAATTTGCCCTTCCATAAAACCACGCAGTCCTCTTCGGGGCTTTAGGCGTAGAGGTGCAGGGGTTAGAATATGGAAAAACAGCGGAGATGGTACAGTGGTCCGAGTTGCCAAGAGGTGTGTTGACACTCACATCATATTTTAAGTTTATTGACTTTATTGCTCGAACTGCTCGACTTCACGTCTGACAAAAGACTCCCCCATTTGAGTCTCGGCTCGCTCTGATATACTTTTCGGCAAAGTGTTGCTTGCTGATGTTTCAGCAATACACTCTCTGGCCGAATCGTTGTCTGCTAGGCTTGAACATGTTGCCCTCTCTGGCAACATTCTCGTGTCTGGAAGTCTCATTCCAGTGCAACATGTTCCTCCATGCTTCAATTCAGTCGTTCCTATAATGGTGTTGCAGAATTCGCCACTCTCAACATGTTGTTTGCCCTCAGGGTCTTGTTGCCGTTCTCTACTAATGACATGTTGAGTGGGTTACAGCGGTTGCCAGCCTCGTAGCTCTCAACATGTTGTTCGACTCTTGATGGCGTCGTACTCTAAGATGGCTTCGGTGTTGTTCGGTGTCATCCTCTCAGCTTCTCGAAATTTCTATGGCTTCGTGCTATTTCGGTGTCGTCATATGATCTTACTCCCAACTATCTATTAAGGTCCCGTTACGAAATCGCCCGATTTTGCCTATGCACGAGAAAACAAAGAATGAAGTTATGCTTGTTTTCTTATATAAATATTTAAATGCGCAATTGATGGTTGGCTTTATCTTTAACCCTGAAAGACCCATTGGTGCGTCAAACATTCATGCTCTGATTAATAAAATCAAATGCCATACTAAATGTACGACTGATTCTATATTTGATTTTCTATTTCAGGTTTATGCTAATGATTAATAATGACATTGCCCGGTGTGTTTAGGCAATTAATTAACCCTTTTAAATATGGCACATATAGCTACTAAAGTTACCTCTTATTTCGCATATGCTACCGCTAAAACCAATTATACTCATAATTAAAACTGCGATTCATTGATTGTGATGTTATTTATCGAGTTATTTTAACGTAAATTCGCGGTGCAGTGTGATGCATTGGGCAATTAACCATGGTTAATAAAGGTAGTAATCGTTTTTGCTCGTTACTTTCTTCGACGAGGCATTCATAGTCCTCGGACATTTCGATTAATTCGTCCAGCGTCGAGAAATCTTTCCGCCTGATATAAAGTTGGTAGTCGGTATGACAGTTCCGGAATACCCGGAATAGCCCCATCATATTCAGGATCTCCAGACAGTAGTCCTTAAATGTTTCGTTGGGCAGTTGTAGACGACCCCTGATTTCATCCCCTAAACGCTCGAAATATCGTGGAGGTAGAAAGAAAGTTGAGAACCGCGTTCTAAAATTTTTCCAGCTGCCCACGGTGTGTGTTGGTTTCGCCACCAAATAAGACCGCGATCCCAAAGCAACTCCGGCATGATTCTCGGCAGGTGGTCCTTCCCAATATCGTAGACTGCTGCTAGTTTCTCAACTCTCTCTATGAATCCTCATGGGTCATGACCTCCGTCATACCTTACGGCTCATCTCCGAACCTGGTCGACAACGTGACCGCCTCGCAGATATTCATCTCGACAATTCAGCATTCTTGGTTTTTGAAGTTCTTGAACCGTCTTCTCTTCAGCTTGGAACCCGGCATCTGTACATGATGGCTGTGGGCGTGGTGACACAGGCCTGCGTTCGGCGTGTTTCAGCCCCAATTCGTGTAGACGTTGCGCCCATTTTGATTCAGGGTCCATCTCCGATGCAAAATTAGCTAACCTTTTACGCAACTCTTCGACCATACCGCTCTCGTCGATCTCGAATTCTTGTGCATATGCGATGAGATCATCCTTTCTAAGCCCATGGATCCACGACGTTTTTACTATTGTTGCTGTTACTTCCGACTCATCTTCAGCAGTATCGAAGCTGTTGTTGAATTTATTCTAGATATTAAATAGTATTATACAAGGTGTGTTTCTTTTTTTTTTTCTTAGGGGCCTTTCCAATGTAAAGTATTTTCCCTAGGGTCCTTTTCTCGACCACAGAAGCCGCACCGGCTATTAACTCCCAGAGTACATCCATTAAAGCTACACTATGTCAAATTGTTAAGATACTAATAGCAATTAACGAATTAAATTAAATAAAGCAGCATTTAATTCCAACAAAACCTCCTTAATTCTTGTCATCGAACCCTGGACAGCCTCTGAGGATAACCCAGTTGAAACCAGGAGGTTCGTTACAAGTTCTTGTATTGACTCTAAATCTTCAGATTTAAAGATGAAGATAAATTTGACAGACGATATTCCTTTTCATAGCGCACCGCGTTGGTGAGCATATTCCGAACAACGTGATTTTCAATCTATTGTTGACGAATTGTTGACTAGGGGTATTATTAGACATAGTAATTCCCCCTATGCTTCTTCTACAGTTCTTGTAAGAAAGAAAAATGGTGAAGGTAGATTGTGCATTGATTATAGGTTTTTAAATAAAAAAACAATACGTGATACTTTTCCACTTCCTTTAATTGATGATTGCATTAAATATTTGGGAGGTAAAGAATATTTTACTGCTTTAGACCTCAAAAACGGATTTCATCAAATGGAAATGCAAGAAGACTCGGTAAAGTATATATCATTCGTTACTCCCTCTGGCCAATTTAAGTATAAGAAAATGCCATTTGGATTAAAAAATGAGCCTGCATTTTTGCAACGCTTTATATGTGAATTAATTCATTCTCGTAATATAATTGTTTTTATTGATGATATTGAACGATTGCTACTAAAGTCTTTGATTCGCATAAAGAAATTATTAAAGATGTTTTAAACTGGTTACGTAAACGTAGTTTAGAATTAAATATGAGCAAATGCAAATTTGGGTATCATGAAATACATTTTTTAGGTTTTGTAGTGATCAAAGAAAGTAATTGACCAATGGATGTTCATATTGAAGCTATAATGAATTTTCCAAAACCTTCGAATAAAAAAAAATTACAGCAATACTTAGGTCTATTTTCATACTTCAGAACCTTTAAAAGAAGAATACGGAATATACATTTACGTCTGATTAATATGAGGCATTTAATAAACTAAAAGAAGTATTAACTCTTGCGTCAGTTTTGGCAATTTATGGCCCTTTAAAGAAAACTGAATTTCAAACAGATGCCAGTAAATTTAGGTTTGCAGAAACAAGAGGATGGAAAATTTCATCCAGTATCTTTTTTCTCAAAAACCACTTCAGAAATAGAAACAAAATTACACAGTTTTGAACTAGAAGCGTTGGCGATTGTGTGTATGCACTTGAACGATTTAGGGCCATTTTCACGACCATAAGTTAACCAATGACCAGAGGTTAACTAACAGATTTGAGTTTCACAATCAAAGTTAACTAGAGGTTAAGCCACCATCGGTGGTGGTTTAAACCATTAGTTAACTAACAGATTATTTTCTGTAATTAACCAATTAGTTAACTAATGGTCGTGAAACTGTCCTTTAGAGTTCAATTAATGGGGGTATTCCTTTTACAATTATAACTAACTGTAGTGTTTTAACTCAAGCGATTGAGAAAAAACAAGTTAATCCGAGGATTGCAAAGTGAGTTTTCTGTTTTGAACATTTTTATTTTAAGGTAAGACACCGTTCTGCAGTCTCGATGAGCCATGTAGATGCATTGAGTCGATGTCATTGCATAAGTTCAAGTGAATTGTATGAATTAGATTTTAATATTCAAGTGGTTCCAAATAGAGATAAAACCATAAAATCACTTCGGTCAACACTAGAAAATAAGATGGTACGAAAGTTTGAATTGAAAGATGGATTAGTGTTTAGAAAGAATTTGAATAATCACTTGCAATTGTATGTTCCTTGTGAGATAGAAAATAACATAATAAGGGCACTTCATAAAAAACTTGGGCACATGGGTGTTGACAAAACTATTAAAAACTAAAACTAAAAAATTAAAACCAAAAAATTAAAACTAAAACTAATTACTATTTTCCGAAAATGAGAAAAAAGTTAATAACTTAATAATAAATATTATTAAATGTTTAATATATTCTCCTGCTAATAAAAAACCTTTGCCTTTTGATGCAATTCACATTGATCATTTCGGTCCTTTGCCGTCAATACGTTCCGTAAAAAAACATAGATTGGTAGTAATTGATAGTTTTATGAAATATGTGAAGTTATACCCTGTTCAAACTACTAGCACTAAAGAAGTGTGTGCAGTTTTAGATAAATATTTTGATTATTATAGTCATCCCAAAAGATAGTGGAACCTGTTTCACATCAAAGGAATTTTCTGACTTTCTAAATAAAAATAATATTACTCATGCTAAAGCATAGTACTCTGTTCAGTTTCATGTGAAATTTACTCAAATCTCCATACAAAAAGTGACAGCTGCGAAACAAGCGTGGAAATTTTCACAACATGTTCGTCAGAGCAGTACTCTGTTCCGCTACGTGAAATTATCGCACATTGTTTCTGAGAAACATTTTTTCACGACAATTTAATTGTACTGCCTATTTATTTTGAAGTGGAAAGAGATATCATTTGAAATCTCCTAACATATTCTGAGTCTCTCTGAGAAACATTGCCATATCAATTCCTCGCAACAAACTTTAAGTTTGAAATTTCACGCAACAAATAAATAAATATTGCCAGCGAAATTTCACGTAAACGAACAGAGTACTAGGCTTAAGGTTGCAGTTGCATCACCTAATGGGCTTATGGTGAGTTGGAGCGGGTTAATAAAATTTTAAAATCAATGCTTGTAAAACTCACGGAGCCAGTTGATCATTCAGATTGGGTAGATAAATTATTAGAAGTTGAATATGCATTAAATACTTCAGTTCAAAACTCGACACGCCAGACTCCTTCTATCTTGTTATTTGGAATTGAGCAACGAGGAACTATTGTAGATAATTTAACGGAATATTCAGATGAAAATTATGATGAGTATGTTCGTGACTTAGAAAAATTTTCGTACCGAAGCATTAAAAATCATTGGAAAATCACAGTGTTACAATCAACAATATTTTTTAAAACATAGCGAGCCAGCAAAAATTTATAAAGAAGGAGACTTTGTACTGATGGAAAATGTACATACAACAGTAGGATCAAATAAGAAGTTTATTCCTAAATATAAAGGCTTTTACATAATTCATAAAAAGCTAACTAACGATAGTTATGTTTTGAGAGATGTTGAGGGCTGTCAAATTACACAAATGCCGTATGATGGGGTTGTAAAGGCGAATAAATTACGAATGTGGTTGGCGCCTGGGTTGGATACCTGCACGGAAGATCATTTATTAAGCGACACTGAACTAGATGTTAATGTAAATTAAAATTTAAACTAAATGATCGCGTCGATCATATGTCAGGATGGCCGAGTTGTAAGCTAATTATATATATTCAGTAGTTAAGTGGCATCATGTAATCAATCATACATTGTGTATTTGGTTTTATTGTTAAGGATTGTGTCTGTTAGTATTTTTAAGTCGTCATATTGAAAAGAAATAACTGATGGCCGTTTCCGGCGACCATTATGAATATACCGATAACCACACAGCAATTAGTAAATTTTTGTATTCTTATTTTAAAAGTTGATAACTTGGGGGCTCAATAGTAATTAATGCAATTTAATTTAAGGATAAAGGCATAACATTATTTAATTTATTAAACTATTAAGAATATTTGCTTTTGCAAAAATTACTGAAATGTATTACATGACAAAAAAACAAAATAAAATTTTAAATATTTCGGACATGATACGAGAAAGATTTTTACACCATCTTTAAAATATATTAGATGTTCTTATATGTACAAGCGTGCACCAACCGGTGTAGTGTGCGTATCATGTTTACAAAATTAATAAAAAAAATCGTAGTAAATAGCATTATGTAGGTTACATTTTGTTTATGTTCATTCAAGATTCCTTTATGCTTTTGACTCCCCTATAGAACAAATCCTTCGGACGCCCATGCGCACATGTATTTATGTTCGTTATCATTTCAGTTTGTTTAAATTTTTTCTGCCAGTTGTTGTGTATTGAGTTTAAATGTTAATCGTTTTCAGTGCTTGTATTATGTATTGTTTTAAAGACAGCCCCGTATCTAGAACTCGAATTCTAGGCATGCACTAGCATCAAGAATTTTCTTTTATCTGCAGTGAACACATTTGCGCGATGGTGCGAAAAATTATGCAAAAAAAATGCACTCACAAAAAATTATAAATTTTTCTAGTCTGAACCTGTGCGGCGACAGACAAACCCAAAGAGCCAGATAATTCTGCGAACCACCTGCTGAAAGTTCGCCCACCGTGAACTAGACTGCCAGAACCGAGTAAACACCTAGACAAGTACCCAAGATGACCGTCAAGAGGGTTTGGTGTCAAGGCGGTACACGTCGTAGGCGATGAAAAGGACAACAAGAAGGTCAGCCTGAGCTTCTGAGCATCTAGGATGCTTAAAACACCGGAAAGCCGGAGTGAAATATTATTTGTAAATCCCAGAGGATATCGTACCATAAAATGTAAAATAGGTGGCGATCTGCCATCTGACTAAATTATACGAAAAGGGCTAATAAAGAATTCGCAGCGAGTGCGAAATACCAAGTACAAAATAATGTTGTTATTTATAAACGAATTTCGGCATATCAAAAATGACCATAGGCTAACTTTTTTACTGAAATAAACAAGACATGTAAATGGGACAAATCTAAAATATGGCATTTTCATTTTATAGGGATTTATCATGACCTTCAGGGTAAGTTTCCTGTGGAAAAGCATAGGGGAAAAATAAATGTGGGCCAAGGCAGGTGAAGATCTACATATTTTGATTACAAAATGTGTAAACAGAATTAATAAGACCCATAGCTGACGTAGGGTTCAATAGGGCATGCATAAAATTAGTCATAACAATAAGGCGAGGGGGAAAAGGGTTAAGTGCCATAGTGGAATTGTTCAAGATTCTCACTTACAGAGAAGCTATAATCTAGAATCTTCACCATCATGCTCTGAGAGCCGCTCACATAACAATCATGGCGGCCATAAACTTCACCATCATGCTCTGAGAGCTGCTCACATAACAATCATGGCGTCCTTCAGAAACATCACCTTCACGCTCTGAGAGTCGCTCACGTAATTATCATGACGGCCGGAAGATCATCATGGTCAAGATTCATTTGTAAGGTTCAGGCACTTGAGAGAAATGCACTCCTTTTTCCCGCCTTTGCTCGAACTGTCACTGTGCTTTTCCTTGTTCTAAGCATTCATTTTCTTTATTTATTTTCATCCATTCTGACAGTTCGACCGAGCTCGCTCTCAAGTGCCACAACCTTATAAATGAGCCTTGATCATGGTGCTCTGAGAGCCGCTCACGTCACAATCATGGTGGCCATAAAATCCACCATCGTGCTCTGAGGATCGCTCACCAAACAACCATGGCGACGATAACATTCACCACTATGCTCTGAGAGTCGCTCACATAACAATCATGGCGGCCAGAAACTTCACCATCATGCTCTAACAGCCGCTCACATAACAATCATGGCGGCCATAAAACCCACCATCATGCTCTCAGAGCCGCTCACCACAACTACGACGTAGCCGAACGGTGCTCAACGTCACGCTCTGAGCATAGCTATAAACAACATTGGGCAGCCATTAAAATCACACCCTTACTATCACACCGCAAAGCGACAGATTACGCCATGTGGGCTCCAGCATATTAAAGCCGATGCTAGTATGCTTGCAAGAGCGAGTGAGAGGGAAACACTATCATTAACATTAGAACAATAAGAAAGCAGCCATTAAAATTTCACCCATACCATCACACAGTTGAGCGACAGATCACGCCATGTTTGGCCCCAGCATATTGCAACCAGCAACATTAGAGTAACCACGAGAAGGAGCGAGAAGCAGATACTAGAAAGAACTTAAAACAAAAAGTGAGCAAAACCAATACTATGATCATGACAGTGGTACATAGATTGCACATCCAGCAACCGATGGCTGTGACTATAAGGGACCGAACAGAAGAGAAATCGACGTCAGTTGGTCAGTAGACAGTGAGTGAATTAAAGTGAAAAGTTAAAGTCAACCTAGTGAAAAGTTAAAGTCAACCGATGGAATATTGAAATCCATCCAGCCACCAGTCAAGACACCGCAATGAGCTAGTTAAATCAGCCAAAGTACAGCATCGTCACCAAAGGACACGTCGCAGGAAATCGGAGCAACTGCAATAAACAGGAGGACACTCAACTTTAGTAATTAACAGATCTGAAGTCCAAGTGAGGACCGAGTAGCTAGAAGCAAGGATTCTGAAACAGTGATGAAACAAAGTGTTAAAGTGTAGTGTGCAAGTGGTCCTTAAAGAAACCTTTCCTAATCCTTGCAGTGCAATTGTGCGCTCCAATAACAACCGTAATTTTTATTCAGTTGCTATCGAAGCGTCATTCACTGGGTCTGTGTTTCGTTCTCAACCCTTCCTAATCCTTACAGTGCAATTCTACACTCCAAAAGCAACCGTAATTTTTATTCAGTTGCTATTGAAGCGTCATTCACTGGGTCTGTGTTGTCCTCAACACTTCCTGATTCTTACAGTGCAATCGTACACTCCAATAGCAACCGTAATTTTTATTCAGTTGCCATCGAAGCGTCATTAACTGATTCCCAAGTTATAGCCACGAACACACAATTCACGCTCCACTGTTCGGAGAACAAATCTTGCGACGTAGCAGCTCACTTCTGAAACCACATCCAAAACGAAATAAATAAAAGGACATCTACTATCAAGGACGAACTTAAATCCCACATAAATCAAGTAAATCTTAAATCAATTTAACTTAAATTGTAAATAGTTAAATCAAACCAATTGATTGAACAATTATAAGCTACGCACTCTAAATTTCTTTTTTTATTTTCATTCCCATTATTCTTTTATTTATCATAATATTACAAACATATTTGCGTATTGATTGCTTAAAGTAAATCTAAAATCAATTTAACTTAAATTATAAATAGTTAAATCATATTATTAATAAATCAAAATATTAATAAATTAGATGGAACAATCATACGCTACGCACTTTACCTTTCTTTTTATTAGCATTTCCGTTATTATTATTATTGAAATTTGAAATCTATATAAACAAATATAAAAATTACAGTTCGGATTTGTTAATTAATTAAACATTTTTATATTTGTTACGGCTTTTATAACGTCAATTAAAGCCTGATTAATAAAATTTGTAACGTTTGATTGAACCGGAAGTGTTTTGATTTAGTGTCCCAAAATAGTAGATGACCCCTGGACAGCCACTTTGCTGTCCCAGCTATAGACGCTGGTAAGGCGGTACGTTACAGTACCAAAAATCGTAGTAAATAGCATTATATAGGTTACATTTTGTTTATGTTCATTCTAGTTTCCTTTATGCATTTTCCCTCCTACACTAGAACAAATCCATGCCAATAGCACTTAGTGTGCATTATATTTGCTTACATGATATTAACTAACTTTATTCTTTCGCTGTGGAATATTTTTCTGTAGAAAATTTTGCCTCTTACTCTTTAGACGAGCTTTGCAAAAATCAAAACATTCTGAACCGTATATTCAGTTGTTATGGCCTATGTGGCCGTTTGTTCCATACTTCATGTGCTGGGATCTCTAAGACGTGTCTTGATGATTTAATATCAGCAAGATCTGGTCTTCGCTGGTATTGTGCTCCGTGTAGGGTTCTTTCACCAGATAATTTTTTCTCAAAACTTAAGCTTTTCGGGGATAGTTTTAACACTTTTAATAACAATTTTAGAGAACTTGTTACATTTCTTAACGAAGTAAGCACCTCACATAGTACTAGCATCTATGATGAAAAGTCTTCATCGGAAAATATTTCGACGGCGTTGTCTCAGACGCTTCCGGCCTCTTCTTCTGAGACTCAAATAATTTCATCTATAAAGGCTTAAATATTTCGAAGAAATAAAGAAATAATTCCAAAAATAAAAATAATAAGCGATGCATGACGCTTCCAGCCACCTTTGAGACGAAGCAGATCTTGACTGAACCAGTGAGGATAGATAAAAGAGTTTTTACTCTATCTCTTCCATCTGTTTCACCCCCTTCTAGAAATGAGATTCCTATATCTAATGAGCGCAATAGTTCATTAAATTTAAGAGCGATGTCTAGAAGAAAGAAGGTTTTCATTTCACGCCTTCAGCCCGACACGTGAGAATGTACTGACGTTTGCCAAACATAACCAATTAGTAAGTCAGACTGCTTTCTGCTCATGCAAAAAAATTGGCAACAAACCTTCCCACGCATCATTTATTCTCACAGTTGGTGCTGAAGAGTTTGCAATTGCTCTGAGCTCTAATTTGTGGACAAATAATGTCTTCGTTTCTGAGTTTAGGGTCTGTGGTGTCCACATTAGTATAACATATAATAAAAAAAAACTTTACAAAAAATACTTTACTTAGAATTCAAAATTTAGATTTGAGTATTTACTTTAAAGAGTTCAAAATTTATAAAATTTATTATTTAATTGTGGAAATATTTTCAAATAAAAAGTCATAAAATAAAAAAAAATTTGTTTGAATAAAATAAATAAAAAATATTACAACCTTCGCACCAAAAACTAGCGATCCTGCCTAGTCGAACAAATTCATCCCAACAACAAAGAAATTAAGCTGCATCACCTGAAGACACGGCGGGTTATAATAAAGCAAACGCCCACGACGACGACGACATAATTAAGAATCCAAAAATTCGGAATATCCGAATATAGCAACGGCGCAGCTTAGCTGGCGAAGCTATCCTCAAAGTTAACGAAACTGATTTACATCGATATACAACGAATGAGATTTTGAAATGTCTACGCTTATCTGACGATCTGATTGCTCTAGAACTTAAGAGAGATCCTAAACTTACAGCACGCATTAAGGAACAACTGGCCAAAACTTAAAGTTCGCACTACGTCGATATAAAATCTCAGAATATTTACAATTATAAAGACCAAATATCACCCACCTCATCCTTACGCTATAAATCATTAACAAACTTGCCGCCACGACAAACATCTTCAAATCATAGTCGTAGCTCATCGGCTTCATCGGCCAAAATACAAATTTCGGATATAAATACTGGAGCATTGAATTAACAACATCCTCTACATCACCCTCAACATGTCAGCCATCACGTATTCCAACAACTTTAAAAAAAATCCTCAAAAGAATATTTTACTTCACTCGCCGTACAAAGCATAAACGACCACGACCGTCACAGATACCAACAAAAGCTTCAATTGCAGCTGGTGCAGCAAACCGACAACACCTGCAGCAGCCACAAAAACTACAACAGCAATAACAACAACAATAACAGCAGCAGACAAGGCCACTGCTAGAAAACAACAAACAACAGCAACAACAGCAGACTAGTAAACAACAAAAACAGCAGCAGACAAGGTCACTGCTAGGCAAAAACATTTAAAAATTTTTTTTTTTAATGTTTAAATCCGCGTTTGGATTTTCGGAGGTTTTAGGTTTGAGCCTAAGCACATAAACTTGGACTACGAATGTTTTAGTTTTTACAAACAGCACTTGAACTGTTTGTGGAGAGTTAATACACTTTAAAACGTTTTGATTACTAATGTAGCGCATCTACATATTTTTGGACTGATTCTGAGGTGGTGTTATCTTGGATAAATGCGGAGGCATCGTCATACGAAGTTTTCGTAGCCAATCGTATAGCAAAAATTCAGGACTGTTCTATAGCACAACAATGGCGACACATAACATCGAAACAAAATCCAGCAGGTTGTGATCCAAGAAACTTTATGCAATGCAACTTATGGTTTCATGGGCCATTCTTGCTACATGGAAACGAATCAATTTGGCCACAACCGTTCTGCAATAATAAACCCGAAACAACAGAAGAAGGCAAAAGAAAAGCCCTCAATCCTCTAATAACAGCCAGAAGTGACGCTGAAAACATGATCTATTCAATCAATCATGGTAACTCATTTCAGCAAGTTGTAGGCTACTTGATTCGCTTTGGAGAGCATGCACGAGGCATAATGCAATCCCATCAAACCTCATGGGTACTAACTCCACTTGAATTGGATAAATCACTGAAATCGATTGTACGAACTGTGCAGATGGCCGACTTTAGTACAGAAATGCTAGCTTTAAGAAAGGATGGTGTAGTGAACAGAAACAGTACAATACACAGCCTCAAACCATTTTTGAACTACAACGGCATTTTGAGAGTAAGCAGCAGACTAGACGCATCAACAGTACCATATGAGAATAAGCACCAGATGTTTCTACCGTATAATGATCCGATAACAAGGTTGATAATGCAATCAATACACGAAGATCACATGCATTGTGGTCCAACTGCATTAGTGGCGCATACTAAACAACGTTTTTGGCCTGTCAAGGCAGCAAGTATGGCGAGGTCAATAGTTCACCACTGTGTCCGATATTACAGGACGCGGCCACAACTGTTGCAGCAAATCATGGGAAACTTGCCAGCAATGAGAGTCACGCCAGCACGGCTATTTATCAATGCTGGTGTAGATTATTGTGGACCACTTTGGGTGCACTACAAATTACGTGGGAAGAGACCAACAAAGGCATATTTGGCCATCTTCTGCTGCTTCGTCACAAAAGCAGTTCATTTGGAAATTGTAAGCGACCTGTCAACTGAAGCGTTCATCGGAGCCCTTAAAAGGTTCATCGGTCGAAGGGGTCACTGTCAAAACCTCTACAGTGACAACGCAACCAACTTTGTTGGAGCGAAAAACCAACTTGCTGAACTATCACCAGCAATTCATTCAGTCAACGCTCAAGAACAGATAATGAATACGTGCAATAAAAAAGGAATACATTTTCATTTCATCCCTCCCAGGGCTCCTCACTTTGGAGGTTTGTGGGAGGCAGCCGTGAAATCCGCAAAAAATCTGCTTCAAAGAAGTGCTGCCTCGGCATCTCTCACATATGAAGAACTGGAAACCATTGTAGTGGAGATTGAAGCAATATTAAACTCGAGACCAATCAGCTCCATGTCAAACGATCCTTATGATTTAAGTGCACTTACTCCGGGACATTTTTTGATCGGGTAACCACTTACAGCACAAGTCGATGCAAGAGCAGTAGAGATAAAGTCATCTTTAGGAACCAGATGGAAAACTGTGTCACAGATCAAACACGACTTTTGGCAAAGATGGTCTCGTGACTATCTTAACGAACTCCAATACAGACACAAATGGAGAGAACAAGCAAACAACATCAAGGAAGGTTCCGTTGTTATCATCAAGGAAGACAACTGCCCGGTACTTCAATGGCCACTTGGACGAATCACGAGAATTTATAAGGGAGAAGATGGCATGGTACGTGTTTACGTGGCTACGTAACCCTGTGGTCACTAAACACTTCCCCACGCCTACCCGCCGCTGTGGCAGACATGGCGCTGAAGTCGATATGATGATCGGCTTGCAGCGGTAACGAGTAACGTTCGTGAAGAAAGAAGGAGATTAATTCGTTTTTGAGAGCTTGGAAGGACGTACATCTACAATTAACAATCGCCAAAGTACACAATCAACACTCAATTAGTATACATACATAAAAACTTTTTACAACATATAAAACATCGAAAACATATAAAACAATATTATAACACCACAATTGTTTTACCAAAAGGTATAGAATAATAAAATTTAATTGTTCCCAACCCATTTTAACCCATTTGTTTCTCTTTTTCCGCCAATTGCACCCACGGTCGTTCGCTACCCGAACAGTATGTGTAGTTGATGTCAAAACAGCTTCAGAAATATTTAAACGCCCAATACATCGATTAGCTCCCCTACCAATAGAAGACAACCAAGCAGAAGTTCCTGTCACTACTGGGTCTACATATCACGAGGCACCCAGTCATCATAACGACAATGGCACAGACGTAGCACGTAAAAGGAGAAGATCATCGTCCCTCAACCTAGCATCGGTATTATTAATTTCGATACTCATGCTACCTCTTATATTGCCAACCGAAGTCAAGAACTATGAATTTGACTCCAACTTAGGGATCCACTTCGAAGGAATTGCATCAATGAAAACGTCTAGAACAAAATCGCAACTTATTGTGTTTTATGATCTTAGTCCTTATGGGAAAGAAACTGAATCTTTCACGAATGGAACAGCAGCTTTGCGGACCCTTTCTCAAGAACTCAAACTAATACATTCAAAAGAGTGTATGCGAATCCATCGTACACACTTTTAACAATCTTGAAGAAGTACTCAAACAGGACAATAATCTTCTTACTACTACCAAATCTAAAAGAAGTGCACCTAACATTGCAGACACTAATCGCTTTAAAGCTAACAGAATTAAAAGAGGTGCTTTGAACATCGTAGGAAATATCGAAAATTCATTGTTTGGAGTTTTAGACTCCGAATATGCTGAGCAAATGATCAAAACCATCGAAAAGGTCAAAGAAAATGAGGGGCATCTTCAACTCTTACTCAAAAATCAAACATCGATTCTGGATGCAACCATCAACATTATAAAACAAGACCAAGCAGCAACTAAAAATAAATTTGACAACATCGACGCAAAGGTTAAGGAGATATGGTCAAGCGTGCAAGATCTTGACGACACAAATTTTCAATTCAAAATGTTCCAAATTTTCATCTCATTAGCCACACAACTTACAGTCACAGCAGCAAATCTGCAACGCATCCAGACATCCATCATAGACGTTCTAACGGACACCCACCACGGGAAAATCAGTCCAATTTTACTTACACCAAACCAATTACTAGAGGAATTGGTAAAAATTCGGAATCATTTGACACCAACACTGCGACTACCTGTCGAACATGAGGATCGCATACAACTCTAAAAACTTATGACCGTGGAAGAACAATTAACAGAAGGCCACGTCATTTTTAAAATTTCAATACCTCTGTGTGATCAAGAAATATTCGAACTCTATAATCTAAAACTTATCTCCATGGTAGATCCCAGTATGTTAAATTTCAAGGAATTGTTTCGAAGAAAATTGAAGTCTCCTCTGGAGTACCGCAAGGTAGTCACCTTGGTCCTCTTCTCTTCAATATCTTCATATCCAACTTGTCCATGGTGTTGAAGGATATTCCACATCTTATGTATGCGGACGACTTAAAATTGTACCACAAAATTGAATCGCAGGAAGATGTAACTTTCTTACAGTTAAAACTCTCATCTCTTGAGACCTGGTGTACCCAAAACAAACTCTACCTCAATGTAAAAAAGTGTAGCGTGATAAGTTTTTCCCGTAGAAACCAAGTTGTAAATCACAAATACCGCCTTAAGAATAATGAACTTAAGAGGGTCAATTATATAGTTGATCTTGGAGTGGTCTTGGACAACAAACTGCGCTTTAATTTACACTATGATAAGATTGTATCCAGGGCCAGTAAACTGCTCGGTTTTATTAAAAGACGAGCATACGAATTCAAGAATGTATGGGTCACTACATCCCTGTACTGTGCAATAGTGCGCCCAATACTCGAATATGGCTGCATAATTTGGAATCCAGTTTTTGGATCCCATTGTGATAGAATCGAATCCATTCAAAAACAGTTCTTACTATTCGCTTTGAGAGAAATTTATAATCCCCGCGATTATGGAAGCCTTCCACCATATGAACACAGACTCACCCTATTAAATTTGACACCGCTATCAACAAGAAGAACGGTACTGGATACATGCTTTACTTTCGATGTTCTGAGCGGTGTAACTAACTGCGAATATATCTCTAACAAGATTACCCTCAATGACCCTTTAAGACGTACAAGGCATACTCGGCTGTTAACTGAATATCGGCATCATACTGCATATGCCAGTAATGAACCCATCAACCGTTGCTGTAGAAAATTTAATAATATATCCGACCACAACTCACCTTCCATGTCCAAATTCTTATTCAAGCGTTCTCTATACAAGTCTCTTTCTCTGCCTAATCAACCCAACCTCTGAATTCTCTTTTTTTTCTTCTCCTCTTTCCTTCCCTTTTTGGCGTGTTCGTGAAATAATGTCAATTAGGTGGGCGGATTACGCCCACTTCGAATTGCACATCTTTGAACACCAAACACCAAAACGAAACTCGACCAGAGTGCAACGTAGCACCCTTAAAAACAAATTCAACATGGATTCAAATGTCAAACAACAATCAATGGATGTATGCTGTAAGCACCCCCACACGAATAACTACTGTATGTGAAGGCCAAAGTCAACAACTCACTTTGAAGGGATCCGGCATACTATCTCTGAAGCCCCAGTGCGTTATTAAGCAAAACTTTATTACAATACAAGGACAAAAAACATATTTCAGCAGCCGTCAAGTATCATACACTAGCCTAGGTCAAGTGATAGACGTCATAAAACCCAAGAAAACTGAGGCTCTGATCAAGGAAACTGATCAATACTATACTCAGCTACAAAACCTAACCGAACTTCAGAAGTCATTAGCGCACCAACAATATCTAGATCTACCAGCACAGATTCAAAAATTCAACTACCATTACTCAGCAATTGGATATACAGCATTGGTTTTGTCCATTATAATCACAAGTTACATCATTTGGAAAGAAAAAAGCACCAACTCCAATTGACAGAAGCACGATTTCCTCAACCAATACCACGTCAGAGATCAAACACATCTGATTTTGTAGTCACCGTGACATAAGTCAACTAAGTGAGATCTTTTTAACTTCAGATCTCACCAGGGGGAGAATGTACGGATTCAGAGTCACTGAACTCGCACGTTTTTTTTTTTGACTATGTAGAGTCAATTTTCATGGTCAGAGAATCGTGTATTTCAAGGTTTTGAGTCAGTGCATTTTCCTCAAAAACAACCTTGGCTTTGAACGCGAGTAACCTCAACAACATAAAGTAAAAACAAAAGCAGTTTAAGCTTTAAATCAAACAACTGTATGTCCAAACAGCACATGGAAATATGATCCCTTCTGTTTTGTTATTTTCATATGCTCGTCAAATATGCTGACAAACCAACTCATGGCCAAGGTTATTTTTGTGCACACTGCAATACGCACACTGCAATATATTTAAGTTTGTTAATTTTGTTTGAATATATATTTTTTCAATATGGTTTTTCGCTTATAAAAAGGCGAAAAACTTAATAAAGAAGTCAGTTAGTAATCAAAACGTTTTAAAGTGTATTAACTCTCCACAAACAGTTCAAGTGCTGTTTGTAAAAACTAAAACATTCGTAGTCCAAGTTTATGTGCTTAGGCTCAAACCTAAAACCTCCAAAAATCCAAATGCGGATTTAAACAAATATTATATAAAATTTTATTGTATTCACAGGTTGTTTTCTCAATTAAGCTTAACACGAGGCACGCTTTTAGCTTTAAAAACGAATATTATACGATTGGGAAGTGAGAAACCAATCGTATCATATTCGTAGGCACTACACTGCACTAGCGAAACAAATAAGTAAACTTATTAAATAAAATAAAAAAAAAAATGCAATGTACACCCTCACATACAACTCACATCGGTAGTGGTGATAACGAACACTTCATTAATTGCGAATCGAATCCTCTCGATGCACCTCTCCAAATTCAGGCAACTGCTATAAAACTACCACCTTTTTGGACTAACTGTCCAGACGCATGATTCGCACACTCTGAAATCCAATTTCGAGCGAAAGCGATAACTGTCGACAGAACTAAATACAAATATTTAGTAACTGCATTACCACAAGAAGTCATAGTAACAGTACTAGATTTCATCAAAAATCCACCGGCTACAATTTTATATAATGGACTTGAAAACACTTTAATATATAGACTTTCGTTGAGCGAAAACAAACGTTTCGACAAAATCCTTTTGGATTCTGAGATGGGTGATCAGAACCATCTCAGTTCTTTCGTTCGCACTCTTGCTAGCTGGTTTCACAGACAGTAGCGATCTAATCTACAAATTATGGCTACGGAAATTACCAAAGAGCTTAAATATCGCTTTGACCGAGTCAGGTTATAAAGAACTAGACGTTCTACTCAAACTCGCGGACAATCTATGGGAAGTTATAGCTGAAAGTGAAATATCCACTATAACTAAGAAACCCTCACCAGCTATGAGAACTGAAGAATTAGTTGCAATCACGCAACGTTTCTCTGAAACTACAACCAAGATTTTAGAAAGTTTCAACAAATTATCACTCGAAGTTCAAGAGCTCAGAAGTGAACAACGTAGTCTCTCCCGTTCAAGGAACTCTTATTTCCTAGATTTCTCGAGACGTCGTTCACCGTATCGAAATACATCGCGTCAACGACCTAACAACTGGGTATGCAGATACCATTACAAATTCGGTAGGATAGCTAGAAAGTGTGAACAGCCATATCCTTTCGTTCAAAATGATACAACATCAAACCACACTACACATAATACAACAAACTAAACAACTCCATCATTGCAACGGCTAATGATGGACGTTCAACTACACTCACACGCCGTTTATTTATATACCACAAAGACAATAACACTAACTTTTTAATTGACAGTGCCGCAGAAGTTGCGGTTCTTCCTGCCCATAAATACAAAAAGAACAAAAACATTCCGACTGAATTTTGATAGCAGCTAATGGAAGCAAAATTTCGACATACGGAAAAAAATTACTTAACATAAATTTAAGACTTTGACGAGAATTTCCTTTCACCTTCATTTTGGCAGATATAAAAAGATTAATAATAGGAACAGATTTCCTAACAAAATACGGACTACTAATTGACCTAAAACACAAGGAACTTATTGATCCCTTAACAAAATTAACTGCCAGTGCAATCTCAGCATTTTCTGAAATACCATTACTAAAATTATTCACACTGGACAACAAATATACGCAGTTACTCAAACAGTTTCCTTCACTTTCCACAGCACCAGTTTACACTTTAACCGTCAAACATAAAATTGAACACTACATGAAGACTGAAGGACAACGACCATTCACAAGACCAATCATCGCCAGCGTTAAAAGTTAGTAAATGACCTTCATTGCCTAAATCAAGCAAAGTTTGATTTAATTCGGTACTCATATTTCCCTTCTGTTGGTACCGGTTTTTAAATTAAATGTTGAATGTGATTACCAAAAGTGATGTTTTACACTGTTTAAAAACGCAAAACCCACGGAAAAATAAGAAAAATTTTTAATTATTGGGATAATTTTTAAAACTACTATACGCTTGATACCAAACAAAATTTATATTCTAAGGCAAATTCTTAGATGAGGCCAAGACCGACATACGGTTGTAGCGCCAACTAAGTAAGTAAGTAAGTAAGGCAAAACTACTTATATAAGTAAATGGAGCAAACCACGTTTCCATCAATTAAAAACATGTTGATCAAAATTTGTTAAATCGCGTGACCTCTGACAGCTGCTGAATTCCGTTAAACTTCCATAACGTTGTCCCACGATCGAAGAATGTTGATGTCACGTACAATTGTTTGAATCGGTGTTGGAAAATTACAGCCAATATTTAATTGATTTGATCGAAAATGATAAATTTTTAATTGCATTTGGCGAACAATTTAATTTGAATATCTTTTTATGAATAGGAAATATTTAATGTTGATGAAAATGATTCAATTGTTTAATTTAATTTAATGATTTAATTCTCATAATTTATTTTATGTTCGTTGATTAGGCACCATTGAGTGGGTGTTTCTTTTCATTTGATGTTTATATTTTGAAATTAGAATTTTATTAAAATCAGCAATTATGGTTGCTTGCATTCATATTCACTTGTTAGTCATTTTGATAATATGTAAAAGGGTGAATTTGACACCATATTTGCGTTTTAATGTGCTCTCAATTTGTAAGTTGATGATTATAGTTCTTTTGCATTTTGTGCACTTCTGATCATTTATTTATTAGTTTATTATTTATTGAGCTTATTATTTAACAATTTAATAGCATGTCTTTTTTTGTCGGGGTCACCAATGAGGTCGCGAAAGATTGGCGTTTCAACTTGCTGCTTAAGCAAGCTACGTTTTAAACAACCTGTCAAAAAAATTCTTGCTGAAAACCAACATTCACTCCGATACCAAATAAAAATAAAGTCTTTTGTTTTCACCGGACTTTAATATAACTTTTCATGATTTTTTACATTCTATTACTTGTGAGTTATCATGCTTTCACTCTTCTGATTCATGTTGACCTAACTCTAATACTCTAAATATGATTTTGCTTAACTGTCTTACTTATAACTTATATATAAACAAAATGAAAAAAAACTGTCTTAACCTTGAGGCTAGCAAAAAAATTTAAGGTAAACGAAAAATATGCCTAACAGTCCACCCTAAGCAAGTGCGCGTGCGTGGGTTAACTGTCAAAATCTGCTCATGCACATAAATTTTGTATGAAGCCTACCGAATCACGCACCGGACTACCGCAGCATGAATCGAATTTCCAATTGTGACAGTGCGTGCGGATGTGAAGTTGGCTGCATAAAACCAAAGTATTAGAACAAAGAGCAATCAGCTGCTATTAATTAATCTCAATTGCAAATGGAAGTATTTGCGATATTAATAGATTTTTACACAATAGTAAAAGTTTCTTTAAGATTTTTAAACCATCAGACTGAGCTGGTTCGAGAGCAGCAGTTTTTTCCGCAGCGCACTTGTTTAGGTTAAGCGTCAAATAAAATTGCTTGACGCTTGGGTACGCAGCGCAACGCGCACTTGTTTAGGGTGCACTGTAACTGTTTCACTTATAACTAATATATAAAAAAGATATTTGTGTATAACAACTGAGTAAAAATTCATGTGTAAAGAGTAATTTATTTTCAAGTTAGTGTTGCCAAAAAAATTATTTACAAAAAAATTGGATAACCGCCAAAATCGTATAGAAAGAATTCAAAAACGATTTGTTTGGTTTGCTCTAAAAGGCTTAAGTGCAACTGAGACATTTAACTTTCCTCCATATGAGGATCGTTTAAAATTATTAAAGATGCAATCGTTTACTTACACCAGCTCATAACTGGTGTATTCGATTCTCCAGAACTTATTTCCCCTATAAATTTTTACA
Source organism: Dichetophora obliterata (assembly GCA_963920525.1). Taxonomy (NCBI): domain Eukaryota; kingdom Metazoa; phylum Arthropoda; class Insecta; order Diptera; family Sciomyzidae; genus Dichetophora; species Dichetophora obliterata. The sequence goes on along the minus strand of OY986436.1, from coordinate 140,455,759 downwards.
CTAACCGTAGTAGCAGTAGAAACACTAAAAACTCGATTTATTTTCAATTTAGTAGAACAAATTATACGTTAACTGTTCCATTAAATCGCATAAGTACATTTGTTAACAACTGTAGCTTTTTTAATGTTAACTTGTCGAAAGGTCAGCTCAAAAGAAGACTAAAAAGTATTGTGTAGATAGATCTACGTACATTAATGCATGGTAAGTTGTAACGTCTTGTGATGTTCTTGAGCCCAACTAGTTTATTGGTGGGTAAATTTTTCCAACATTGGCTTCTTTTGAGCCATTTGTATCAATGGCGTTGAATTTTTTTCAATTGCTATATGGGTTGTGACTTTAAATGAGCAAATGTTTAACGGCTTACAGTTGAATGCTCTAAAATATTACGTGCTGCCTATATCGAAATATAAAATTAATTTTAAGGACATTCCTGATTTAATGAAAGGTGACAAAAAACGACTTATCCTGCCGGTGATCAAGTACTCTGAAAATGTCAATAGCAAACTAGACTCGCGTTCTCAGCTAAAATTGAAAATTGCTTTTAATTATGCTACTAGATTTGTATATGGACTTCGAAAATTTGACTACTTAGCTCATAATAGAGACTGTATACTTGGTGTAACATTATAAACTTCCTCAACGCTCGTAACTGCATATTTTTTAACAAACAAATGAGACACAAAACTCCTTTCTACCTCTAGAAAAAGTTTTAAGTTGTATTCAGATTTTTAACATGAATGCAAGTCCCAGCGAAAGTACCGGTGCCCCAAAAAGCGGGTTAGAAAACTGCAGGAAACGTGGACCAGCCAAAAAACTGAGAGGCTGATCGAGGAAGTAGCAACCATAATGGGAATGCCGCGATCGGAGGTGACAACTAAATGGAATAGCATCCGCTGCTCCTTCCGAGTAAACATTCTTTACCGTAACAACATGCAATTTTTATAAATACTTGCATTTGAAAATAGGCATACTTCAACAGGTTGGATGCAACAAAAAGTGGACAAGCTGCAGGAAAAGGGACTGCACCAAACCCACTGTTCAACTTACTTAAGTTAATCAACCCACTTTGCGAGTTTAGGCGCCCACAACATCAAACATGACAAAAGTAAGGTGGTTATTATAAATTTTAGACAATAAATTTTTTGCAGAAGCCTCTTTTTCAGCCGGAAGAAGATTTTGCGTCAGATTCCGAAAATTCTATGCCATTAATAATAACACCAGCAAAAAGCAATCGTGTTGGAAAAGATGACGACGGATACTCGAAAGTAGTGGAACGGGCTTTAGAGACATTAAGCGCAGCCTCAAAGACCGATATTTGGGATGATGGTGATTTCGTGACATCAAATGGGGTGAATGGGCCAGCAAAAATCCTCAGTTAGCCAATGAGTATAAGACTGCTATTTATAGAGTAGTTTCAGATTTTCAACAGAAGGTGACTGAGGAAGCAGCTCTGCAAATGCTATGAAACTAACATACAACATTTTAAACTGTTTTGTTCCCATATACATTAATTTTGCATACATAGTATGTAAAAAGAACTGAATTTACTATCAGTATTTTGATCTATTTATTGTTTTTTAACACACCATAGAATAATATTTTGGTGTTTTTTGTTAAGAAACCTAATAAATCAACTTTGTTAATATACATTAAAACATTTCCTATCTAAGCCTAAAAGGATTTTCAGATTGCTTTTATGGCTTCGTCAAAAACGAAATTCAGAAAAACCCCTATTTAGAATGGTTTCCCTTAAGGATTTTTAAATAATAACTTTTTGAATTTTTTAATATTGCGATTTAGGGATACGTATCTTACTTAAGCTTTAAGCTTAAAAATTCTTATATTCCCACGGTTCTAAATTTCCAGAATTCTTAAGTCCAAAAACCTCTAAAGTATCAAAAATATCAAAGTCTAAAAATACAGAATTTCAAAAACCATGTAGGCCTAAAATACTTTAGTTCCAAATCGTCAGTTCTCTAGATTAGAAAAATATAACAAAATCACAAAATACAAGACAATATGATCTATATATTTATTTTTTTTATTCAAATGAATTATGCAACACAGTCCTGCTGGCATTGTCTGTTGCCCGACCATGGCTACTTTCTCGAAGCGAAGTAAATCTTCCTTCCTGTCCCAGCTCCGCAACTACCAGGCACCTTCTCGCCTTCTATATATTGCGAGGACAACCTGTTTTATGTTTTCTGGTTTAAGGTCTATTGGTCTCCTGAGGATTTGAAATCGCGAGGCTCATATGCCAAACACATTTTCGGACACATTTTTTCCTCGGGATAGCCTATAATTGAAAATTTTATGGAACAGGCTTGTTCGCGATAAGAATATGGTTTCAGCAGGTATGGCTTCAACGGTAAAGCATCGTCAGCAATGATTACAAATGGCATTGGGACTTCTTCATTTGGCAAAAAGTTGATAGTAATACCAGCTAATGCAGTTGAAAGCGGACATCTGAAAAAAATTTACTATCAATAAACAAATAACGAATATTTTTTATAAGTCTTGCCTCGCGAAAACACCGCCATCGGATTCTAGCCATACGCCCCTTCTTCTACAAATAGAAACTTGTAGTCGGCGTCCACTAGTGCCATGAGCACAATGCTATTGTGCTTTTTATAGCTAAAAAATTCTGAACCGCAGTTAGCAGATGCTTGGATCATCACGTGCCTAACATCCAAGGCACCGCAGCAGTTCGGAAAATTCCAACGTTGCTCAAATTTGTCTGCGATCTTTTCCCATTCCTCAGGCGTATTCGGAACCTAAAATAATAATAAATATATATTTTGCGTTTGCTTGAAAAATGAGCTTTATTAAATAATTACTTTTAAAAATTCATCTTTAATGCATCGTAAATAGCTTTACAAGTCTCATTGATATTATGGCAAATAGTTGTTTTTCCCATAAGAAACAGACTCATCAGACTGGAAAAGCTATCGCCTGTTACCAGGTAACGTATGGTTACAGCTAGTCTTTCTCCGGCCGAAATAGCTTTTCGAAAACGCGTGTCTTGCTTGCGTACATTTGGAGTGACCCGCTCCAACAGGTAGTCAAAATCCTCCATATTCATCCTTAAAAAGTTCTTGAACCAACGAGGATCTCGTAGACGTAGCTTGTTTCGAAGCGTAGCATAAAATGCATGGGTACTTCTGTCTCTCAATAATGGCCTTACCCACCATTTCTTCGTTTTTTTATTTTTTTCTGCTTCCAATCCTTAAGGCCTTTAATTAAACATAAAGTAGCGCAAGCAATCACTTTTTGCTTTTTTTTCTGCATATTTATTTATTTTGCCTTTTGTAAGCAATTGAAAAATTTAAAAACTATCAAAAATGGCAGTCAGATATGATAGTTTATAAATGATATCGATAGTGAAAACGGTACAGCAGGCAACTGAAACCAAAGTTCGATGTCAGTCAAAGACTTGAACTGTGTTATCGATATCACGTCAGTTTTTGGGGTGTAGTAAAAACGCATTTGACGCCATACAACCAAGTGGCCAAATATGTCAGTTATTGCTGTCATTGAAATTGACTAAGTGAAAACCAGGCTTTACTAAACGGTCTACTAGAAGGGCATTTATTCGCCGGGTAAATTGAACAATTTAAAATGCTAAAAGATCGTTTAAATAATTATTTATGGCCGATTGATTTAGTAGTCAATAAAACGTGGTAGTTGTGTACAAAACTCACCAAATAAATAGTTATTTAAAATTTATAATTTTTTTTTTGAAGTTTTTGTTTTAAAATAAAAAATTTAAATAATTTAGGTGCTGGTGGGGGAATTTTGTATTCCGTCTCTGGAGTCTCGTAGATTTTCTCCTCCTTTTGCTCAACAACAGACACATTTAGGCAATAGTTTCCTAGGACCAATCTTACTCTTGGGATCATAAAGCAATATGATCTTGACCTAAATACTTTTTCAACACACCCTGGCGCAACTGACGTGACGAGTAGTAATTTTGACATAGTCGTTGCATGGATCACCAAAGTGAATCATCGACGAACTTCATAGACTTTGCAAGTTGATCGCGAAACTTGCCAGAGACTACGTTCTCACAGCCCTTTGCTCCAGATTCCTTAATAAAACGCGACGCGCAGCCAATCAACCTGTAAGATTTTAGAGTAGTGACTCGGCTTGATCAATGGTGTAAAGGCCACGGGTTGATACAATTCAATACGGCCAGGTTCAAAATTGAAACGCTTCTGTACCATTGCAGTTGATTCTCGAATGCGATGTCCCTTCTCTCCCATCTGGTTTCTGTTGTCATGATGATAATTTCAGTGCGCGATGGTATGACACGCACCTCAACTCCGGAGTTACCATCTTTAGCAAGTTCGCGAGTGAGGAACTTATTCAATTTAGACTTGAACATGCCATCGGCAACGAACTTGCGATTATATTTAAAATCTTAATTTTTTAGCACAACTTACACAGAACGTAATTTAAAAAAGAAAAGAAATGATAAAAGCAAAAAATTTGTTTAAAATATATGTTATTATTAAAATCAAAAACTTGACACTCAAAGTGATTTCAGGGTTCCAGCTAAAACTCAGTATCAGCTAGAAACGAGTTTGAAGTTTTTATGCCTTAGATCTCTGTGAAGAAATGACTTAGTACTCGGGAGAGAACTAAAAATAGGTTTAGTACTCGGTCTAGCATTAAAATTCTGTGAAGAAATAGGCCGTTGGAGTCTATTCTGTGTTATATTGGGCCATATATTGTGTTAAATTATGATTTATTTTTATTTTGTTTAAACCACATAAATTGCTCCAAATTAAATAATTAGTTTGCAACGATATACTTTTTTGTTTTTATGTTTATTGTCTTTTTTAAATCCTGTTCTTAAAGAGTTTTACTCAACACGAAAATCTCCCTTCTGCTGTTTGGTATAAACCAGAGGGGTATAATTATCGGTGGCCTCGGTAAAATGGCCTCATGATCGATATGTTTAAAAGGATATTGATAATTTACAAGTAACTCAAATGCCTTACGACAGTGTGGTTGAGGCTAGGGATGTGCAACTGCCAGCAAAAGTCGACTTGCACAAGTGAATGCACAGTTAAGGAACCCACATGTCTTCACCAACTGATGGTAGAAAAACCCACATGTTAAGATGTTCTGTGATAATATGTCACCGTTGTCGGATTCTTGATTATTAGATGTCGATGTCGATGCCGCTATCATAACGTCTTCATTTGAAATTCTTGTTTGTCTCATCTCGGCATTCACAAGATCACCTAAATAGAGGGGGGGGGGGGGGGGGGGGTAATATTTGCAGTAATTATTTATGTACTGCTGCTTACCAAGGTGAAAGATTGCTTCAGAACGCTCACAGATATTTTGAAATGCGTGCTTTTTGAACCTAGGATCTAGAAGTGTTAAAGAAGCGTATGGTTTTACCAATTCAATATTGTAAATTTTTTGTGATTTCAATGGCAAGCACTCGTTTTAAATTCTTGCCAATTTGGCTTAAAGCCAGTCCTCTGTTTTCTATAATGAAAAATTAGTCGATTTGAGCGTAGTTTGAATATTGTAATTATGAATTTGTATTAACAGCTCTATTCTGGCGAAGAAACAATTGTTACCCAGTATTCTTGATATTTCTGTGTGTTTATGGTAATGTTTTTTTTTTCAAAACAAAATGTTAAGCTCAAAAATAATAAATTTGCTTTTAAAATAGTGACAATTTCATTAAAACATTTTGTTACGCACGTAACGTAATCAGATGATACGTAATTACTTTGTCACACTTCCACTTACAGTCTCTTTCTTTTTAATTTTGCCGACCACTATTTTATATTTATCGAATCGAAGTTGCTAACGCAGCTTTATTTGTTGTTAAACAGCTATTTCGTTTATTAGTTTAGAGAATACAGTTCTCAGATTAGCGTTAAGGTTTTTGTTTCGCATAAAATGAAAAATGTCGAAAGTAAAAGTCGAAAGCAAAAGTCAACTTTCGAGATTTTTCAATATGAGCTGCTTAGAGCACAAGTGGCGTAAGTTCATTTTTGGTAGTTTTGAGAAAATTGAACATTTAGAAAAATTCTTATAATAAATTCCAAGTATAAAGAACTCAGTTTTGCTTATAAGCTAGGTCAAGAGCATAAATGGAGCTATCCATGTCGTAAAATAAACTAAATAATACACAAAAATGATGCAGAATATTGCATATTAGTAAAAACATGTGGACTTGCGCCACTGAAATTTTTTTTAAATTTCTCGTTTCCGCTGTAGAAATCTAATAGGAGATATTTTTCAAGAATTTTTTGATGAGGAATGACAGCATTTTTACATAGAAGTTGGACAAAACCATCCCTTAGCGATTATCTCCATTATTAAAGGAGATATAAAATGAATGGACTTACGCCACTTGTCCTCTGAAAATTTTTAAAAATTTCTCCTTTCCGCTGTAAAAATGTAAAGGAAAATATTTGTGAGAATTTTTTGATGAGGAATGACAGCATTTTTACATAGAAAATGGACAAAACCATCCCTTAGCGATTATCTTCATTATTAAGGGAGATATAAAATGAATGGACTTACGCCACTTGTCCTCTGAAATTTTTTAAATATTTCTCGTTTCCGCTGTAAAAATGTAATGGACAATATTTTAAGGAATTTTTTGATGAGGAATGACAGAAATTTTACATACAAGTTTGACAAAACCATGCCTAAGCGATTATCTTCATTATTAAGGGAGATATAAAATGAATGAACTTACGCCACTTGTCCTCTGAAAATTTTTAAAAATTTCTCCTTTCCGCTGTAAAAATGTAATGGAAAATATTTTTGAGAATTTTTTGATGAGGAATGACAGCATTTTTACATAGAAGTTGGACAAAACCATCCCTTAGCGATTATCTCCATTATTAAAGGAGATATAAAATGAATGGACTTACGCCACTTGTCCTCTGAAAATTTTTAAAAATTTCTCCTTTCCGCTGTAAAAATGTAAAGGAAAATATTTGTGAGAATTTTTTGATGAGGAATGACAGCATTTTTACATAGAAAATGGACAAAACCATCCCTTAGCGATTATCTTCATTATTAAGGGAGATATAAAATGAATGGACTTACACCACTTGTCCTCTGAAATTTTTTAAAAATTTCTCCTTTCCGCTGTAAAAATGTAATGGACAATATTTTAAGGAATTTTTTGATGAGGAATGACAGAAATTTTACATACAAGTTTGACAAAACCATGCCTAAGCGATTATCTTCATTATTAAGGGAGATATAAAATGAATGAACTTACGCCACTTGTCCTCTGAAAATTTTTAAAAATTTCTCCTTTCCGCTGTAAAAATGTAATGGAAAATATTTTTGAGAATTTTTTGATGAGGAATGACAGCATTTTTACATAGAAGTTGGACAAAACCATCCCTTAGCGATTATCTTCATTATTAAGGGAGATATAAAATGAATGGACTTACGCCACTTGTCCGCTGAAATTTTTTAAAAATTTCTCCTTTCCGCTGTAAAAATGTAATGGAAAATACTTGTGAGAATTTTTTGATGAGGAATGACAGCATTTTTACATAGAAAATGGACAAAACCATCCCTTAGCGATTATCTTCATTATTAAGGGAGATATAAAATGAATGGACTTACGCCACTTGTCCTCTGAAAATTTTTAAAAATTTCTCCTTACCGCTGTAAAAATGTAATGGAAAATATTTTTTAAGAAGTTTTTGGTAAGGATTGACTAATTTTAGTTTCAGAAGTGCGAGTAAAGCATCCGTTTGTGATTTTTTGACTAATTGAGGAGGCCAGAATGCATTTATTCTTATAAAAGTTTCACAGTTCAAATTAAACACAGTTGTTTCTATTTAGTAGGGATGTAATAATATGTAATATTTATTAATATACATATTAACAAATGTGATAAAAAAATCTTTATATATATATGTATAAGTTTTCATCGTTATCGTTATCCTTTTTTTATCGGTATCATTATTTGGAGCAATGGTAAATTTTCGAAAAGGAATATATCAAAACTCCCTTTATAATGAAGTCAGTCGCTATGGGATGGTTTTGTCCAACTTCTATGTAAAAATGCTGTCATTCCTCCTCAAAAAATTCTTATAAATATTTTTCATTACATTTTTACAGCGGAAAGGAGAAATTTTTAAAAATTTTCAGAGGACAAGTAGCGTAAGTCCATTGATTTTATATCTCCCTTAATAATGGAGATAATCGTGTAGGGGTGGTTTTGTCCAACTTGTAGGTAAAATTTCTGTCATTCCTCATCAAAAAATTCCTAAAAATATTGTCCATTCATTTAATATCTACCTTAATAATGGAGATAATCGCGTAGGGGTGGTTTTGTCCAACTTCTAGGTAAAAATGCTGCCATTCCTCATCAAAAATTCTTGAAAAATATCTCCTATTAGATTCCTACAGCGGAAACGAGAAATTTAAAATAATATTCAGTGGCTCAATTCCAAATTTTTTCATTAATATGCAATATTCTGCATAATTTTTTGTGTATTATTTAGTTTATTTTTTTAGATATGAAAAGCTCCAATTATGCTCTTTACCACCTAGCTTATAAGCAAAACTGAGTTCTTCATACTTGGAATTTATTTTAAGAATTTTTCTAAATGTTCGATTTTCTCAAAACTACAAAAAATGCCACTTGTGCTCTGAAAAAATAATGTTATTTGTCAGAGTAATAAAGTATTGCATTTTGTTCAGAAATTACGTAAGCTAGGAGTTTCTAGCCTGTACTCATAAAAAGCTTATATTTTTCTCTTCACTTCTACGTACTTAACTCAATTTCCCTAAAAAATGGACTTACGCCACTTGTGCTCTGAACAGCTCATATCAGCAAGTCGATTGCCAAAAGTCGAAAATTATCAAGCAAAAGTCGACTTTCAACTTATTTCGACTTCGACTTGCACATCCCTAGTTGAGGCAAAGCGATTAATGGCGTTTTCGTTTCTGGAAAAAGTGTTGCATTTTTTCTGCCCTCTTTCTGCCATCTTTGAGAGATAGAATTTTTTTTCTTTTGAGGTCAACATTTTTGCTAAAACAATACGATTTAATTGTAGTGGTCACTATTTTTATTCTCAAGATTGTAGAATTTCGAAAAAGAGCAGAAAAATGTTGAATTTTTTCGAGAAACGAAAACGCCATAAGAATGTGGGTCTCCCAACCTGAAGCATCGGACGCTTTCAGAACTGATCTGCAGGGTGACACTGGTCCATTAAAACTTTAATTAACCGTCCTAATTTCATATCGCTTGAGTCGATCAAGGTGTCAGGAGGGCCGAACTGTAAACATCGCACCGTGTGAATGAAACACATTAACTTTTACGTCTCTCAACATACTCATATTTCTACCTGACAGTTGCGGCCGACTTCACTGGTGAGAAAAACAAATAAGAAGAATCGAATTGACGCCATATTCAACAAATGTATTTCCGGCTACTTTTGACTTTCACCTTTAACTTGGTTGCAGCAATAAAAATAAAATCTAAATTTTAAAATACCATCTTCTTGGCCTTTTTCAAAACATAACTTTTTACTGCTCTTTACACAACATAACTTTTACATAACTGCTCAACCTAGTATGTATACAAAAATGGAAAACACAACAACAATGAATAAAAAATTTAACATATTATACACCAAACGAAAGACCATTGTTTCAGCTTTTAATATATGATTTTTTGGTTCCTCTTAACGGAATATTTAGATGAAATAACGGTTTTATGCTAACAAAAATAATAACATGCAGAAAGACGGTCTGTAGCGTGACCGGGTTGGAAAGAAATGATTTGTTTGATATTTTATCTTGAAGATATATCCATTTTCTTTGGAATGGTACCCGAATCATTAAAATCGGTCAAACATTAGCAAAGATATCCGTATTTTTATATAGACTTCGTAAAGTAAAATATTTTTGAGAAATCGATAACTTCATAACTAAACGATATGAAGATTATTCCTTCGGTGAATCTTATTTTCTCAATGGCTGCATTTTATCCGAAAAAGCGCTCAGGTAGCGAAGTAGCATAAAGTATTTTCGCTATATAAGATTGAGACCGCTCAGGGCACATGTCTGTGAGCGCATACAATTCTGCCCGAAAGCTGTGCAACAGTTCCTTCCACTGAATGTAGCCAATAAGTACAACAAAACTGAATTTTCAGATCTTGGCGCCACGGAAACCGTAATTTTACCGTACTCTATCTCGTTAATTGTATCATGCTAACAAAATTATGCATAGTATAATTATTGACAAGGTAGTAGCAACGAGTATAGATTATACCAAGAAAATTCTTCATCCAGGGCTCTCATCACGTATGACGAGAATCGTTTGATGATATCGTTTCTACGATACTTTAACATCACGTAACCTTTCATTTTATGTATCGTCGAAACGATATCGTTTTGCTAGCTTCATGAATGGCAAACAACTGTCAAATGACATAGTCGAAACGATTGCTGGGCGCGATAGTAGTGGAATATGGGATAGTATCGTTCGAACGCTAGTCGTTTTAAAAGTTACGTGATAAGAGCCCAGCCTTCCAACTTCGTTCCAAACTATCAGCCATCCACCGACAGAAAAACCAAAACATTGACAACAAACGCGTTTATGTACTCGTTTGTCTGAGTTATTGACGCCCAGCAAGAAGAAGTAAACATGAAAATAAATACAGCAAGTAACGAAAAAAGAAGAAAAGAATATTATAAGTATATGAATGAAAACCAAACTTCTATTTGCCACAAATTTTACAGCTTCTATTTTTGTGTTATTTTTTGGGATCTTATTGGGTTTGCCGAATTTATGTTGTTTCTAGCTGGACATTGTTGTTGTGATTTTATTCTAGCTACATTTTGGTTGCAGCTGCAAATAATCATTTTTCCATTAGCCGAATAAAAAGACGGAATTCTGATTCGGCTAATGAAATAATTATTCTTTAATAAGGAGTTGCAAATATTTTTTTTTTTTTCATGAACAGAAGAAAATAATGCATTTATAAAATGTCTTTCTCTGTTATATTAGAATATACAGAAATAAAGAAAATACAAATAGAATTGGTTTTTACCTAATTGCTTTAATGTTGTTAAAACTGTTTTTAAGTAGGTATTTTATTAAACGAAACCAAAGCTGCAAGCAGTCATGGCTTCAGAGTCAATCAACAAACGAACTGCTTGCAAGAAAATGATTTAATTTTTTATTAAAATGTCAATTTTACGGCAAAACTATTGATCGTTGATGCATGTATATATATATATATATGTATGTATAACTCGTAAATAGATTCATATACATACATTAATACATTCATATTTTACGAAAGTCCGCACATTCTATTTACGAAAGTCCGCACAGCTTTTTTTCAGAATTTGTATATGCTGTAGTGGAGAAAAAGTCTTGAAATTACATGTATTTTACGAATTTCGCTGAGTCAGACCTCCAAAAAATTCGTCCATACAAATTGACCCGCCCTAATATATATATATATATATATATATAGTATACATGGTATAGAATAGTATAGATATAGATTAATATTATATTTATTATTATACACACATATACTTATAATTTTATTAGTATTCTTATTAGGTTATTCTTATTTAACTTTGTGAAAACCACCAACAAAAATATACCTACCTGCCCAATCAGAAAACCCTGCAAGCATAATAAAAAGAAGATCTTGATTCAATTATAAAATATTTAAGAATCCCATTTGGTTATATTAAGAGATTTATTTCAGATAAATTTTATGTTGAAATGTATATAACTAACCAGAGTAAAACAATTTCATGTGGAACATTTAATTTTTTATATTCTTTGTTTATCACGTAATTAAAATGTAATGATAGAATATTTAACATTTATTAGAATAATTTTTAAAATTTACCATTTTTAACTTTTTATTATTTGTCGAAAAGTATTTTAAGACATTTCTGCGAACAAATGTTATATTGTGACGAAATTTGTTGTGAGCATTTTTTATCATGCATTTCTTAATTGGTTGGAAATCAACGGCTTAGGAATATTTGTGTTTTGCAATTTTAATTTTAAATACAGTTAAATGCGCACAGAAAAAAGTACGTATAAATTGAAAATTTTTTTAATAACTTTCGTTCTGTTTTAACAATCCAAATTTTGATAATGTTTGATAATGTTCTGATATTGAAGGATGCTTAAATAAACAAGTATTTAGGATGTTAAATACATGTTTTATGTTCAATTGGCTGCATATTTGCGACAACAACTCATTGGTTAACTCTGTACCCCTTCAGATTTTATTGTTTTAAAATGCCCATAAATCAAAATTAAGTTTTCTATTAAAGTTTTGGCTACTGTTTTGGCGTCTTTCGTCTCCATAGGACATGCTATAACATATTTTGTTAATTCGCATGTATGTTAATTCGTGAGTATGTACCGGTAGTTATTTGTTAATCGTAGAGGACCACCAGTATCCATTGAAACTACTTCAAAACTAGTTCCTGTCTGTCACAGCTAGTTGTTCTTTTGTATGTCTGGCTTGTTTGTTAATTTTACATGTTTCGCAATCTATATATATAAAATAGGATGTGTGTATGTATGTAACGTATGGACTCCAAAACGGCTGGGCCGATTTTGATGAAATTTTCAGGTAATGTTCATCTTGGTACGGTGGGTAACATAGGCTATATTTGGACCCGATAGGTGGCGCTGGGGTGGACTTATATCGAAAATTTGAATTTATGGACCAATTTAACTGAAATTCAGAATGTATGTTCGTTTGATCATAAGAAAATAATTTGTGTATAAATGGACACGGTAGGTGGCGCTGGGGTGGACTTATTTCGAAAATTCGATGGCGTAAAATATATAAATACTTTTAATTTTATTTTATAACGAGGGGAGTAGCGAAGCACACCGGGTTCAGCTAGTTATTTATAAAATTTTTAATCATTCTACTCATGTTTTTCCATACCTCTGCTTTATTTTTAAAACCGTTTTTTAATGCCCATATGACCTCCATGGGTCGAATTATGGTACTCTTCAATTATTCTTTTCTGGTTTTCTATCTCTATAAAATATTTAATTAGATAATTAGAATTTATCTATAAATGAGTATTTTTACTTTATTTTTACTAACACTTAAATTATTATGAATTCTTTTAAAATTTTCCGTGACCACGTTTCTAAATATATCATCATTAATATTCAGTGCTAATTCTTCAATCCCTAGTTTTTGCATCTTCAAAATCAGTTTCTCCAAAGTCATCTGCGTGAACATCGGAATGTCACTGCATCGTACAAAAACCTGAGTGTCTTCTATGTCTATCTGAGTACCCTTAAAAATTTTTTCTGTTATAAATTTTAGTTTTCTTATTTTGTTTACGTCCGATAGTGAACTGCATTCCTACACAAAAAGGTGATCAATCTTCCTGCCTGGAATACGTTCTAAACTGTTTCTGGTTGAGTTTTTTGTATGTTTATTTTAATCCATACTTCTCGTTATGGCTAGTATTTTTGTATTTTCTTTTTCTAAAACTGTTGGAATCATCGCTTTAAGCGAATCGCTATTTATAATGATTCTAGACAATGCGTCTGCATTGGTATTAGCTTTGCCTGTTTTGTATTTAATCTCGAAATCATAGTCACATAGGTCTAACCTAATGCGTGTCATTTTAGACGATGGGTTTTTATGTGAAAAGAGAGACACCAATGGTCTGTAGTCTGTGACAACTGAAAATCTGCGACCATAAAGATATGGCCTGAAAAAATTTAATGCCCAGTGTATGGCCAATAATTCTTTTTCTAAAATTGGTTTGTTTAAATCGTGCTTTCCGAGTGATTTGCTCGCGTAAGAAATTGGTTAATCTGATCCGATCACACCTTGCGACAATACTGCACTGCACCTAAGGCATAATTTGAGGCGTCAGTTGTTAGTACGAACGGTTTATCGAAATCAGGGTATTGAAGTATTAGTGGATTAAGTAATTTAGATTTAAAACTTTCGAATGCTTGATGACATGCGTCATTCCATTCAAATTGTGTATTTTTCTTCAGCAATGCATTTAAATTTTTGGCTATATCAGCAAATTTTGGTATAAAACGCCTATAATAATTGGCAAAGGCCACAAATCTCCTTACTTCATCAGAGTTTATTGGGACTAGGTAGTTTCTTATCACTTGATTTTTTGCTAGGTCCGTTCTTATACCTTCGTTTGTTATCAAATGCCCAAGATAAACAACTTCAGGTTTCAATAATGAACATTTATCTGGTTTAAACTCAGGTTAAATTTTCTCATCCTATTAAAAACTTTTGCCAAACTTTCATTATGGTGCTGTAGGCTGCACCCAAATACAATTATATCATCCACGTACAAGAAAGCTTCTGCGTCTGACCCGGTCAATGCTATCGTCAACATACGTTGAAAGCTATTGGACGAAATTTTGAGTCCGAATGGTAAGCGGGTAAATTGAAAATGTCCGTTTCCTGTTGAAAATGAGGTAAGTGGTCGCGAGTCTTCGTCTAGGTCTATATGATGGAACGAGCTAGTCATGTCCAATGTCGAAAAGTACTTAGCTCTTCCTAGTCTGTCAAGTACGTCTTCAATTTTGGTCAGGGGAAATTTATCACTCACGATTTTTTCATTCAGCTTTCTAAAATCGACGACTAGTCTCCATTTTTTTTTTGTTTCGTCTGCTGATTTTTTTTGGACCACAAGTAGTGGGGAATTGTAAGGACTAATTGAGTGTTCAATGATGTTGTCCTGTAACAGTTGGTCAACCTGTTCATTTATTTCAGTCATTTGTGTTTGTGGTAGTCGGTAATTTTTTTATGTAAACAGGGGTCGAATCTGTTGTTTGTATTTGTTGTTTATAAAAATTATTAACGCTTAAATGTTCTCCAGGGAGATGAAAAATATCTTGGTATTCTGCGATGATATCTATTATCGATTTTCTGACTTCTGATCCATTGCATTCAATATCCAAATTGGTTAAAAGTTTGTTCACCCTATTTTTATTAAAATGTTTATTTTCTTTGCATTGAAAAATATTGTAATTACTTAATGGTTTAGTTTTCACATTAAAACTTTTTAGTTTTATTTCTTCATTGGTTGTATTCAACAACTTGACGTGCGCTACTCCGTTTGCGGCTATAATACTATTTCCTAAAAATACTCCCTCACTAATTTCTTCATTAAGAATTATGCTATCTTCTTTAACTTTGATATCGATCGGGACTACCGCTTCTGTTCGTGCAGGTACCGTAACATTATAAAAATACTTTAAAACTATCGGTAATATTATTTCGTTTTCATTAATCATAAATGTAACTGTACATGTCTCGTAGTCTATTTTTGCCATATACCTCCTCATCATGTCTCGCCTTATTATTACATCTGTTGCTATAGGTAAATATTTTTCAACTATTTGAAAATTATGTTCAAATTCTTCATTCTCAATATAAAATTTTAAATTTGATGTGCCAATACATTCTATAGTTTCGTTCGTTATGCCTGTTATCTTTGTAATATATCTTGTGTTTAAATTGTTAGCATTTTCAACTTTGCAAACGGAAATATCAGCTCCCGTATCTATAAGGAATTTTAAAATTATATCTGAATTTTTACATTTTAAAATTATGAAATTAGATAAATTTTTTGAAAGTTGTAATATTAATTTTGGCCTCTCCGAGTAAAAGCTCCTGCTACCCGGCCATTGCCGTTTCCATGCACATTGTATTTAAAATTATTATTATTATTCCTGCTAAAATTTCTGTTTGTGTTATTATTGTATCGAAAACTATTGTTATTTTGAAAGTTGTTATTGTTTGGAAAGTTATTGTTTGGAAAGTTATTGTTTCTGTTAAAGCATTGATTTGAATTATTTCTATTGAATAGCTATTTGGATAATTTCTCTGATTATTACTAAAATTACACAGTGATACAAAAGTGGAAAAAAGAAATACGCAGGGGTTCTCATGCAGCAATTCTGTTTTGTTGGAGTCCATAGAGTACGAAAAAACTTATACTTTTTCTCAGTCACTTCGTTAAGTACTTTTTTTTATAACAAATGTAGTGATATAACGATATTCCCAAAATTACAAGTTCAAAAAATCATAAGTTTACTCTGCATTAACCGATTTTCAAAATTTTGCTTTTATTTTACAGATCTGATTTGTACCTTTTAATAAAAAAACATTTTGGCAGTCAGCTCAAAAATGGCTCAGTTACGGTCGATAAAGTAAAAAAAAAAACAAAAAAATTAAAAAATGTTCATTTTCATCTCGCTCTGAATTGACCGTTAGGCAGAAAATTCTGCTTTTTTAAATTTTATTGACAATTATATTAAAGTAGGTTTCTAAAACAGGTAAGATCATAAGAATCGGTTACAAAATGAATCAGTTACGCCAAGTTTTGTGATAACATGTTTTTTGCTTTTTTTGTGTTTTCTTAGAAATGTAAATATTTTTCAGGTAATAAAACAAGAAAACGCCTAATATAAAAAATCATAGTTGGAAAATCATTATCCACATGTTTACATGCGTTTCTCCCCTTTCTCCCCTTTCACGTCTTTTGCGTGGGTGACATTTTGCATCACAACACGATTTTTGTTTTTTCCTTTCCTACTCACAACCGCACTAGTGCTGAATTATTGACAGTACAGGGTCCGCCATATAACGTTATTTTTTTCAACTAGTGCTTATTTCGTGAATGGTAACACTTAGCTCATGTCTGATTTCACAGATAATTAGTTTTATCCTTCCGCTGAACGAATATGGTTGTGTGTACGCTTGAACAACGCTGGGAAATATTGCGACATTACTTTGATGCAGAAGATGCCGATTTTGCCAAAAAAATCATCAGAAATCATCAACAGGACGGCGCTACGTGCCACACAGCCGAAGCTACACTCGATGTTTTGCGCCATGTTTTTGAAGATCGCATTATCAGCCGCAGAGCTGATGTCGTTTGGCCACCTCGGAGCTGCAATTTGACACCGTTGGACTATTATTTGTGGGTTGCCCTCAAAGATTAGTGTTACGCCGACAAGCCAGAGACAATTGACCCTTTAAAGGACAATATTCGTGAAGCCATTGGTGAAATGGCTTCACAGCTGCACACAATCGATAATGTGCTTAAAAATTGGACCGATCGTGTAGGCTACTGCATGGCCAGCCGAGGCAGCCATTTGATGAAATTATTTTCCATTATTAACCGGAAGGATTGTAGTTTCAAATAAAAAAAGAAATTTTAAAAAATATCTAGTAGTTTTTTTTTTATAGAATTTTCATAGAAACACAAGAAGTGTAAATTATGAGGAAATAGTACACGAAATGCTGTCTGCCTACCATGCAATGGGCTGCAAAATGTCTATCAAATTGCACCATCTCCATGCTCATTTGAATATGTTCCCATCAAACTTAGGGCAGATGAGTGATGAACAAGGTGAACGATTTCACCAGGACATTTCAAGAATTGAACAGCGGTATGTTGGAAAAAGTAAAGTCAGTATGCTGTCTAACTACTGCTGGTCTATAAAGCGAGAAACTAGCAGCGATCTTTATAAAAAACAAATGAAACGCAAGCATTTCTAAGAAAACACAAAAAAAAAGCAAAAAACATGTTATCACAAAACTTGGCGTAACTGATTCATTTTGTAACCGATTTTTATGATCTTACCTGTTTTAGAAACCTACTTTAATATGATTGTCAATAAAATTTAAAAAAGCAGAATTTTCTGCCTAACGGTCAATTAAGAGCGAGATGAAAATGAACATTTTTTAATTTTTTTGTTTTTTTTTTACTTTATCGACCGTAACTGAGCCATTTTTGAGCTGATTGTCAAAATGTTTTTTTTATTAAAAGGTACAAATCAGATCTGTAAAATAAAAGCAAAATTTTGAAAATCGGTTAATGCAGAGTAAACTTATGATTTTTTGAACTTGTAATTTTGGGAATATCGTTATATCACTACATTTGTTATAAAAAAAATTACTTAACGAAGTGACTGAGAAAAAGTATAAGTTTTTTCGTACTCTATGGACTCCAGCAAAACAGAATTGCTGCATGAGAACCCCTGCATATTTTGTGTGTAGCACTGTGTTATTATTATATCTCTTTTCTCTAAAATTGTTCCTAATTTTTAAAATATTATTTCCATTAGCTTCTAAATTTTCTTCTACTACCATATACCTTTCAACAGCTTCACCAAAAGTTTTAGGTGGATTTGCTAGTAATATATTTCTATATTCTGTATCAACACCTTTTGAGAAAACATTGAGCGCCATACTCTCATTTATTTTGTATACCGCAACTTTCGCTTCCTTACTAGGATTTTCTAGACTTTTTATTTCATAAGAACTCAGCTGTTCTGAAAGTTCTACCAATTTTTCTCTGAATGCTGCTATTGGCATATTGTTTTGTTTTAACGAACTAAAGTCATTTAATATTTGTTGTAAATTTTTTGGATTTGGGTACGATTTTTCCAATAAAGTTTTTAATTGCGCCAAAGTAGAAGGCCGTTTTGAACGTCCAAGTATGCTGCGTACTTGGGTAGTTAATTTAAAATTATAAATGTATTTAAAAAAAATTTCCTTATCATCATCCTTCACTAAAACATGCAATAATTCTGCTTGCACAATAAAATCCTCTAATATATTATAGTTTCCTTTAAAAACTTGTAGGTTTTTACCAACTACATTAATGTCGAAATTTGACATTTTTGGCAAAATTTATTTCTTCTCCCAAATGTTTGATAAATCTAAATCTATAGAAACTATTTCTTTTAAATTTTTTGTATTCACTTTTATAATTAAATTATTTATTAAATTAATTAGTTTTTATGATCTATTGAATAATTACATGAATTAAGATTGTGAGCTTTATATCAAGTAAGTTTTCAAGAAGGCAACAACAACAACAACAACTCTGTATAGAGTCAATCACTTAGCTGACTAGACAGTCTGTTACGGAAATCGCTACATATTCCTCTTCAGTAGTCTTTGAGTGATTAAGCTGTGTTCAACTCACTGTTTAAACTGTTTAAACATTTGGTTGTGAAAATAGCCACCTTTCAGTTAGAACACTAGCTTCTGGCGAAGCAAAAACTCGTTTCATTTCTATGGTGCATTTCGACAAACAATCGAACACCAATGAATATTGAAATAAATGAAGAAGCAACTAGAACAGAAGGCAACCCTTGATAGAGTTGATGGCGGTGATCTATAATAGCCTACTGCTTTGAAATGTCATATGATTAGCAGCCATACAATTCATAAGAATGAATTCCAGAATCTGCACATTCATATGCTAGTTTAAACAGTGAGTTGAACAGTGATCCGTGTTGCAGGATCGCCATGCAATGTTTGGACGCGTGTTGTTTACGTTGGATACGTGGTTTACGTTGGATACGTGGTTTACGTTGGATACGTGGTTTACGTAGTTTAAAACAAGTTTACGCCTTTTTTTAAAACATATATATTATGTATGCGTTATTTTTACCAGCGCTTAAGACCGCTGTTGGCCTGATTTTAAAAAAAATATTTCTTTGCGCCGTCTCTCGAAAGTGCATTCAGGCGCTTAGAAATAAAAGTAAAAGGAGCAATTAGTTTAAAGCTCAAAATTTAAGTGATTTTATTTTTAGATTTTTTTTCGGCTTATAAAGCTAAGTAACAGTATTTTTAAGACTTAAAATAAATACAAAATTAAATATATATCTAATTTATTATAATCGTAACTAAGTAGAAAATTAGTTTATGTAGTCATTGTGATGTTATGTATTGTAGTTATCTAAACATAAAGTGCAAGCGAGTAAGAATGTAAATAATAGTTATGTGTTTGTTTTGTTTGTTTGCTACATAAATGTGCTTAGGCTACGTTGATAGAAATGTTAGTTTGTAGAATAGATCTTTTTTTTATTTATTTATTTAGCTTCTTCGCTATTTAAAGAAACAGTACATTTTGTACTTAAACTAAACTTATTCCAACAGGGTTTATTTAATTTTTTTCTTTTTTTTTCCTCATCCTTTCCTTGTTTTGGTGTTCGAAGATATGGAATTCAAAGTGGGCGTAATCCGCCCACCTGATTGACATGAATTCAAGAACACGTCAAAAGGAAAAGGGGAGAAGAGAAGAAAAGAAGAAAAAGGAACTTACATACTATCATATTTTTATTTTCTTAATCATAATTATTCTTTATATAAATTATAAGTTTTCTCTTAAATATATTACTATTTACCTCATTTTTTAAGCTATTGGGCAAACTGTTAAATAAGTTTAAACCTTTATGCCACAAACTGTTTTGTGCTCTACTCGTTGGAAAGTATCCTACTCGGAAATCTGAATTATTCCTTAAATTATAGGGTTGTACATCCGCAACATAAACTATCTGACAACTTAAATATATAATATCACATTACAACCTAAATAAATAATATCACATTCATCAAAGTTATTTGATTTATTGACAACCTTTGACAATCTTTGGGTTAAATGTTTATAAATAATAAGTGCATCAAATTAATGTGTTTAAGTTGCAGTTATAGCAATGTTTAGATTGGAGTGCACTACAGGATTATTATTTTTGTTTTTTTTTTGCACATAAAAAAATAATCTGGATTATTTTGAAGCGAACACTTGTTCGCAGCCATGTCTTAAAATTCTTTTCGACAAATAATAAAAAGTTAAAAATGGTAAATTTAAAAATTATTCTAATAAATGTTAAATATTCTATCATTACATTTTAATTACGTGATAAACAAAGAATATAAAAAATTAAATGTTCCACATGAAATTGTTTTACTCTGGTTAGTTATATACATTTCAACATAAAATTTATCTGAAATAAATCTCTTAATATAACCAAATGGGATTCTTAAATATTTTATAATTGAATCAAGATCTACTTTTTATTATGCTTGCAGGGTTTTCTGATTGGGCAGGTAGGTATATTTTTGTTGGTGGTTTTCACAAAGTTAAATAAGAATAATCTAATAAGATAACCTAATAAGAATACTAATAAAATTATAAGCATATGTGTATATAATAATAAATATAATATTAATCTATATCTATACTATTCTATACCATGTATACTATATATATATATATATATATATACACATGCATCAACGATCAATAGTTTTGTCGTAAAATTGATATTTTAATAAAAAATTAAATCATTTTCTTGCAAGCAGTTCGTTTGTTGATTGTCTTTGAAGCCATGACTGCTTGCAGCTTTGGTTTCGTTTAATAAAATACCTACTTAAAAACAGTTTTAACAACATTAAAGCAAATAGGTAAAAACCAATTCTATTTGTATTTTCTTTATTTCTTTATATTCTAATATAACAGAGAAAGACATTTTATAAATGCATTATTTTCTTCTGTTCATGAATATATATATAAATATTTGCAACTCCTTATTAAAGAATAATTATTTCATTAGCCGAATCAGAATTCCGTCTTTTTATTCGGCTAATGGAAAAATGATTATTTGCAGCTGCAACCAAAATGTAGCTAGAATAAAATCACAACAACAATGTCCAGCTAGAAACAACATAAATTCGGCAAACCTAATAAGATCCCAAAAAATAACACAAAAATAGAAGCTGTAAAATTTGTGGCAAATAGAAGTTTGGTTTTCATTCATATACTTATAATATTCTTTTCTTCTTCTTTCGTTACTTGCTGTATTTATTTTCATGTTAACTTCTTCTTGCTGGGCGTCAATAACTCAGACAAACGAGTACATAAACTCGTTTGTTGTCAATGTTTTGGTTTTTCTGTCGGTGGATGGCTGATAGTCTGGATCGAAGTAGGAAGGCTGTATGAAGAATTTATATTTTATACTCGTTGGTAGTAGCGTCAACTGACTTTCTCACGAGCGGCGATCGGAAGTTGTCAAAGTTGTCATCAAAGTGATTGTAAAACCAAAGAGTTTTTTGGTTGCTGCGGATCAAAACGACTTAACACCTCGTATGATTTTTTCCAACTGTTCTTTAATATTCTAACATATTCTAGTTATGGTCTTACAAAATTATTACAGTTCATTTCTCTTTTGAGTATATAAAGCAATGTATGAAAGTGTATGTTGAGTTAAACTACTTTACAGTGGGCAAATACACCCACTTTATGGTATTCCATAAAGTCTTTAGAGAAATTAATAAATTCGAATTGAAGAGTAAGTTTGTTATAAGAATATTAAAAATATAGTCCGTGATCGAACAGTAAAAAAAGTAAGCACCGACTCAAACATAGCTAATCAATTGCAGCAAACTAAAAACATTCCAATAAACTTCGCGAATAAATTTAATGAAACAAAGAAAAGTTAAAAAATAAGTAAGCAATTACTTTTTTTAACAATTTTTGATTGCCAAAAAACTGTCACTCTTACCTTGTCAATTATACCATGAAGTTATGTTCTATGTATTATGATGTGTGTAGCAGACCTCATTGGATATGAAAATCATCTCTGTTTTACCATGTATAGCTGTGTTTGATTATTAAACGTAACTTTCAAAATCTTGTGAAGTTTTAAAAGCATGAATAAAGTTGAAATGTTTTGAACGTTATTATAAAAAAATACAAAAATAATCTTGGAAACAAAGCATTTTATGTGTTAATTTTGAATTTATTACTAAAGTGATATATCGTGAATTTAATTTTATGCATTGGTCACATGAATTAATATATACTCATTATAAACCAGCAATTGTGGCTGCAAGAGTGAGAATTGCAATCTCATAATAGTTTTGATTAAGGTAAAGTATTATTGTGTCCACATTTTTTTAATTTGAAAAACATAAAAATTGCCAGTCCCTTTGTTTTTATGGATACGTTACACTACAAAGTATTTTCAACACTTTAGGCTTAAACGACCGGAAAGGATAATGTATTGCAAAAAATTAATTGCAATAAAATCTTCATTGAAACACTTTAACATACGTTGAGATCAACTGAATGAACGACTTTACTTATACGGGTAGTTTTTAGCCTTTGGACAAATTTGGGCATAATTGTACTTTAGGGCCCGATCCTGAATATTTTTCTTGTTTGTATTAAATGTATTTTGGCCTCCTAAGCTTAAATATGCAAACAAAAATGGTCAAATTTTAAAGTGCTTAGAAGCGATTTTTACTTATATATATAATAAATGTATTTGGACTTACTAAGCGTAAATATGAAAACAAAAGTTGTCACTCGATTGGTTTAGGAGATAAAAAGGAACATTTTACCTTTAGCTAAAATGGACTTTTTTAATTTTTTTTTTCTTCAAAATGTGTATTTGGAGCGAAAGCGAAGAATTTTATCTCCTAAAATAAACTTGAGATAGAGGGCCTTCGGCCGCTGCTTAGAGATTACAATCCTCAGTAAGTTCAACACCGGCTTCGCTGTCTACAGTATTTCTGAACATAATTGTAACGATTCTTACCTTCTACCATTAAATGCTCATAGCCAGAGTAAGGTTCTATTAATTGATTTTTTTAGTCAATATGATTTAATTCGAATCAATAATTTTACGAATGATAATCATCGTACTCTAGATCTAATATTTGTGGATAAAGAATTTATCGTAACACTCTAGGTTCCGTCTTTACCTATTTTTAATGACACTATTCATCATACACCTCTTCTAGAATTTTCATTTTATCAATACCAAAAAGAGATCATTAATCACTGTTCAACACTTGACGTTAATAAAGCTAACTTTGGTGCAATGAACGATTATATATCCTCAATTTCCTGGGACTTTATCTCTCGTGAATTTGAGCTATCCGCGGCTTATGGCAGCTTTTTATCAATATAGAAACACTCAAACCGTCAATTTGTACCCTTGAAACAGACTGTTTGTACGAATAACCCTCCTTGGTTTAACAACAGACTCGTTAACTTGAAAAACAAAAAGATTAAAGCTTTTAAGCGCTTTAGTCCTGATATTTTAAATCTGAATCTAAAATCCATCTACTTGTCTCTTAATCATGAGTTCAACACTCTTAACAAATTCCTTTACACCTCTTGCATCTCCTCAACTGAACAATTACTCAAGAAAATAGTAAATATTTTTATACTTTAATCAACAATAAAAGGAAATCTAATGGATTACCTAGCTCTATGTTTTATCTTGACTCCTCTTCAGACAGTACGGAAACTATTTTTAACTTGTTTGGTAATTATTTTATGTCTGTTTATTCTCTGTCTTATAATCCTGATCCAGTATCACTTATTTGCCCTTCTGAATCTGTCTTAAATCTTGGTGATTTATCTATTTCGATTGAAGATATTAAATCTGCTCTGTCAAACCTTAAAAATAGCCCAACTGCAGGCCCTGATGGCATAGTTCAAACGGTACTGAAAAATTGCTCCGTATATCTGGCATCAGCCCTTTTCTTGATATTTAGGAAATCTTTATTTGCGAGTTGTTTTTTAGATAATTGGAAACATTCTTATATCGTCCCAGTCCATAAATCCGGTTCTAAACAGGATATCATAAATTATAGACCTTTAAAGTAAACTTTCCTATATCCCTAAAGTCTCTGATAAAATCATATATGACAAATTGTCCTTTCATGTCAAAAATGTTATATCCTCTGAACAACATGCCCAACGGGGAAAGAAGCACTCCAAAAGTTCTTTTTGAGTGCTTACAAGTCAGCTGAAAGCGTTAAAGTGCTGATATAACGTATAAAGTATAACGTAATCAAAATGATCTTTAAATGTAAGACGGCGATCGAAAATATTGATATTGTAATCGTAAAATATAGTGGCGACCGTAGCCTAGTGGGTAGAGTGCGTGGCCTCTATGCTAAAGAACTGCGGTAGCCCGGTTCAATTCCAGCTCAGACAGAAAGTTTTTTCAATTGAATTAATTAATCTGTTTGGTCGTCACAGACAATGGCAAACCTCAGGGAGTAAAAATTGCCATGTAAAGCTTCTTGAGAACATAAGCCGTTCGGAGTCGGCATAAAACACGTAGGTCCAGTTCTCGGTCATTTGTGATCAAACATTTAATAACACGCACAACACAATTGATCAACAGAAGCTAGGTCAAAGTCCTTCCAAGGGCTGAAATGGCCAGTTTATTTTTTTTTTAATCGTAAAATATAGTTTACAATTACCAAACGATTACCAAAACAACCCTGCAGGACTTTCACCCAACTTTAAGGTGATTACAAACTACTTTCAAAACTAACCACAAGTGGTTGAATAGTAAACTATTTTCTTCGAAAATAACTAGTGACTTTCTCTATGAAATGGCCGCAAAATCACCAATACGCACTACCTACGATATGACAGATTGACTAGTTTATATATGGTCCTTTTGAAACCAATTAGTAGTTAGTCTATAGAAAATGAGCTTATATCTGGTTATTTTCATTCTACTTACTAGTGAGGTGTAAAACGACATTTTAAAATAAACTAGCTTCTAGTAAAAATAAAAAATATTTAGCCATACCAAAAAATATTTTAAAGTCGACTCAAAATTTAGTGTGGCCCTTTTTAACAAAATAGTAGTAAATAATAGTAGTGAGAAAAGTTGCTACTAAATTTCAAGTCAACATTCAAATATTTTTGGTTAGTCTGATGGATTTTTATCTGACTATATGAAACCAGTTCAAAATTTTTATTAAACAAAACAAATAATTTTATTACATTTAATGCTAAAACATGAGCTTTCAGTCTTCAATAACGTTCCAAAGTGATAATTATTTAGTAAAGTGAGTTGAAAAAAATTAAACCATGAGTTTTTTAATCTTCAATAAAGTGATAAATATTCAGTAAAGTGTGAAAAGAAGTTAAATTCCATTGGAAAAAATATAACTTCAACATTTATTTATATAAAATGAAATAATTGTGGAAACTCTCGCAAAGCAAAAAATTTTGCTTTCGAAGTGGCTCAAAACCATAGACAAAAGAGGCAAAGTGAATGATGCGATTGATGGAGTTAACAAAAAGCCTATGTAAGCTCTCTGATGTATTTAATATCAATTTAAGCAAAAATTAAAAGTTAATTCAAAACACAGGTAGGATAGACATTTTTGAACAAGGAAAGTGGATATTGAGATCCTTTCGATTTTCGTGTGGTAAATCTGTGCTCGTAGAGAGTTCTTCCTATCTGGTCGAGTTGTTTAGATATAAAATTGAAAAATGTGGAACATTTCAAGTAGCACTTTTTCATTTGATCCTAAAATCAGGAAAATTTTTAACTGCAAAAGGTTTAATATATTTAAGCATATTAAATTTGATCTGATAGGGAGAACTGGCTACGGACTTGGATTTAGCGTCCGAAAACTAATTTTAAGACTAACCAAGAAGAAACTAATTTTCCAGCAAGTTTTCGGTTTTTTACAGATACATCGTGGAAATGTCTCGTCTTCACTGTTTGTACTGCGATTCGCAGCAACTTTCGGGGTCGCAGCCATCAATGGATTCTAAAAAAAATTAAATAATATAATCTAAAAAATATTTTTCATAGTTTACCTAACGTTTCGGAAGCGGCTTTCTTCCTTCATCAGGGGTGTATTTGATTTTATTTTTATTTAGATTATTGTTACATTACAAAATTATTGCACAAAATTATATAGGACAACATTCAACACTTTTAACTAAAAAAAATTTTTACTTTAATAATTAACAAACAACAAATTGGCCTTAACTGTGTGTGTGTGAATCACACAATTCAAATTAAATAATATACAAAAAAATTACTCTTTAGCGCATCATAAGATCCGACAAAATCCTTGCCGTGTTTTGCGATGCGAACCATCTACGTTGACATCTAACAGCACTTGTGATGACAAAACTGATATTATAGTCTTATTTAAATTGCCGCGTAGCAACGTCTTCATGGCATTTATCTGAATAATGCAAATATAAGAGAGGTTGTAAATGCTAAAATCAATAAGTAGTTCAGAGATCTTACAAAAGCTTTTTTGTTAACTCCATTAATGGCGTCATTCACATTGCCTATTTCGTCTACAGTTTTGATGGGAAACGAACTTATTGTTTTTTCTATCGCATTATCTTGCATGAGCAACTTCGCTTGCTTTGCTAGAGTTTCCATAATTATTTTATTTTGTCATTTAATTGTATCTGAAAAAATAAGAAAAAATGAGAAAATCAAAATAAAAGAAAATATATAGTCATTAAAAAAAGTATTTTATGTTTAAAAAGTTTGCAGATGTAAGTTGTAAGTTTTATCTTTTGTGATAAAAAGCTGTTTCAAGTGTAAGTGGATATCCATATTTCAAATACCTTTAATGGCGTGAATATTTGGAGTTTTTTCTGATTTATGTACTGCGAGTTCATCAATTATTGTTTGATTGGTTTTTTATTTGGTTTAGTTCCGTCTGTATAGGGTTCGGCATTTATAGCATTCATTTGAGTCTGGAAAAAATAAACAGTTTAATTTTTTAAAACCTTTAAAAAAACAAATTTTACAACAACTCACCACTTATTGAATCGTCGGTATTTGATGTAATCAAACGTAGAATGCCCTTATTTTTACTCATTTTCTGATGATGAAGAAGTGTAAAGTAAAATTAAATTTTTCTATTATTTCTGAAGGCTTTTTATCAACTACAGATATACCGAGTGATGACTTTGAATCAATTGGTACATTGAAGAAACTGTGGGCATTTAATAATTTTTTTCCAAATATTTTCGGATTAGTACCGCTTTCAAAACCTACAATTTCAATTGGTTTGTATGACGAAATGCAATTTTCGCAAAAAAACTCCCCAATCTTCTGGCTTTGGGCAACTGTTCTTCTGCAGCTATTCCTAGGTTTTCACTGTGATATTTTTTTTTTAACATAATCCACGACAAAAGGCACACTAGAAGATTCCCCAGATGCAGTTGCATCTTAGGACTCAGAGTTTGCTGCCAAAAATTTTCCCATATATTGATTTTTTCTTTTTCTTATTAGTCGCCGCACATTTCTACCACTATAACCTTTCACTTTTGGCACGATTTTCACACTTACTGGTTATTTTTCTTTTTTATTGAATCGAATTTGCAGTTTATTATATTTTTAAGGAAAATATTTCACATATACACGGAATGACGAATGCTTGCAATTTCCACATGGTTGCTCGTAAATCAATTTTGCTGTGCCATTTCTTACTACTTTTTTTGCTACTTACTGTTTTGAAAACTTTTTGCTCAAATAATAGTAGGTACGTATTTCACTTGTCCAATGAAACTTATAGCGCATTGTTTTCTTATTATTCATTATATTCTCATTATATTTATAAATATATAAAAAGCAAAATGATGTGTGTCTGTATATCTGTCTTTCTGTGTGTCTTTCTGTGTGTGTGATGCCTATAGACTCCAAAACTACTGAACCTATTAGGCTGAAATTTTGAAAGTCGATTTGTTTCAGGTAGGAGAGGGTTTAAGAAAATTATGTTTTTCCACACCCCCCTTTTACCGCCCCCAAATCAATAAAAAAAGATATATTTAAGACGGTTTGTGTCGTAAAAGACTAAAATTTGGTAATTTAGTGTCATCACTGTCAGCAATTGTACTACAACTTGTGAATATATTTAAAATTTCTTGGCATTTTCGTATATGGCAGTAAGGCGATCTGTGGCAGGACAACGTCTGCCGGGGAATACTAGTTTATTCCATATTTTAAACTTAAAATATAAGCCAACGCAACAGCTTGCACTTCAACCGAATTCTTGCAAAACCTCAACGGAAACCCTACACCTCACACGCGCAGCCCAAAAGTAGAGCAGACAGCAAGCCAAAGCCAACGACCAGCGTTCCCGTAAAGCCTTTGCTTTAGTCAACATCTAGATTACGAAATATTTTGTAAATCAGTTCTAAGTTAATGTCAGACTAATAAACCCTGTCGGTCCAAAAAATATTTTTTTTAAAAATGAAAGGATAATTTAACTTAACTGACGCCCGAGCCTAGGGACCCAGAAGTGTTACAATAAATAAAAATAAGTGTTAACAAAACGACCTCAAGGAGCTCAAGTAGCTCCAATTAACCGAGATAACACAACGCAAGTGTCATAATTGGACCTTAAGCAGCTCCAGGCACAAGCACGATGGGTCACCAAAACAAACAGAATTAACTTCAACAAAACAGTGTGAGCGTAGGATCCCGAGTCACCGCTGGACAATCAACGGACAAAAAGGAAAAATCTTAACCACCGCTGGAGTTATGCTGTTGCTAAGTTTTGTTTAAGAATATTTTTAAGAAATTGTTAAAAAATTAAATTTAATTTTTTAAATCAAAAAGTGAAATTTAAATTCAAAAAGAGTAAGCTAAAATTTAATTGACAAATTAGAGTTAATAAGTGTAAAACTAAACTTTTTAGAAAATCTTGCTTTTAAGAAATAACAATTAGATAGTAAAAAGTGAAAAATTAATAAGAAAAAAATAATAACAATGTCGAATCCAGGCAATCTGACCAGTCCCCCTGTCCTAAATCCTAACCCACCAGCTAGCAACAACCCCAGTATCGCACCACCACTAGAAGAAACAATTCGTAGGATAGTAAAGAATCTTTTGGACAGTGAAGGTCAGAGGTTAATAGATAACATAATAAATCCCAATCATGAATTCCTCAATCTAATAGACGAAAATGTAGTTGTCCAAAGAACTACAGACTCAGACCATATTCCCGAATTTGCCAAGACCATTGAGAATTTTCAGGTAGCCCGACTGAGTTTAGTTCGTGGAGAAAAAGCGTTGACAGACTTATTGAATTTTACCAACAGTTCCAAGGAACTCTAAAATATTTTGGCATCTTAATGGCTACCGGTAACAAAATAGTTGGACACGCAGACGAAGTTTTAGAATCGTATAGCGTTCCACTAAATTGCACAGCAATACGCTCTTGTCTAACATGGCTAATGTGGCCTTTTCAAACAGTTAAAAGGTTACGGCAGATAAGTTTCACCAAGCACGGTTGCATCAAGTTGTGGAGATAAATTTACACTTATTTGCACATTTTCAGGGTTAAAACTTTCAATCTATTCCAAAAATCAAATTATCAAAATCAAACTTATATTTTAAAAGTTGTACGCTGTACAAAATTTCCGCTTTTCAAACAATTTTTTTAAAGTTTCGTATTATTTTTATGTTGTTCTTCAGGCTCAAGTTCGAACTTGTTTTTTATATATATTTTTTTTATTTTTTCAATATTTCAGACACCATTGGTTTTTGTCTGCAGGAAAAATTAATAATAATATTGTCCACTAGTTGTGAATGTCAAGTAATAACTCAAATATTGAAAAAATAAAAACAATTTATATATAAAAGAAAAAAAACTCTGGCAACTCTGTTCGGTGACAGTCGGCAAATTTTTGCACTGCTCTGTTTTTTATCTAAATTATTGGAAAAAATCAAAATCAATTAAAATTAAACGTGAAATAATCAACTATGGTGTTTTCGATTCAGCATATATCGAATTGGAATCGATTTTATAGAAATTGTTCCTGTGAGCATCGAGTGCTTAATTTGCAGCCAACATAACCTCAATGGATCACGGCTGTGAAATTTGCAAATCGAAATGGAGTACCTACGACAGTTTCATTTCATGCAATGGTTGTTCGAAGTTATTCCACTCTAAATGCGTCAACCTGAGCGCTAAGATCTGCGACGCGCTACAATCTCCTGAGGCTAGTGGGCTGCAATGGTTCTGCAATCATTGTAGAAAGTTCTCAACGAAGATGCTGCTGTCGATGTTTTCAGATCTTGAGTCTCTCTCGGCGAAGATTAACGAAGAGTTTAGTCATCTTCATGCCTTGCTTCCAACAATGAACCAGAATCTGGAAGCACTTAAGATCCTCGCATGCACTGCTGACTCAGTGGCAACTGACGCTGTGACTAACCAGTCAGCAAACACTAGTAGGTCCTTACGATCTAGACTAATGAGGAAAAATATCGTAGCGGAACCGCCTACGACCAACCGTACTGCTATTGTGCAGTGTACTGCCTCGTCGAAAACCTCTGCTGTTGATCAGCGCACTGTCTGCACCCAAACTTCATTGTCGTCTTCAACCAATGGACCTGTTGATCCTGCTTCCAATGATATTGGCTCAAACAGATCCCAGCGTGCCAATACCAGAAGCACACAAATTACTGCCGCCACACATACTACTGCTGCTGCGCAACTTACGGCCTCTACGCAAACTGCCGCTAAGCAGTATACTGCGCTGTCAACAGCGCCGTTAACTTCAACAATTGCTGCTGTGCAACCTATTGCCGCCATTCAAACTCTAGCGGCTTTTACTGCTGAGTCTGCTACTGCGTACATGCAAGCCTCTGCTGCTGCTGCGCAAGCTACTTCCACAACCCCAACTATAATTTCTACTGAACCCATGGTACACACTGCCACTGCTGAGCAACCCACTGCCGCAACGCCAACTTTAACCGCTGCTACTGCAATTCTCACTACTACGGCACACTCTGCCGCCACGCCTACTATAACCAATGCTGCTGCACAACTTACTGCTGCCGTACCGAGCACATTAAACAGTACTTATGCTGCTGAGCAACCGACTGCAACTGCATTAACTATGGCTGCTGCACGACCAACTGCTACTGCAGATATTGTCACTGCACAGTCTATTGCTTCCGCGTTTGCCTCAGGGATGACGACTAGTTCTGCTCCTAGCTACGCTTCGGTGTTGATGCACAGTGATGAGTCGACTTCCGAGCTGATGGTGGTTCCCCGTTGTCCACGTAAAATGGTATTCATCTCTCGTCTTGGACCATCTACATCACAGGAAAATGTGGTAAAATTTATTAAAAATAAAATTGGTCTCTCAACTCAGGCCCTTGAATCGTTAAGTTGACGTAAGCTGGCCTTACCGGAGCATCGAAGTTTTTCGTCGTTCACAATTTCTATAGGGACTAGTGATTTTGGCTGCATATGCTCTCAAGATGTCTGGCCTGTAGGCGCCGTTGTGCATGAATTTTTTCCTAGACACAGAAATAATCGTCGCAGTAAAAGAACTTATAGTTCAGTCCGCTCAAAAAACTAACCAATACACCTGGATGTGCAAACTCTGCATCCTTATTTTCATTGTATTACCAAAATTCTGGGGGGATTAGGACAAAAATCAATCAACTATTTTTAAGTACTAGTTTAGTTCCATACGATATTATAGTTTTTAGTGAAAAATGGTTGACTGACGGCCATTTAACTTCTGAAATTATTAATAATTTATCGTATAATGTATTCCGTAAAAATCGATGCTCGGTTGCTACGGGGCTTTCAAGAGGTGGTGGTGTCCTGATTGCAGTTAGTAATGAGTTTACTTGTAAACAAATTGCGCTGCCTTTTCGTCAAACCACTTATTCGATTGATCAGGTCATAGTCAAGATCAGCCTTTGAAACGATTTTGATCTTTATGTTGTTGTTAGCTATATACCTCCATCTACCTGTTTTGAACTTTAGGAAGCTCATTTGGAAAACTGTCGTTCTATATGAGACGGTCTTAATTCTAATCAACATGTAATATTTACGGGTGATTTTAATCTTGGTAATATTGTTTGGAACTTGGACAATAATGATAATTATTTAACTCCATTCAATGTTAATAGTGATATTGAGTCACTCCTTACTGATTTTTTTAGCCAATATAATTTAATTCAGATTAACAACTTGTCTAATGATAATAATCGTATTTTAGACCTCATTTTTGTTGATAAAGAATTATCTATAATGATTGACGTTCCGAGTGCTCCTATTTTTTGAAAATCTATTCATCATACACCTATAATTTTAGAGATGTCTGTTATACACTATCAAAATCAGAACCTATCTCAAAGATCTGTGCACGATTACAATCGAGTTAATTTGGAAGCAATGAAGCATTATCTTGATTCTTGTAATTGGGACTCAATGTTCTTAGGACTTAGTCTTAATTGCATGTATGATAAATTTTTAACTAACGTTAAAGATGCAATTATAAAATTTGTGCCTTTAAAAACAGTAAAAAAAAAATTCCTCCGTGGTTCAATAAGAGACTATGTAATCTTAAAAACAAAAAAAAAATAAAGCATATAAGCGATTTCGTGAATCGAAAGAAGATATTCGACTTAAATCCATGTATTTGACTTGCCAACTCAATTTTGACACACTCAACAAATTTCTTTATAAATCGTATTTGTTGTCTACTGAAGACGAACTACAAAATAATAGTAAATTTTTTTGGTCTTATTTGAATACGAAAAGAAAAACTAATGGCTTGCCTAGTCTAATGCGTTATCTTGACGATTGCTCAGAGGATACCGAAACTATTTGCAACTTTTTTGCTGAACATTTTAAATCTGCTTACTCTAATGATAGTTTTGACGTTTCCAATTTCAGGGTGCCTAATGCTATGTGTGATATAAGCAGCATTAATATTACTGAATTTGATGTTGAACTTTCACTACAGGATATAAAAGGAAAAACATCTGAAGGACCTGACGGTATTGCACCAATTTTGTTAAAACTTTGTGCAAAGTCATTAGCATATCCTTTGTACCTAATTTTTAATAAGTCAATTGCCACTGTAGCGTTCCTAGATTCTTGGAAAGTATCTCATATTGTTCCAATTTATAAGTCTGGTCCAAAGGAAGACGTTTGCAACTATAGACCAATTTCTATAATCTGTGCAATATCAAAACTTTTTGAAAAAATAGTTTGTGAAAAAATTTCATCATGTTTTGTTAATGTTTTATCTGATTATCAACATGGATTCCGTGCTGGTAGATCAACTGTTACTAATCTAGTTTTGTTTTCTACTTACATTGTTAATTCATTTGTTAGTCGTTTGCAAACCGATGTCATATTTATTTATTTATTTATTTATTTATTTATTTCATGTGTATAATCGAAGCCAATTAAGGCCAATATGATTACAAGTAAATAATTGTACAAGTAAGTCTAAGTTTATATTTTACATTAAAGATGTTTATAAATTTCTATTATAGTTTAAAGTTCAATATGATATAGTATATTTATTTTTCAATTTCAATACAAATAATAAATTGTGGAAACCCTAAATCTAAAATCCCTAATTATTTAATTTTTCACAAGACAACCCCTATATCAGACGAAATAAGACCTGCTGTTACGATTAAGCCAATTCACTAACGTGTTGCAAATATTTACGTTTGAAAGTATTTAATGAGTCTGAAAATTGCTTAAAGCTACTAGGTAAAAGGTTCCATACACGTGCAACCTTGATAAGAAATGACCGCTCAAAAATAGATTTGTAGATACGAGGAATTAATATTTGTGTGTTTCTTCGAGACCTAGTAAAACTAAATAAATTCCAAAGATAAATTGGAGTTTTAGTTTTAATAACTTTGTAAAATAGCAAAATTTGTCTCATTTCAATATAGTTAATAAAATTGCAATGAAGAAACATAAGAACATGTTCCGAAACATGATCACGAACTTGGATGTTGAAAGCAAACCGAATAATCCTATTAAAGATGCGACGCAGTTGATTAATGTTGCACAGATTAGTACAAGAATAAATCTCTAACCCATATATGATATGGGGCATAAGTAGTGCTTGTGCAACACTAAGTTTAACTGGAGTTGGCATGTAGGTATTCATGCTATATAATTTATGTAACATAAAATTGATCTTATTACTTAACTTGTTTATATGAGCCTTATAGTTGAGGTTGGAGTCAATTATAATGCCTAAACATCTTAAGTGTTCTACGAATTCAATTTCAATGTTATTTATAGAAATTGAAATAGGTATTTCATCATTATTATAAGGCATATTAAATATAATAGCTTTTGTTTTGCTATAGTTGATAACTAATTTATTCACATCCATCCAATATAATATCTGATCAGTTGTGTAATTAATGCAAGCTTGTAGCGAGTCAACAAAGTCAAAGTTGGAAGAGAAGAGCAGGTATATGTCATCAGCATACAGATAGATATTAGAGCTATCTATACCTATTTGATCTACAAGACTGTTAATATAAATCATAAATAATAGGGGTCCCAATACAGAGCCCTGAGGGACTCCACTCAGCACATCTAAAGTATTTGACAACCGATTGCCACAAGAGACAAATTGTCTTCGACCAGTTAGAAAGGACTTAATAAGGGAGCATGCAGAGCTGGAAAAAAGAAAATCTTGTGCAAGCTTATGGATTAAGATATTATGGTCAACTAAGTCAAATGCCTTAGACAGGTCAAGAGAAAGTAGTACACTGAGCTTGTTCTGATTGGAGTTGTGACGTATCTTTTCAGTTAGTCCTAGTACCATAGAAGTTGTGTTATATCCATTGCGGAATCCAGATTGACATTGACTGAGTTTACTTAAATCGCTCAGATTATCATATATTTGGGCATTGAGAATACTCTCCACAATTTTTGAGAGTGATGGAAGAATGCTTATAGGCCGAAAGTTTTCAAAAGCACAGGAATTTCCTTTCTTTTTAATCGGAACCACTCTTGCTGTTTTCCAAGCAGTGGGAAATGTTGACGTAGTAATTATTGTATTAATAAAGTGTAATAAATACTGCTCAATAAACGGGTATATTATCTTAATAAGTTTTATGGGAATATTATCAGAACCAATGGAGTTCGACTTTATTCGATATGTAGCTAAGTAGAGCTCATTAAGAGTGATGTTTCTAAACATAAATCCTGTGCTTGAATCAGCGTCAAAATCACTATATGCATTATTGGAGCGTACCTGAGAAGAGACAAAAAAAGAGTTTAGCATATCTGGATCAACATCATCAGAGAAGCTATTTTCATTCACACATCCATCTCCTCTCAGCATATTCCAAAGTTGCTTTCCATTTACGTTTTGGAAACGTGCAGTTCCATACTGGATTTTTGCTTTACGAATTATAGACTTCGCTTTGTTCCTATATTTTGAAAAAATCTTCCAGTTACTTTCGCAGTTATTTTCAATAAAAGATTTATAAGCCAAATCACGCAAACTAATAGCATAGACTACATCAGGTCTTTTCATGAAGGGGTCCATATCTCCGGTTTTCAGAGTTTTTTTACGGATAGGTACCATAGAAAAAGAGTCAGATATTACGTCATTAAGGCATTGCAGTTGCTCATTTACGCTATTTGTTTCAAAAATGTAGTTCAAGATAGTATTATTTATTCGACGTTCTAGTTGTTGGAAATTTATAGCATTATAATCACGATATTCAATAAATCTTTGTTTGTTTTCGGCAAGGAAATCAACGCTTATGTAGATAAAAGCATGCCGCGATATATTAGGACATTGAAATTGACCAGAGTACTTAAGCTTGCTAATGTCATTTAGTAAAAAGAAGTCAATAAGCGATATTTATTGACTTAATCATATTTACTGACTTTGCTAAAGCTTTTGACAAGGTACACCATGCCTCTTTAGTGTTCAAACTTGAGTGTCTAGGATTCCGTGGTGAGTTTATTAAATGGTTGAATTCATACTTATGTAACCGTGTACAACTTGTAAAAACAAATGATTCCCTTTCATGTCCTATAAGTGTGTCATCTGGTGTCCCTCAAGGAAGTCACCTTGGTCCGTTGTTGTTCTTACTTTTCATTAATGATCTTCCCCATGTTATTAAATATTCTCAGTGTCTGTTGTTTGCAGATGACTTAAAACTATATCGTTCCGTAAAGTCTGTAGAAGATTGTAGTCTTTTACAGACTGATTTAAACTCAGTTGCCTCGTGGTGTACCTCTAATAATCTTTGTCTTAATGTTTCAAAATGTCAATCGTTCTCTTTTTATAGAATCAGTTCAGCTATATTTTATAACTACAGTATAAATAATCTCATTCTTGATAGAGTATATCTTAAAAAAGATTTAGGCGTAATTTTTGATCGCCAGCTTAGTTTCAAAGATCATTTTGATTATGTCATACCCAAGGCCTACTCTATGCTAGTATTTTTAAAGAGGAACTCTAAAGATTTTAGAAATCCTCCTACAATCAAGGTACTATTTGAATGCCTGGTAAGACCTTACCTAGAATACTGTTGTGTCATATGGAATC
Source organism: Dichetophora obliterata (assembly GCA_963920525.1). Classification (NCBI taxonomy): domain Eukaryota; kingdom Metazoa; phylum Arthropoda; class Insecta; order Diptera; family Sciomyzidae; genus Dichetophora; species Dichetophora obliterata. The sequence continues at coordinate 140,418,784 of OY986436.1, read as the reverse complement.
CCTGATATGCCTCGCATATTCGGAGACTGAAAAGAGTCCAGAAAGTTTTTTCTAAATATCTGTTCTCAAAGTTGAATTGGCAAATCAATTTACCTTCCTATAAAACACGTTGTGCTTTGTTTAGTCTAAATTCACTTGAATGTCGCCGCATAATGTATTCTGTTGTTTTTATTAGACTGTTGTCATTCACTGCAATATTCAATGTCCATGTATCTTAACCATGATTAATTTTTATTCACCTTGTAGAAACCTAAGAGGGTGTTTCCATTTTCGTTGCAATACACTGAGAAGCAACTTTGCTCAGCAAGAACCATTGGCTCATTGTCTTCGCATAACTAATTTATTGTTAGCTGATATTGATATTTTTAATAATTGTTCTAGACATTGTTTTAAAAGCAATCTCTTTCTAGTCCTTAACCAAATAGGTGTACTTGAACGTTTTTAATTTTATGTTATTTGTTATTATTTTTTAAGTTATTTGTAATTTTTATGTAATCAATTATTAAGAGATGTCATATCAATAAATAAATAAATAAATAAATAAAAAGTTTGTTATCCATTTTGAACAAGACCTAGAGCCTGAAGAACAACATAAAAACTTAAAATGTACTTAGGTTTCTTATTATTAATTTATTTGTTAAAATTATCTACTAATTGTGATAATAATTTTCCTTTTGTTTTACTTTGCAGGTCTATAAATGCATTTCAACAACTGCTGTATCAAAATACTTATTTCACATGTGCAAATGAAGCTCATTTGCGCCTTGGGTTAATGTTTAAAATAAAAGGTGAATATGAGTCATCTCTAAAGCATCTCAAACTAGCCTTTATTGATACATCGCCTTGTACATATTCAAAACAGCAGAGTAAGTTACTTCTTAAATTAGTCACAAAATATTGGGTCTGTTTTCGTACTCGATTCAAGTAACTTGAAGTTGCTTGAAAGCGTTCTTTTACACATTTTTTAAGCTCGAGAGTAAAGAACAACATGCAAAATGTTACTCTCTATTCTATTACGATTACTTGAAGTTAGTAAGAAAACAGACTTAATGCAACTGAACCAATATAGATACATTTTCAGCCGAGATAAATTCATTCGGCACATTGCAAGAAGTTCTTTCTATTAGATTGAGATTGAGTATTGTGGTGATAAAATAATGCGCTGATGTACTATATGTACATTAGTACAACTCACAGTAATCATAATTTTAAAATCACAATACACAAAAATAATTCATGAATGTAACTCAATATTAAGAAAAATTAGGCTTAACCAAAAAGTTAAAAAAAATAATTATATTTTAAAATTTCCATGTGATTTTGGATTAAGTTTAAATTCATATTATCAATAGGTCCACTGAAACTAAGGTTAACCTACTCAGGCAATACTGTACCGAATTGTTACTGTTTTCGTAAATAAACATTAGGTGTATTTCCTCTTTTGTGTATTTATGCATACACCAGAGTACTCTTCTGACAAAAAAGGACACATCTTTAGATGTTACACTTTATGTGCATCTTTACAACATCAAAAGATGATTGTAGCTTTGTTGTATTTTTTGAGTGTTATGTTTTGACATTTCATCACCAGTGTAGCCAATCGATGATATAATGATGTAAAAAAGGGCGTTCACTCTTTCCCTTGTATTTATAGTTGCAATTACAATCAGTACACCTTATACACAAAAGAGTGAATACCACTATTATATAAGACATTTATAATTTTTGATAGGAAGCTTAAAAAAGATTTAAATTTAAATAAATACAAAATTTTAAATGGTGAACGCAAAAAACATGTTATTTTTTAAATACATACAATAGAATAGAATTTATAAAAATTTGAAAGAAGACATTAATTATACCGTATAAAATTATATTTATATACCGTAAATAGTTGAAGTTAAGGCTTACAATAACGGACGGCTTTGTCAATCCCGGGACTGTCGGATTTTTCGGGATTTTTTATTCCTGTATTTTCCAGTGATTTTTTTCAATAAAACCCATTAATTTTTTTATTTAAGGAATTTATTCTTTTAACATCTTTTATGTCAATACTAGCTTAATACCCGGCGTGCTTCGCTGCGCTCCGCGCGTATCTCCTGAATAGTTGGCGTAACTGAATTGCTTCCACGCCCATATGAAGTGAACTACCAAATTACCTCCTACCTAATATAACAGTTCGTATCGAAAGTGATTTTGCATTATGCATAAAACCTTTCCGCAAGTGCAAGCATTCAGTTATCTAAATGATTTCGATACAATAAAACGCTGACGTGTTTGTTTCCGTGAAATTAAATATACCACTACTTCTATGCGCCACCTCGATCGATTTACTGGAAAAATGTAGGAATAATGTTTGCACTGAAAAGTTTTGATTTCGTTTCTTACCAGGAGTGAACAGTAATTGAAAATATCTTAAATTATTGAAACATATTTAAGGAATGGTTTGTACATTTTATTTTAATTTTTATGTATTGAAAATGTAACATCAAAACAGTCGCCGTACTTGAAAACCTCTATTAGTTAGTACTATTTAGCTAACCAGGTGCACACTTCGTAGTGCAAAATAGAAAAATAAAAGAATCAATTTCGAATTCATTTAAATGAGTGATAGAATTTTTATTGTAGTGCTCTGTGGTACATAACATTTTTGTTTTTTCCATTTTCGGTGTAAATATACAAAGCCGATAGTTTGGCAACGCGCGAACAGGCTACATATAACTGTCCATGTGAGAAAACTGGATACTCTAAATTTACTCCACAAAATGCTAACGATTGGCCTTGCGCCTTATTAATAGTAATCGCAAACGCAAGACGAATAGGAAACTGAAGTCGTTTAAATTCGAATGACATATCAGATGGAATCAGTGAGATGCGTGGAATGAAAACATCTTCGCCTTTGAATTTTCCCGTTAAAATAGTTGCTTCAATAACATAAGTCATCAATCTTTTAACAGCAAGTCTTGTACCATTACACAAACGGGGTTAATTAATATTGCGAGGCATAGTGATAGTTACTTCCTTTTTCAATTGGAGATTATGCGGAGGCAATCCTGGTAAATCCAACGAATTCAAAAATTCTGTTGGATAATTCACTATGTCTTCTTCACTGGTAACAGTATCCACAGACTTGTACGAGTCGCCAGGAATCTTGGATTGTATAGCCATGTTTAATTCACTAACATCTTTGTTCTTAGCCGCTAAAATTGCTCTATCACTCAACCATGCTTGGCATTTGTACTGTTGTGCTATATTTGGGAAAACACTTTCCATCAAAAATATGTTGTGCTATATAGGGAAAACATTTCCTCTTTTGACTGTAAAAAAAATCATTTGGCAATGTTATCAATCCAGTTTCATCAACAGGCATCGCACCATTTACAATTTTCAGCAATTGCTTAGAGAACTTATCAACAGATGGATCATTATGCAACTGAATACGAACGTTGGTAGTAAGTTTCAATGTTTTAACAAATCTCCATAAATAAGAAGACTTTAAGCAAGAGTTAATTTTTTTTTTTTTAGACTGAACCAACGCTCAGGGGATGCCCCCTATAAATGCGTGTCCTGATTTCATCGGCAGGTGTCGATCTAGGAATGACGGGCAATGTTTGTTTGAAATCGCCTGACAATAAAATCAATGAACCACCAAATAAGTTTGAATTATCGCGAACATCTTTCATTGTTATTTCAAAAGCTTCAACAGATTTCTTATTCGCCATAGTGCATTCATCCCAAATAATCATACAGCAACGTTTTAATAATTTTGCCGTTCCAGATGTTTTTGAAATGTTGTATGTTGGAGTTTCGTTAACTTGGTAATTTAACGGTAATTTCAAAGCAGAATGTGCTGTCCGATCACCGTCTAACAAAGTGGCTACAATGCCAGAAGACGCCAATGCCAAGGCAATTCTATTGTGGGAACGAAACGTTGCCAATAGCAATGAAATTAAAAAAGTTTTTCCGGTGCCTCCAGGTGCATCCAGAAAATAAAAACCACCGGCATCAGTATTGGCAGCTTGCATAATAGTATCGTAGGCTGTTTTTTGTTCCGCATTCAATGTCGAAAGAGTTGCTTGAACAAAAGTGTTCAATTCGTGGTGATCATATTGTTGTTCACTTTGCAGTTCTAGCTCGAAAATATCATGCATTGCCCGATTAGGTGATGGCATTCCCAACTGTAGTAATGCTTTATTAGCAACCGACAAACAGAAGTCTTCAATGCAAATCAATGCTTCATTGTAAATTTTTGGCGTGAAATTGATTGCAAGATTATGATCTGTTTGACACACTCGAAACAGAATATCTTACGATAGGTAGTCTTGAAATTTTGTCCACAATTCAGATGGATTCGATGGAGAACAGGTAGACAAAATAATCGCAAATAGAGTTCTTATTTGATAAGCGAGCGACAACTGCTGCATCTGCAAGTGTTTGTTCCCAATGAACATAATTTTCGAACAAATTGAGCTGTTGTCACGCTTGTCGATACGTTGAACACAATACTCCATTGACTGTTCTTAACTGTCGAAATGATTTTGGTCCGCGAACATTTATTTACAGCAAACGTAAATAAAAACCCTCAGCATTATTCGGGTGAACAGTATAAATGCGGCCTAAAGCATCATTTGAATACAAATTTGGATGTTCTTCAACATGTTTTCCTTGCTTTCGCCGTTTTAACTATTTTTTGATACATTCCATGTAAAATACATTGGCACTTCTGCATACAATAACTTTCTGGCAAAACCACCAACTTGACACAATTTAAAAAATGCAGTTAGAGTGATGCAGGTGAGGTGATGAGGGGTGATGCAGCTCTCTGTGCAGCATTTTCGGTAGTGTAATACTCACGTTGGCCATTTTCAAGATGAACACTTAAATGAATAACAGTTGGATGTCTCTCGTGAATTGGAGACGAAAAAATACGCCAAATTGCTTCATTGCTGCTAATGTAACGACCCATTTGATACTGATGTATTTCTTCGTTTCTGTTGGGATCAGTGGCTGCAAATATGGCTATATCACTACCTTTATTGACATACTTGCATATGTATTTAATACTCTTGACGTAATCGCAGTATCCGACATTAATATGAGCTTTGAATACTTTCGACAGTAACGGTGAATACGGTACAATCCAACGATTATCGACCTCAACGTGTTGATTTCGTACTGTTATGGTAACAGATCTACCATTATCTTCAGTTGATCGGCGACGATATAGTGCGTAACCATCATTTCCAGTGGCTGTATCCGAAACAAAGCTCTTGGATAACGTTTACTGCATTTACCATCAAGCATACATGGGGAGTTAATGTCCATATATCCCATTGTCCATATTGTTGGGTGTGGAATTTCTGCACATATGACAGTATCAACTTCATCCGGTGTGAATTTATTTACCAACCAAATTAAAATGTGAGCGAGTGGCAAACCACGCTTTTGCCATTCCACAGAATACATCCAGCAATTGACTTCGCCGAATACTTTTGATTTTACAATGAAATCCATAAGCGCTTTTAAATTCTGCTTAAAAATACGGGCAGTGATATCATGGCGGTCGGTTGGGCTTTGGCCAGGGAATAAGTTTTTCTTAGTGACACTCCATTGCGGATTACACGTAAAAGTTATAAATAAATCTGGAAGGCCGTAATGACGCACATAAGTCATTGCATCCTACGCATACTCACGCATATGATGTGGGCTGCCTGTTTACAAAAATGAAGGCAAAATTATCATTTTTCCAACATATTTGCATTACCATCGTTATTTATAGCATCACGCAAATAGATGTACTCCTCCGAACGTAATTTCTTCTGATTAAATCGAATGAAATTTAGTCGTTCAGTTTCAATTTTGATGTACATATTAAAAACAAATTGATGGAAAAGTCTACGACAATGCAAAATATGGTTAACATCATTTTCACGCACCATAAGGCGATAAGAATAGTAGTTCATTGCGCTAACTTTTTTATTTGTTTCCGCTCATAGAATCGGGAATTAATCGAAAAATGTTATGAAAATTTTAAAAAACAAATGAATCCACTAACCGGTAAAAGGATTGATCATTTTAATGTTGAAGTGATAACCGTCTTCACCTCGGCAAAACAGCAATGGGTACTGTAATCCGATGAGTTTCAGACACTCGTTGCAGTTGCATATTTCTACGACGTAGCACAATGTCACGGAAATTGGATTTATCGCCCACGATTACAATAGCGACATCATCCACTATTGGCGCGTTAAATAGTCTGACATGTTGGCCAGGTGGCGTTTTATCAGCTGGAATCACAATTGCATATTCATCGGATGGCATATGATCGAAAGCAGTTTCAAAAAGCCGCACTAATTCATTTTCAGCATGCAACATATTCTGCAAACGCTTGACAATCTCTCTCCGTAAATTTGATGAAATATCACAACGACGATCGATTTCAGTGTTTGAGTTTCCCACAAAGTATATTTGAAGAAATTGATAACTTTGATCAGGGTAACAAAGAACCAAGGCGATGGTAAACTTGGCCTTGAATCTATTGAATATTATAATTTTCACAATCGTACGTTTCATTGCCATCAAAATAAACATTGAAATAAACGGAATTGCCTTGAACGTTGGCATAAAATTGTCACGAATAATATGTGTCGCACCGAACGAAGTCATTTGAAAACCTGAGTTATATGCTTGTATGTTTGACAAAAAATGCTTTGAAATCGGTGTGGCACCAGTTACCAAAGAACGCAAAGGCTCCGGTGGTGGATTTTATTCAGGTAATTTAACTTGTCCATTTGCACAACACAATCCCAGGCACCTCATGTTTAAACTTATATGCCATGCAATGATTGCAAACATTAGTCATTGATCCAATGGAAACCTTCCCATGAGATGCGTAATAAAAGCTAGCATCATAATTGAATGCTGCACGCTCCAAAGTACGTCGCACATACGGACGTGGAGCTGGATTTCGCGCAGCTCTGTAACGTGCTGCGGCATTTCGAGTAGCCAAAGTATTATTTGCACGCTGTACGTTACCTAGATGCCAAAATATTTGTAGCACGTAACGTGTTCGACGGCCCAAATTACTACGTGGACGTACCATTTTGTGTGCAGAAATGTGGCAACACCAACTTAAAATTAAACAAATGAAATTTAATTTATTTACAAATGAAATGAAGAATTGAGAAACATACATTCAATTAGGCTGTTCACAGTTTGAATACGCAGGTCTGTATATGTAAGATTTGTTATTTTTACGCTAACTTTCGTATTTTGCTTTATTGTTGCTTTGCATGCAAATGCAAATAAATACGAATAGACGCGTAAATAAAAGTAATTATTGGACGTGTATTTGTGCCTCGTATTTTTATGCCCCGTGTAACGTTGCCAACTTCTTATGTATTGTTGTCAAAATCTAAAAATTGTTGATATTAAAAATTGTGCTGCCTTTCCAATTGCATTTTAAAAGTGTTTAAACGTTTTAAAAATTATTTACATACATTCAATTAGGATGTGTATTGGAGTCTCCTCTGCTTCTTCACAGAAACGGCAGTTACTATCGGTTCCTATGCCCAATTTCATCAGGTGGTATTTGAGTTAACAGTGTCCTGTAAGGAACCCCGTTAGAATCCTTAGATTCTTGGGCGTGTTTTTTTGTGCCTCGTTTTTTAATACCCCGACTAACATTGCGAAATTGTTGTTTATTGTTGTCAATATCTAAAAATATCTTAAATTAAGAAGTTGTGCTGCCTTTGTAATTGTATTTTAAGAGTGTTGAAACGTTTTAAAAAATATGTACATTAGACCATTCGTTATTTTAAGGAAATTCTTGATTTTTTTCTTCCCACAAAGTGACGGCCGGAAAAAGTTTCCATTTGATATAGAAACTTTAAATATACAATTTGGTTGCGATCGGAAAATATTTGCTAGTGCCACCATGGCCCTGTTTATTGAAAAAACGGGTTGTATGGGAAAAATAAGTGTTTTAATTTAAATTGATTAAAACTAAACGCACTAGCCCTTATAAGTAATTAAATCTGCGCCTTTTATAAACTGTTTATTAAATTTCTTTTACAAAAATATATTTGTGGCTGAAATCGGTTGAGAAATTAAGTATTTATGAAGATTAAATGATTTAATAAGTGCCAACTTTTTATCTGATGGATATCTTTTTCGGTATCCTTCGACGAATTGCTGCACCAATTAAATCTGCTCTTCATTCTTGGGGAAAGTCTTGTTGTACTCCTTCGTGAATCTCACCCCGTGTTCTGTGGCATCGTTAACGACAAGCAATTCACAGCAACAACTCACAGCGTACAAGTAATGCTTGTTCATTTTCCATGTGGATGGATCGCATTGTAGGAAATTAGGAGACAATCTAAAGGAAACAAAGAAATTCTTGGTTTTGTACGAGACGAAATCGCTTAATGTGTTGTCGCATATATCTTACGGATTAGAAATTTGTCGACCTTTTTCCAATTTTACTATTGGTTCTATTGATTGCAGACGCTTCTCCATTTTTCGTTTTACATCCAGGGAAACATCTGCATCAAAAAACGCAAGAGCCACTGTTTCTGGACATAGATACCACAAGTGGTTTTTGATTTTGAGCAATACAGCTTCAGAAGCGGCTGAGTCCTTATTTGCATACGCGATCGAATTTTTGACGAAATTTAAGTCCTGGTACGGGGCTGCAAGAGCGTTTGTAGATCCGAACCAGACTCTTATATACAACTCCACGAGAAAAAGACATGTCTCGTAACCCGTTCAATTTACTTGCAGCCACCTGAAATTTTTCGCGAAAAATGAAGATTTTCAACGAGTAAATGGCTTTTCCCATGAATCTTGCATGTAAAGTTGAGCTGCACGTTCGGAATCCACCACGATCTTCACCAAGGAATACGAGTGTCGGTTATAGTAGCTCTTTGTAGTCCGCATGAATTTGAATTTGCTGAAATTTTTGAGAGCAGAACTTTTTTAGAAGAAGCACTTCGGGCGCGCTGGTTGTACCAAGTATCACCTCGAAAACGCGTTTTAATACGATTTCGAATATATGATGGCGACATTTAAGCTGGATCAACCTGGACCTGTATTGGCAGAGGTGGTATCAACGCTCATTGCACTAACACGATCAATAATATTCCATTTGATTAGTGCGTCACGAACAGCAGCAGAAATGTTCATTCCAGTTGCGGGTTGAACTTTAGCAGCGCTGAGAAGTTTCGAAGTGCCATCAAAGCTGACTAGAACCGCGGATTCGTTCAACTTTTTGTCTGCTAACCATTTCATCCATTACTTTGCCGTCCCGATGAACGACAACTGCGTGCGCTTGATTTATCTGTGGCATTAAATGAGAGAATGAAATGCAAATTAAAATATCAATAACTAATATCAAGTGGGCCATACACGCTGCGACCAAAATGACACTGGATATTTGACATTGAAGTTACCAGCTTTGCGGCGTCGGTATGAAAGTTACGTAACCACTTGACAATGCGGGGTTGGATTGCACCAAAAATAAATTCCTTTACAATTTTGGTTGCAGCACATTTTATTTTTGTTGCAGAGTGTATGGACCGCATAAAGTACAAATACGGTTAAGTTAAATTACATTTATCATTAACTCTTCTTGAGTGAATTCCATTCCTAACTCGCGATGTTTTTTCGCAACTCATGAATAGAAGTGAGATTGAGGACAAGTTAACTAATATCAGCTCCCAAAGCCTCCGCTGCTGCCATCAAATGTGCACGGCTTTTTCACGGTTACTTTACCAGCACTAGTCTCCTATGATCCAGTTATTCCGCCTCTTTAAGCAACTGTGGAGCTCTCATCCTGCACCAAGTCTTCATCCAGAATCGGGTCGGTGGTTTCATGCACTTTATCACTTGTAATTTCATCTTCTTCTCCGAGAACAACTGAAAAGAATATCAATAATAATGCCAATAAAGCGTTCGCTTGAGCAAATTAATAAATGAAAGTAAATTTTTACCACTTGATTGTTTTGGCATTTCATCATTTTGCCTTATTCGCGATTCCTCTTTCTGTTTTCGCTTGAGTGAACACATCTTCCGCCTATATAAGGCCATATCAACCCCCGTCATGCACCCCCTTCTCGTCCCTTTTCTCTCTGCATCAACAAAAATACTTTGTCTTCTTATGTTTTTATGTCGTTCAATGCATTTGCGGATGCAATGTCAAAAGGTCGTTCAAAGTGGCAACAAATTCACTTGTTTTCGAAAGGGGATATTTGGAATGAATTTTTTTTGAATCGCACGATAATCTTCGTATAATTTCAATAATTTCTGCGCCCATTTGTGTGTCTCATGTGTCGGAATTCGCGCTTGCCGCCAAAATATCAATGCCGCTTCTACCTTTCGCTCTTTCTTTTACCGTGAATTTTACGTACCGTATGTTGTAGAAAAACAGTTGTAGCATTTGCCTGTTCGATGGTAATTTGGCACCTGTAATTTGGTGGCACACCACTCCGAACGTGTGGTTCTGTATAAAGTAATTGGCTGCTGTTCACCACTCGATGTTGACGGTAAGGCCGACATCGTTAACACAAATTAAACTTTTTCAATTCACAAAAACCTTTCAATAAAATATATTTGACCTGTTTGAGATTTGCCGCTATGTCACTAATTTCCCTAGCTGATTTTCTTCTATTATTTTTTGTTGCACTATCACATTGCTTTCTGCGATTTTGGATGCTGTATCACTTTTTGTAGATGTAAGAGAAAGAGTTGTTGGTACGGATGATTTAATGGGTAATTTGTATTTACCCCTTCTACTTAAGTTCTCGCATCCAAAAATAGCAAAAATGAGAGAATCGGTGAGAGAAATCGGTGGCATATCGGAAAATCTAAAATGGGTCTTACTTACTAAAAACTTGCTCAACGCGTCAATTAAGTTTATACTGCAAAATCTTAATTTTATCTTACAAACCATTTTTCCAATGTTCAAGGCCATAGCGGCACTATCAAATATTATCCGATCACAACCAAATTTTATATTTGAAGTTTCTAGATCTGCCGGCCGTATACAATAACTATACAATAATTTTAACGATAGGTCTAATGTACATATATTCAATTAGGCTGTTCACAGTTTGAATACGCAGGTCTGTTATATGTGAGATTATGTTACGCCAACTTTCGTAATCGTATATTGCATTATTGTTGCTTTGCATGAAAATGCAAATACGAAGTCAAAGTAGTTCTTGGACGTAATTCTTAATTTATTTGCAAATTATATCCAGAATTGAGAAACATACACTCAGATGAATACACAGGTCTTTTATATGTGCTATTTGTTATTTTGACGCCAACTTACGTAATTGTATTTTGCTTTATTGCATGCAAATACGAAAGCACGCGTAAATAAAAGTAATTTTTGGACGTGTTTTTTGTGCCTCGTATTTTTATGCCCCGCCTTATGTTGCCAACTTCTTGTTCATTGTTGTCAAAGTCTAAAAATTGTTTAAATTAAAAAGTTGTGCTGCCTTTCCAATTGCATTTTAAAAGTGTTTAAATGTTTTAAAAATGATTTACATACATTCAATTATGCGTTTTCACTCCGAAATGTACTCAATGGCACACAATAAATAATGGAACACGATCAGTCTAATGAACAACTCAATCCAATGTTAAGAAATTACTTTTTATTATGAAATGAATTTAGTAATTAAATGTAACTAATTTAAGTTAATTATAAACTTATTATCTAAAAATGATATGCGCACAATTGACAATATTGTCTGCGAAGACGCGAGCCAAGTAAAGGGTCAACAAACAATATTTAGTTCTGCCACCTGCACAACATATCGCGGTGAACTTAACAGGGTTTATTTCAAAGCAGCACTTGATGGGGAGGGGGTGGTGACTGATGAGTATTAGAAGTTGTTATTGCTAGCGACGTCCGAAGAGATCAACTCGCTCCGAAGGTATCATTTTTTATGCACGCATTTTTGCATTGGGTGACAATAAGCGGTACTTGATGAGGTGGGGTGGGGGTTGATGCAACATTATAAGTTCTTGTTAGCAGAGACGATGAAAGTTGTTGTAGAAGCGATTAAGAGTTGTTAGTTTAAATGAAATGACAAAGAATAGAAGAATGCAGCTTTGAAGTTGAGCAGATATGCTCGCCTCCATACTATCTTTTGGGTATAGGCATGTCCTTGTTGGTATAGGCAAATGAACCGACTTAGCACCAATGAAAAAAAGAACAAATCAATAGGAGTCATGGGTCCAGCTATAAACAGTACAGTTGCCGAAAGTAACTATACAAACGAAATTACAACATTTTAGTCTTATGCGACTTTTCGAAATAAAGCATTTTTCATATAGTGGGCGTTAAAATTCAATCTATTATAGCCTATTACGATTTAGTTGAAACAAGAAATCTTTTTGGTACCTTTATTGTCTAAATCGTTTCAGTGGCTCTCACGTGACTGTAAAACATCCGAACAGTGTCACAACGCTTTTATATAATAGTATCAGAGCTGGGATGTAATCGATTACTTTCATAATTGATTACATATAAATTACAATTTCAATTACAAATTATAATTGTAATCTTAAAAAAATAAAGATTACAATTACTGTAACCATAATCGAAATATTTTTAATTGCATCGTAGTTATTAAAAAATTTCAATTACTGTAGACGTAATCGAAATATTTCTTTATTACGATTACAGTAATCGTAATCATTCTTTTTGTAATTGAATTACTGCATAAATCTTTATTTAGCATGATGCAATTCACAAAGAACACATTCATTATTTGTGGTATAACTTACATAGTAAGTAATTAAATTAAAAAAAAAAACATGATTACTATTACAGTACCTAATTTTAATTGTCATTTTTCATTGTTAACGATTACTGTAATTTGAATCAATAGATTTTTCTATTACAATTACGGTAATCGTAATTGTAATTTGCGTGTGTCGTAAAATTACAGTAATCGTAGTCGTTAATTTGTAAAGATAACAATTACTGTTTTCTTATCGATATCATTGGCCATAGTACGCGCGAAGTCAGTGCAGCATTTTCCAGATTAGAAAGAGAGTCAAGTCGGCAGTGAATGCAGGAAAGACGAAATACTTGGTGTCCACAAACAAACAGTCCCAGCGTCTTGGATCCCACGTTATAGTTGACAATACCTCCTTCGAGGTTGTGAAGGACTTCGTCTATCTGGGATCCAGCATAAACTCAACCAACGACATCAGCATTGAGATTAAACGAAGAATAACTCTTGCCAACAGGTGTTACTTTGGGCTCAGTAGGCAATTGAGAAGCAGAGCCCTATCTCGACGAACGAAAATTACGCTCTATAAATCGCTCCTCATGCCCGTCCTACTTTATGCATCACAAACCTGGACGCTAAGCAGTTCAGATGAAAGGACTTTAGGAGCATTCGAGAGAAAGATTCTTCGTAAGATCTACGGACCGATCTGCATCAATGGCGAGTACCGAATACGGTGGAATGATGAACTGTATGAGCTGTACGCTGACATCGACATAATCAAGCGCATTAAAATCAAGCGGCTTCGTTGGCTAGGTCATGTTCAGCGCATGAAAGACGATGCTCCAGCGAAGAAAATATTCGATTCGGTACCCAGCGGCGGTCAACTCAGAAGAGGACGACCGCATCTTCGTTGGAAAGACCAAGTAGAGGACAACCTGACGAAGCTTGGAATTTCCAACTGGCGCCAGCAAGCGAAAGACAGAAATGGCTGGCGCAAATTCTTAGATGAGGCCAAGACCAACATACGGTTGTAGCGCCAACTAAGTAAGTAAGTAACCATTACTGTAATTTGCAATCAAAAAAGCAATTATTGTAAAGAGTAACCGTTTTTGAGCCTGCGCTGGGCAAGTACAGAGCAAATGTAGATTCTTCATCCTTCTCAGCTTCTGCGGAAGTCGTTGTGGTAGACACGTTCAATCTTTGAGCGTGTCTACCATGGTGCTGATGTGGTCTCTTCTGAGAAAAATGAGTTATTTTGAACGCTTAGGGTTGAGTTTGGGCCAGATTTGTCGCGTTTTATAACACGTGTTACCCTCTGACCATCTTTTGTTGGTTGTGATACCGTATAACTCATGTGTAAGGAGTTTACATGTGGTAAGAGGAATACCAAGGCTTGCCTTATCTATAGATAGTTTGTTGGTACTACCTGTACGAGCGAGCTCATCTGCTTTGCAGTTACCAATAAAATCCTTATGTCCAGGAATCCAGCATAAAAGGATTTTGATCTGCTCTGCCATCTCGTTAAGAGATCTGCGGCAGTTGAAAACTGTTTGAGATGTTATTTCAACAGTTCTTAGGGCTTTCAAAGCGGCTTGACTGTCAGATAGTATGCAAATGTCCATGGAAGATATCTCATTCACCTGAAGCCAAGTTAACGCTTCATGTATAGCAGCGATTTCAGCTTGAAATATACTACAATGGTCAGGAAGCCTGAAATCTATATTAATGCTTAATGCTTTTGAGTAGACTCCTCCACCTACTTTGCCATCTAGTTTTGATCCATCAGTAAAGATCTCAATGACATTGTGAGGTGAACGGTTCCTATTTTCCACTATTCTCAAGAGGAAATGGATACATCGAACTTCTTTTCAAAGGATAGTTTTTGTGTGATGTAGTCAATGGACCTAGGTGTGGGAGGGAGAAATTTTCTAATGCAAGAATGTCCCTGATACCTCCTTCCACCGGGAGGTGGCCTTTAGACGGATAGCTGTATTAGCCTCTAGACGGATATCTGTTTAGCTAGGATCTCAAGTGGTGTCAGATGAAGAATTATGTCTAATGCGTCTGTCGGAGTGGTTCCTAGGGCTCCACTGATGCACAGTTCCGCTGACCTTTACGAAGAAGGTTTAGGTGAATCCGTTTTTTGGAGTGCATGCCACCAGACAAAAGCACCATACAGCAAGATTGGCCTTACAACTGCTGTATATAGCCAGTGAGTAACACTTGGTTGTAAACCCTATTTGCTACATACCGCCTTTTTGCATGAGTACAGGGCAATATTCGCTTTTTTGGGTCTCTCGAGCAGATTAGGCTTCCAGTTTAGTTTCCTATCCAGTATAAGGCAAAGGTATTTTGCTTGATCTGAGAAGCTAAGTCTTGTGTTTCCCAGTTTAGGAGGACTAATTAGAGGTAAATTGTGTTTTCTAGTGAAAACCACCAATTCAGTTTTGTTTGGGTTAACACTGAGCCCACAGCTGATAGCCCAGTTGACTAGAGTATTTAGGCAGTTTCGCATAATATCGAAGAGTAGATATGTATTTTCCAGAGTTAAAAATAGCAACGTCATCGGCATAAGCTATCACCCTGCACCCCTCTAGTTCCAGTTTTACTACCAGTTCATTTATTGCTAAATTCCAGAGTAGTGGCGAAAGAACACCTCCCTGAGGGGTTCCACTTGGTACAATTTGCACTTATAATCCTGCCTACCAGCATTTGATATCAGCGCGGCATCCAAGCTCCGTTAGCGCATTAGTGATAGCTCTGGCTTCAACGTTATTAAAGGCCCCTTCTATATCAATAAAAGATATCATCGTATATTCCTTGTAGCGTGACAATGCAAATCAATACATACTTCGTTCATAAAACATATAAACTCATATTGCACTTATCACCCTAAGTGTAAGTGCAGTATCAAATAGCGCGGAATTTATTCAACTCCAAATTCCACAATAACTTATTAAAGTTATTCACCGCGTCATATTTCGGAATTTATTGAACTCCAAATTCCACAATAAATTATTTAAGTTAATGACCGGGTCATATTTCGTTTATTCTCATAGTTTCGCGTTTAGTCATTGAACTCAAGTATCAATGTCGAATTGCATCGATACTTGACTTTCTACTTTTGTCACGTACACCCTTCTTCGTAAGTTTTTTTTTAGATTAAGACTAGCATAAGAAGTCAGTCAAGGAGTGTAACTGTATTGAAAATGTTTGGTCACTCGCGATCTAACCGAAATAAATAAAATTAAAACTAAAATTAAATATTGTGTTTTTTTGGACTTCAATAGCAACCAAGCTATCCTAACATGGCCATCCTGCCAGTCCTGAATCCTTATGATCCGCAGTCAGTAAATTATTAAAAAAATGTCCTGCAATAAAACTACCAAAAGTGTACAGTGAAAAAAAAAACAAAAAAAGGACATAATCATCAGAAGTGTAAAGATTATTGGTTCAAACACTATAATGAAAAAGAAAAGACTTTCATTAATAAAGAATTATTAATTCAAAAGTGATATGAAAATAAAGAGTATTTCTTCCACACAAAAACAAATTCGAAACAAATTACACAAAGACTAATATAAAACTGTTTAAGTTAAATTTTTGCAAAAAGAAAAATAAAAAAATAAAAAGACCAACTACAAATACCCATATAACAATAACCGCCAACAACAACATCAGCAATAAAACAAATTTCCCAACATCAAAATCGAAGCGGGGCAATTTGACGCCAATGAATTTGTAACAACGACGCAAATTAAATCAAACGATCGGTTGATTGCAACTCTAACCGATGAACAGCTGAATGTTATACAACTGCAGCAGCATTAGCACGCAACAATAATGAGCTGCACATCAACAATAGCAGTGGCAGCAATAATAGCAACAATATGCATATGACGACAACAACAACTGCTGCAGATGATAGCTTTACAATTCATTTGTAGAAATAACACAGCAAAATAATATATTGGTAACTACAACAGGGAAATTCAAGCACCAACTTTAATTTCTTCAAACGTCATCATCATCAGTAACACCTGTACCAGAACTACAACAGCATTCAACTTTGACTTAGCAGAAAATATATTAACTACTACATCATGAAGTAAGCAAATTCCATTTTAAGATTATACAAGTTTTTTTTAAATTTAAGTGTTACAATTAGAAGAAAGCCAACTGACTAAACACAAATAGTTTAAATTATATAAATACTTTTTTTCCAACAACAAAATAAATTTCAAATTATTATTAAAATAATGTAAAACGAAAGATATTAAAAAAAAAACAAAAAAATTGTATTCTTATTATGCAACTACAAACAAAAGTAATTTTGCAATAAACCTTTCAGGCCCTAACAAACGTACAGTTGATATAGGTCAAGTAAATGAATATAAAATCAACAGTAACAACAAATTAAATTGTGAATGAAAAAAAAAAATATAAAGGAACACTAGGTATCAAAAAACCACTGCAAAATGACGTGGTGGAAAAAGGTGTTGAACGGCATATTGATTGCAACTTCGGGTTACGAAATTGGAAAAGAATTAAATACAGAAAAACAAATAGTGAAATATGAACAAGTAATACATGAAGTAGCAAAAAATGGAAAGGAGAATGAGAATTGGCCAATTAGTGGCAATGTACTTTTTATACTCTTCTTAATATTAATGATAACATTAACATGTGCAAGATATTATATTAAGGCGCATTTTAATAAACCTAGGAACGTTGCGCCACGTATATAAGAAGATCGAAAAATAAAAATAAATAAAATAAAATAAATGCCTCATACGAAGTATAAAAGTATTGAATGGACAGACTTGTATGAAGAATTTAAGAAGATAAAACTTGACTTTGATAAAAGTTATAAATGTGTCAATATAACAAAACTCCCATCAGCACAGACTCAATTAAAGCACATTACAGAACTCATAAATAAACACAATGAAGTAGCTGTAATATTGAAAGATATATTTCATGTTCTATCAGAACAATATAAAGTGCCTGTGTCTGAGTTCTTTACAGCAATTAAAGACAGACTTGAGATACTTTTTGAAAGGCTCGAGTTGGACATTATTATCCCAAAAGATTTAATGACTTCAATCGAGGCTAATATTAGTGAAAACTCCTTCGTTTCAGACAGTTCCGCAGAAACAGTTAAAGAAATAAAGGATCCAAAAATCATGGCCGATACTGTGGCAAACTTTTTAAAATCAGCGGCTAAATTGTTGCCAGATTTTGATGGCACATACCTAAATTTGCAAAGATTTATTGATGCAATAAATATAGTAAATTTAATAAAAAGCACATATGAAGACGTTGCAGTTAACCTGATAAAAAGTAAATTAACAGGCACTGCAAGAAATTTAATAACAACTGAAAACACCATAGTTGAAATAATAGCAAAGTTAAAATCTTCCATAAAAGCAGAAGATGCTCAAGCAGTTATAGCTAAGCTAGTAAATGCTAAGCAAAATAACAAGCCAACAAATGAGTATGTCCAAGAAATTGAAACCTTGGCAAAACAACTCGAAATGGCATACATTTCCGATGGTCTGCCAAGTGAAATAGCCAAAAAATATTCAACACAAACGGCGGTTAAATCACTTACCAAAAATGCCAAATCGGACAAAGCTAAATTATTATTACAGGCAGGGACTTTCAATCAGCTTAGCGATGTTGTTACTAAATTTGTTGAACTAAGCAACGAATCAGAAGATGTGTTCAGAGTAAATATGGTACGGTATAAACCAAACTACCGCAATAATCGTAACCAAAATTCAAACAGGGGTAGTAGCAAGTATAATTACCGCTTTAGAGGTGGTCGTTATAATAACAACAATAATCAATAATCAAGCAGCGAAGATCCTTTAACCAGAATAATCCACAAAATCACAATAACAATCAGAATCAAAACAATGATAGAAACGGTAACAGAAACGTGAGAGCAATCGATGCTGATTCGGAAAACGGTTACAGACCCCAGCAAGCCCAACTGGGGACTTATCAGGAATAAATAACACATGCACATTACTTAACGTAAACCTAAAGTTCTGCAATTATGTGATTGTCGAGAGTTCTAATAATGACTCGTCAAACGCATTTTTGTTAGACACTGGGTCCGATATAAGCATAGCAAAACAAAAATTTATTAACAATATAATATTGAATACAGATTTTACTTATAAGCTAACAGGTATTGGGGAAGGCACAATAGCAACTTTGGGATACATTGAAAATACGTTATTTTTCAAAAATTTTAAACTAAAGCATAACCTACTGGTGGTTGAAGACAATTTTCCTATACCTTGTGATGGTATGTATTATTGGATTGGATTTCATCAAAAAGTTTAATTGTGTTTTAGATTATAATTCATCTAAAAGTTTGTTTGTCATTAGACCAGTTTTTTCAAATTCGTGTGAAATTATCCAAATCCTTGATGCTCCAAAATTAAATGCCATATCTTTACCAGCAAGAGCAGAAGTTATCAGAAATATCACTGTTAATATCAATGAGGAAGAATTCTTAATCCCAAATCAAGAAATAGCCCCAGGAATATTTGTATCAAATACAATTGCATGTAAAAAATGTACATATGTCAAAATTTTAAACACAACACATCAAAATATTTTGCTAGAAGATTATAAAATTGCAGGTGAAAGTTTAGAATTATATACCATATTGCAGATAGACCCAATCAAAAAATGTGATGAAAGAGACAAAATTATTTTACAAAAACTTGAAGGTAATTGTCCTTTGATATTTAGAGAAAAATTATTAAATTTGTGCAGAAATTATACAGACATTTTTGCAGTTGAAACAGACAAAGTTACATGCAACAATTTTTACAAACAAAAATTAAAGCTGAAAGACGATACACCCGTCTATATAAAAAAATTATCGTTTACCCCAAGTTTACAAACCCGAAATAGAAAAACAAATTAATAAAATGATTGAAGATGATATCATTGAACCTTCAGTGTCAGAATACAATAGCCCTATACTCCTTGTTCCCAAAAAGTCATTACCGGGGTCGGCAGAAAAAAAATGGAGATTAGTAATTGACTTTCGTCAGTTGAACAAAAAACTAACATCAGATAAATACCCTTTGCCTCGTATTGATGACATTCTAGACCAGTTAGGTCGAGCTAAATATTTTTCCTGTTTAGATCTTATTTCAGGCTTTCATCAAATAGAACTAGATGCTTCATCCAGAGACTTAACTTCATTTTCCAGTATAAATGGATCATTTAGATTTAAAAGATTACCATTTGGACTCAAAATAGCTCCGAACTCCTTCCAGCATGATGCAGATAGCATTTTCAGGTCTAGGTCCAAGCAAAGCGTTCGTATACATGGATGATCTTATTGCAATAGGTTGTTCGGAAGAACATATGATCAGTAACTTAAAATTAATTTTCGAAATATGTAGAAAAACTAATCTTAAACTACATCCAGATAAATGTACTTTCTTTTCATCGGAAGTGACCTTCTTAGGGCATAAATGCACCGACAAGGGCATACTGCCAGACGAATCGAAATTTGAAAAAATTTTAAATTACCCAAAACCATCTAACGCAGACGAAATTAAAAGATTCGTAGCTTTCGTCAACTATTACAGAAGATTCATTCCCAATTTCTCTCTTTACTCTATACATTTGACTAGGCTTACACGAAAAAAAGCACAATTCAACTGGACTGAAGATTGCGAAAAATCATTTGACTATTTGAAAAATTCCCTTATGAATCCCAAAATTTTAAAATATCCAGATTTCAACAAACAATTCTGTATAACCACAGATGCCAGCAAAATAGCATATGGCGCTGTCCTAAGTCAGGAATACGATGGCTTACAACTTCCAGTTGCATTCGCCTCCAAAACTTTCACGAAAGGCGAAAGTAACAAATCAGTAATTGAACAGGAACTCACTGCCATTCATTGGGCAGTAAAATTGTTCAAGCCATACATCTATGGTACTAAATTTTTAATCAGAAGTGATCACAAACCCTTGACATATCTTTTTGCTTTAAAGAATCCATCATCTAAACTCACCCGTATGCGTCTTGATCTCGAAGAATTCGATTTCGATATTGAATATATAAAAGGTAAAGACAACTGTGGCGCTGATGCATTATCGCGTATTGATTTTGGGCTTATCAAACGCCTTAATGTAGATAACGCACAGATTTGTGCAGTGCAAACAAGATCGAAATCCCATGAAAACGTAAATATAAACCCTTCACCTGTGAAAACAAATGAAATTAGACAACAAATATATGAAACGATAACTCACAAAGAAATGAAAAAAATACCTTGCCTTAAATTAAATGAAAGCATGCAGAAACTACTCATTATGAAAGGAAAAATAAAACTTCTAGAAGTATATGTCAAAAACCTAATTGTTCAAGGGAAAATTTTACTAGAGAAATTCTTCCCTAGACTTGAAAAATTAGTCAACAAAATAGGTTTAAGCAACATAAAAATTGCATTAAATTATGACCTTTTTAAATATACAAGTGTATACAATTTTAAAGAAGTAGGCAACGAGTTATTAAAGAAAATGAAAATTGCGTTAACGCCAGAAATTAAAACAATAACGGATCCAAATGAAAAAACTGAAATTTTAATTAAATTCCACAATGATCCAAGCCTAGGTCTAGGCCTAGGACATAGCGGAATTAACCGACTATTAACAAAAATTAGAAAATATTACACATAGAAAAATATAACCTATGATGTGCGTAAATTTGTGAAGAATTGCGAAAAATGCAAATTAAACAAGTCAGGCATAAAATCCAAAGAACCATTGGTAATTATTCAAACACCTCAAAAGCCTTTTTACAGAATACAAATTGATACAATAGGTCCATTACCAATATCGATCTTGGGTAATGAATACGCAGTAACAATCATGTGTGAACTTACAAAATATCTCATAGCAATTCCAGTTACAAACAAGTCAGCCAAAACTATAGCAAAAGCAATCGTCGACAATTGTATTTTGATATACGGCTCAGTTAAAGAAATACTCACCGATTTAGGAACTGAGTATAAAAATCAAATATTTGCAGAGATATGTAAACTTCTAAATATAAACCAAATTAATTCAACCCCTTATCACCATCAAACTTTAGGAATGGTCGAAAGGAGTCATAGAACCTTTAATGAGTACATACGATCGTACCTTTCCCCTGATAGAGCCGATTAGGACGAATAGTTAACGTATTTTGTATATTGTTACAATACAACACCATCGTCAGTTCATGGCTACGCTCCGTTTGAGCTAGTATTTGGAAAACACCACAGCCCTATAGCTTTATGAATAAGAAAACATCACCAATTTATAACTTTGAAGCATATGATAAAGAGCTGAAATTTAGACTTCAAGAAGCTCACAAGCGCGCTTTAAAACTTGTAGATCATGATAAGCTAAAATCAAAGGAACTATATGACAGAAATTGTTCAGGGCAATCAATTCAACTAAATGATAAGGTCTATTTATACGACGATGCTAGTCACAAACTAGACAACGTCTTCAAGGGTCCTTATCAAGTGATTGAAATGGATAACAGAGGAAATTGCAAAATTACAAACGGTTCAAAAACATTAAATGTACACAAAAATAGATTAAAATTAGGATAATCATGAAAATTTCTATCTACATAATAATTATAAACATTTGAGCTCAAATTTACCAACATTACTGTATTTTTAATAATCCCAACTTTACCTACATAAGTTCATTTTACTGTAGTATTAATAAAACAAACAAAAAAAAATGTATATCCTGTATTCAAAAACATTAAATAAGAATTTTATTAAGTAAATATTAATATTTGTACATAATTTCTTTATTCAACATTTTTCAAAATATAAATAACATAATTTGTCACTTAAAATTAATATAAAAAAAAAAAAATCTTCAAACTAATTTTTTTTTTTTTTCCAAAAGAGGAGAGTTGTAGCGTGACAGTGCAAATCAATACATACTTCGTTCATACTACATATAAACTCATATTGCACTTATCACCCTAAGTGTAAGTGCAGTATCAAATAGCGCGGAATTTATTCAACTCCAAATTCCACAATAACTTATTAAAGTTATTGACCGCGTCATATTTCGGAATTTATTGAACTCCAAATTCCACAATAAATTATTAAAGTTAATGACCGGGTCATATTTCGTTTATTCTCATAGTTTCGCGTTTAGTCATTGAACTCAAGTATCAATGTCGAATTGCATTGATACTTGACTTTCTACTTTTGTCACGTACACCCTTCTTCGTAAGTTTTTTTTTAGATTATGACTAGCATAAGAAGTCAGTCAAGGAGTGTAACTGTATTGAAAATTTTTGGTCACTCGCGATCTAACCGAAATAAATAAAATTAAAACTAAAATTAAATATTGTGTTTTTTTGGACTTCAATAGCAACCAAGCTATCCTAACATCCTTCTGATGGAGGGATTTTTTAATGATGGAAACTATGGAGTGGAAAGCTGTTTCCATGGATTTGCCTTTGGTGTAAGCATGTTTTGCTATTGACTGTGGCTTTTCTTTTATTTTAAATCTCAAGTGAATATCAATTAATCTCTCGAGGATTTTTAGAAGAAAAGATGAGAGACTAATAGGTCGAAGGTCTTTTGGATTTACGTTTGAGCTTTTGCCTGCCTTAGGTATAAAGATAACCTTTACATTACGCCAACGGGAATTTGATTTAGGTGAAGGCTGCTTTGGTAAATAAAAAAATCCTTAATGATACAATACGACTTTTGAATTTCTATTGGAGCTATACCTTCTGGTCCTGGTGACTTAAATGGTTGCCCACTCGAGCTTAGTTTTTGTGAGTATTTTTGGGATCTGTTTACAGATGGTAACTGATAATCCTGTATTGGAGTGTTTTTTTTTTAAGATCAAAGAACCAAGGCATGCGCCTTTTACAAACAAGGTTTGGTGTTTGAACTGAGAGAAAAGGGATAGATTTATTTAGAGTAATTGATTGGAACCATACGTGAATTATTGATTAGGCGAAACATCCGTGAAAGACAATTTGAATTGCTTTTAACCGAGGCTAGTGTACAATAAATGAGGTAAATTTTTTTGAGATCACTGAAGTGTTTGAACTGTTAGTTTGCTGATTTACTTTGAAAATATGTTATTAAAAGCACTATAGCATCTAAGGTGTCATCCCCCAGGCTTTCCCGAAATTTGGTCGCAAGTGCCATTATTTAAATATATTTTTATTTCATTCTCGAACATTTGAGGTAAATTTAAATTTTTTTAAAGTTTTTACTCGAATGTCAAATTAAAGTGTCGCAACGTATGTTTCAAGAAGTCAAACCGATCGGACGTGTTTTTTAAATAGCTCCTCACCATTCTTAATATAAAAACAAAAACAAATATAAAAGCCCTAACTCTCTGTGCAAGTTCTGTTGACCTAGTTACAACAATTAATTATTGCGAAAAACGCAAAGAATTAAAAAACACAAGAATAAGTTAAGTGTCAAATTGCAATTCAGCAAAATAATTTCTTTGTGACAATCCAGTGCTACACCAAAATTAAACTATAAACAAAAATCAAAAAATAAAAAAACCAAAACAACAATAAATAACTGATATTCGGCAAGAACTTATTATTAAAGCAATTTACCGATTTTGACCTAGTTACGCTAAAAACAATTGAAAAAAAGCATTTAAATATGGAAAAAACTGTGCTTCATCTCTATGCACCGTGGAAGACCACAATGCTACAAAGGTGGCATGCAAGGGCCTGTGTGATAAATCTTTCCACGCCTGTTTAGGCTTATCGAAGAGAAGTCTCACATATTTAAATGATTTAATATAATAATATTTATAATGTACTAATATATGCATAAATTTTAATAAAATACTTACTTACTTACTTACTTAGTTGGCGCTACAACCGTATGTCGGTCTTGGCCTCATCTAAGAATTTGCGCCAGCCATTTCTGTCTTTCGCTTGCTGGCGCCAGTTGGAAATTCCAAGCTTCGTCAGGTTGTCTTCTACTTGGTCTTTCCAACGAAGATGCGGTCGTCCTCTTCTGAGTTGACCGCCGCTGGGTACCGAATCGAGTGTTTTCTTCTCTGGAGCATCGTCTTTCATGCGCTGAACATGACCAAGCCAGCGAAGCCGCTCAATTTTAATGCGCTTGACTATAACGATGTCAGCGTACAGCTCATACAGTTCATCATTCCACCGTATTCGGTACTCGCCAGTGACGCAGATTGGTCCGTAGATCTTACGAAGAATCTTTCTCTCAAATGCTCCTAAAGTCTTTTCATCTAAACTGCTCAGCGTCCAGGTTTGTGATGCGTAAAGTAGGACGCGCATGATGAGCGATTTATAGAGCGTGATTTTCGTTCGTCGAGAGGGCTCTGCTTCTCAATTACCTACTGAGCCCAAAGTAACACCTGTTGGCAAGAGTTATTTATTCTTCGTTTGATCTCAATGCTGATGTCGTTGGTTGAATTAATGCTGGATCCCAGATAAACGAAGTTCTTCACAACCTCGAAGGAGGTATTGTCAACGGTAACGTGGGTTCCAAGACGCTGGGACTGTTTGTTTGTTGACACTAAGTATTTCGTCTTATCTGCATTCACTGCCAGACCCATTCGACTTGACTCTCTTTCTAATCTGGAAAATGCTGCACTGACTTCGCGCGTACTATGGCCAATGATATCGATGTCATCAGCATACGCAAGCAGCATAACACTCTTGTAGAATATTGTGCCACTACGTCTCAGATCAGCAGCTCGGATGATCTTTTCTACCATTAGGTTGAAAAAGTCGCACGATAAGGAATCACCTTGTCTGAAATCTCGTTTGGTAATAAATGGTGGGGAGAGGTCCTTCCCGATTTTAACTGCGCTGCTGGTGTTGCTCAGTGTCATCCTGCAAAGTCGTATTAGTTTTGCAGGAATACCAAATTCAGACATGGTGGAGTACAGGTGCTTCCTTATTGGGCTGTCGAAGGCGGCTTTGTAGTCGACAAAAAGATGGGTGTCGACTTGTTTTTCTTGAGTCTTCTCCAAGATTTGTTGTAGCGTGAAAATCTGGTCGATGGTGGACTTTCCAGGTCTGAAGCCACACTGATAAGGTCCGATCAGTTCGTTTACAATGAGCTTCAATCTTTCACATAAAACGCTCGACAGGACCTTATATGCGATATTAAGAAGGCTTATCCCACGGTAATTGGGACAGATAGTGGGATCGCCTTTCTTGTGGATTGGGCAGAGCACACTGAGATTCCAATCGTTCGTAATGCATTCGTCCGACCATATTCTGCATAGAAGCTCGTGAATGCATTTAAGTAGAGCTTCGCCCCCGTTCTTAAACAGCTCAGCAGGTAAGCCATCAGCTCCCGCGGCTTTGTTATTTTTTAAGCCGAGCTATAGCTGTCAGAACTTCATCATAGTCGGGCAGCGGAACCTCAACGATGTCATCCAAAATTGGGGTTTCCGGAATATCATCTCTATTGGCGGGATTGTTGTCAGCGTCGCCATTTAGAAGCTAATAGAAGTGTTCCCTCCATAACGTCAGTGTACTCTGGACATCTGTCACTAGATTCCCGTTTTCATCCTTGCAGGAAGAGGACCCGGTTTTTAAAACCATCGGCAAGGCGTCTTATTTTGTCGACAAATTTTCGGGCCTTATTCCTGTCACCATACATCTCAATCTTCTCCTGCTCGCGCTTTTCTGCCTCTCTTTTTTTCCGCCTGAAAATATGTCTCTCTTCCCTCCTCTTTTCTTTGTATCGCTCCTTAGCAGCGCGCGTTACAACCGACTGCAGGGTGGCTTTGTAGGCGGCGTCTTTCTCTGCAGTGGCGTCGCGACACTCCTGGTCGTACCACTGGTTTCGGCGAGGGCGGTGGTAGCCAATCACCTCTTCAGCAGCCGCACGCATGGAGTTGGAAATGTGTGTCCACTGCGCGCATATATCATCGATTGGAGGAGTGCTTTGAAGCAGGAGTGCGAGTCGAGTGGCGAAAGCATCGGCTGTCTATTTCGATTGCAGCTTGTCGACGTGTAGCTTTCTCTGTGTAGGGTTGCGTGTATTCTTAGCTGCGCATAGACGTGTACGGATCTTGGCTGCAACAAGATAGTGATCCGAGTCAATGTTTGCACCACGGATCGTGCGTACATCCAATACACTGGAAGAGTGCCTTCCGTCGATCAAAACGTGATCAATTTGATTCTTGGTTTTTTGATCAGGGGATATCCAGGTGGTGGCTTTATGAATATTGAGATGCTTGAATCTAGTGCTACTTACGACCATGTTTCGTACTGCTGCGAAGTCAATCAGCCTCATTCCGTTATCGGAGGTGTTGTCGTGGAGGCTGAACTTTTCGACTGTTGGACCAAAAATATTTTCCTTGCCCACCTTAGCGTTGAAGTCACCAAGCACGATTTTTACGTCGTGACGGGGGCAGCGCTCGTAAGCATTTTCAAGGCGCTCGTAGAAAATTTCCTTGATCTCATCGTCCTTGTCTTCTGTCGGAGCGTGCGCACATATTAGGCTTATGTTGAAAAATTTAACCTTGATGCGGATTATGGCAAGTCGTTCGTTCTCAGGTGTGAATCGCAGGACGTGGGGCCGTAGTCTCTTGCTAACTACAAATCCGCATCCAAACTCGTGCTTCTCCGCATGGCCGCTGTAGTAGATATCACAGGGTGCATGCCGAATGCAACCCTGTCCCTTTCATCGCATTTCTTGGATAGCAGTGATATCAGCTTTGTATCTTTCCAAGACATCAGTCAGTTGGATAGAGGCACCTTCCCAATTAAGGGTTCGGACATTCCAGGTGCATATCCGTAAATCATTATCAGTTTTTCGTTTGCGGCAGTCGTCATCAGATTTGGGGATCATTTTTCTTCTTTTCTTATTTGTTTTCATTGAAATCTGTTTTTACGGGTGGGCTTCAAACCCGACGCACAACCTATTTTAAGCCTAGGGAGGCCCGCCGCTCAGATTAGCCGCCAAACTAACGGTTGTCAGTTTTGACGTTGCCCAGGAAACACCACGTGGAGGTTTGAGTCGACTTGAGGCGATTATGCCTGGCCTCGCCAGGTTGAGACAGTCAGACATGTAATTATAAATATAGGTGAATTTAAAAGGAGATTAAATTAAGGAATGTGGATTTGAAATATTTCAAAAGATAAAATTAAACGATCACGGAAATATATGCTTGCAAAAATGGAGTAACACATTTGTGTGTGTAAATATTTAAAGCAGTCATTTCATGCAAACTTTCAGGCCAAACTTTTCGTTTGAGCAATGACGATGATATCGAAAACATTTTATGAATTCTTGCAGAAGGATAAGATGTTGAAGTTTTTTCAGATGCAGATGATTCCACGAAGATGACTCCTTTCCCGGAGATGATCGGCAATAACAGATAATGAAGATGATGAAGACGAAATGTACCAGGACGATCTGCAAACTGAAATGTGCACATGAACAAAATTAAATCTTGGCAAATTGCAGAAAAATGCTTTGGACATCTTCGTCTTTTCAAGCTATTCAATAAAAAACCCTTCAATCAGAAATGGCTACAAATCAATTCTCCTTCAATTCAATACTTTTAACGGTATTTTATTTATTTATTCATCAATGGGACAGGTTCCTTACTGACTACAAAATATTTGGCTAAGCCACTTAAAATATGTTTATTACAAAATGTTTGGGAGAACAACTTTTATAAAATTAAGAATAACAATTTTTGATAATAATTTAAGATTAGAAAATAATATTCTATGTATAATATATTATAATATAGTATATTCATCGATATAAACTATCTATTAGGACTCTTAAAGCCCGCTTCGTCATGGCTAAATCAGTAGCAATTTTGCTAGAGAGCATATTGTATTCTATGAGAGTCCTATTCAAAGGAACATTAATCGCATAGTTTGTTCTGAGCATTTTAATAAAAAAAGATCATAATTTCTAAGACTTCTTGTAGGAATGTTAAAAGTTATCATTTCCAATAATAAAGACAACCAATTTAATACTGCTGCCAAATTTACAAACATGTACGGGAAATGTACAGAAATTAACACCAACGCTACAGATGGTCCAAGGAACAAAGGCGTAGAGTAGCTGTTACGTGTCAATTGGTTGTAAAACAATACAATATATATATATGGGCGGAATCGATGTGTGCGATCAGATTATGTTATATTACAGAACTTTCATGAAATCGAAAAAATTTACATTGAAAGTCCATTTAAAAAAAATAAACTGACCATTTCAGCCCTTGGAAGGACTTTGACCTAGCTTCTATTGATCAATTGTGTTGTGCGTATTATTAAATGTTTAATCACAAATGATCGAAAACTGGACCTAAGTGTTTTATGCCGACTCCGAACAGCTTATGTTCTCAAGAAGCTTTACATGGCAATTTTTACTCCCTGAGGTTTGCCATTGTCTGACGACCGAACAGAAAAATTAATTCAATTGAAAAAACTTTCTGTCTGAGCTAGAATTGAACCCAGGCTACCGCAATTCTTTAGCTTAAGGGCCACGCACTTTACCCACTAGGCTACGGCCGCCACCATTTAAGTCACCAAGACCGCCACCAAAGTCCACTTATGCATATAAAAATAATTTTTTTCTTAAATCGGTGTAGCTACATTTCTTAACCGAAATGTTTCTTCAAGATATTATTAATTAACAAAATTAAGTCTGCAATTTATAGTTTTTATTAAAAAATACCGATTTTTAAGGTTTTTTATTATTATTTTTATTTCTGACGTGCTTGTTGGCGCAGTTTGCATATTGAGCAAACGTTGAGGAAGTTTGCCTCGGTTTTCCTTGGCGTCTAAATTCGAATATGAAGGTAGTTGAAGGCGAAATTTACCATGAAGTTACAAGGCGGTTTTTTTGGTAGCTTTTATTCTAATTACTTCACAGTTTATTAATGTTGAATACTTCAATATTAAAATTCTATAACATAGTAAAAAAGCTTACAAATTCATTAAATTACATATAGTTCAGTAATATATACTTATGGTTTTGACATCAAGAAAATATGTTGAGCTGGTCACAAATTTGTAGTTCTGAGTACTTTAAAATAAGAAAATAAAGTCTTAACCGCGTGTTCGCTAGAGAAGTAAAGAAATTATAAATGGAGTTTTAGTAAGTACAAGCCAGAACACACATAACATGTGGAACATATTTATGACAGCTCACTATAAAAAGATAATAATCGATAAGCAAATAGTAATATTTTGGTAGTACTGGTAACATTCCCCCCTACAGTATGGCAAGAAATGTTTCGAAGCCTTACTCTCGTTCTGCATCCAAAATAGCAATCTTCATAGCCGGCTTCTCCAGAATGCCGTTAGCAGTTAGAATTTTAGCGCTGCGCACCTGGCCGTCTTTAGCCAGTCTTGTCTCTATCACCTTTCCATGAAGCCAAACTTTTCTCGGAGATGCAGGGTCAACGATGACAACCAAATCTCCAACTTTTAAAGGTTTTTTCAAAATATTTTGTTCTACAGGTCAACGTCGGTAAGAAAAAAAAATGGTCTGCAGACTGTTGCGAGCAGAGCCAGCTGTGCTTGAGTAATATCTCGCTATCGCCAAAACTTGCAATTGATTTCATGCCGTTAGAGCAGCCTAGCAAGAAATGATTCGGTGTAAGTGCTTCTGTAGTTGAATGGTCGATGGGCACATAAGTTAATGGGCGCGAGTTGATTATATTTTCAGCTTCAGCCATCATACTTTGAAGAAGCTCGTCGCTCGGCGATCGCGTAGGTGCTATTTTATAGAGCACCGTTTTGATGGAACGTACAAGACGCCCACGCTCCTCCCATGTGTGGTGATGCAGACGGAATAAAATTCCATTTAGTTGTGGCTGATGTAAAGCTGCGTACAAACTGGTTAGTGTCGACATTTTTTATTGTTTCTCGTAGTTCCCGGTCTGCGCCGACGAAGTTAGTGGCGTTGTCACTATAAAATTCTCGCGGTGTGCCACGCCTTGCTACAAATTTTTTGATCGCTAGTATACATGAACTTGTGTTAAGAGTATAAACCATTTTGACGTGAACAGCTCTCACTGTCAAGCACGTGAAGAGGGCGCCGTATCTTTTCTCTTTATGACGATTCACTTACTAAAATCGGTCCAAAAAAATCTAAACCCGTAAAGGTAAACGGTGCTACTTATACAGAAAGGCGCGCGCGAGGCAATTTAGCCATTTGCGGTGGCTCAGGTCTAGTTTTCTCAATCTTGCACATTTGACAATTTCGAACCTGGGACTTAAATGTGCTGCGCAATCGCGATATGTAGAACTTTTGACGTAGCTCGTTTACTGCCGTTTCATGGTTTATACAAGGTGGCGCAAAAGTAATCCTCCTATCAGAAAATGCTATAAATTTTGCGATTGGCCCCTAATGTCAGTTCTGTTTTGACATTTGTGTAGTAAACACACGCGAAATACACGTTAATAAACAATGTTACGCTACAGTGCTCCAGAACGCGGAATATTGGTGACTATTTATTTGACCAATAATCGGTCGGTTCTTTGGCACAACGTGAATTTCGTCGCAGATTTCCTGGCCGTCCAACGCCTACAGGTGAAACACTGCGACGTTTAGCCGCTCGCCTCGAAGAGACTAGCACAACACGAGATGCTGCCAGGCGTGGCAGACCCCGGAGTAGCCGTTCTGCAGAGAATATTGCTGCTGTAGCCGAGGATGTCATGGAAGCGCCGTCGACATCGACCAGACGACGCACAGTACTTTTTCCAGTAGGAATAAATCAAGAGTTTCATTTTGACGAACCGTAACAAAATAGATATTGTAAGTTAGGTAATACTTTCACTAAAAAGAGTTTAAATTTTCTTCGCAAAAGAAGTAGTTTTGTGGAAACTACACCTCTTCAAAGTCAACGCTTTTTATGCGTTTTTATTATTGTAGAATTTTCGACTTCGCGTTGTATTTAAAGAAAAACATGCTGTTAGCACAGTTTTTACGCTATTCAAGTGATTTTATTTTTGTATTTTTAAGGAAACAGTGAGAAAAAATAAGTTTTAACTATATTAGCAAGAAAATTTAAAATAAGTAATAAAAATTGAATTTTAAATTATCAAAAAATTTTGAAAAAAATTGAAAAATTTGCTGTTTTCAACAGTCATTTAAAAAAAATGTCCACAAGTGTCACCTTCAATTTTTACATATGCATTTCTACGTCTCTTTACCTTTCGGAAACATTAAATATTTCGTCCAACTTCGAACCACTTTTTGAGTTATCGTGTTTTTAAAAATGGTCCAAAAATAATTTTGTGAATTTTTTGCTTATGTGCTTCATTCAAAGAAAAAATGCCGTAAGCACGTTTTTACACTATACCATTGATTTTATTTTTTTTTAAATAATAATTTATAAGAAAATGTAAAATAAGTATTAAAAAATTTATTTAAATTATAAAAAATAAAAAAAAAATTTTAAATTTTCTGTTTTCAGCAGTCATTTAAAAAAAATGTCCACAAGTGTCATATTTAATTTTTAAAATAAATTATTGTATGTTTATCTATCTTTCAGGAACATAAAATATTTTATCCAACTTCGAACTATTTTTTGAGTTACCGCCTTTTTAAAAATGGTCTAAAAATCATGTTTTGCAAAAATTAGCTAAATGTTGTTAGTGTATGTAACATTCAGTATGTTATGCAAAAATAAAAAACGTAAACAAACATATTCTTTGTACTCTAAACCTAACAGAAGGGCATATCAGCTTATGAAAGTTAAGTTCTTACAGAGAATGATAACTGTTGGTTTGTCGATAAAACATACAATTTTTAAGAGCATTCGTCCCTGCAAATGAAACGCACTTTTATAATGCAATCAATGTTTATTAATGCTTGTTAGACGAATCGCTTTAAAATTTATTGTATGACCGCGCCGTGCTTCGTGCTAAAATGAACTGCCAAGCCTCAGATTCAGCTCGGATACAGAATAGATGTTGGTCTATGCAGTGACCTACGTGACTTCTTGCGCTGGCCCGTTAATCTTAGTCAAAGTATATTGCTTCTACATAAATGGCAAATATATGTTTGTACATATAAACATACGTATGTACAATACAACTAATGAAAATAATTCAAATTAATGTGCAAATATAACTGTTTTTAAATTCATATGTATGAGTTAAGCGAAAATTGAATTAGATAAATAAGAGAAATTTACAAAGTACATAATTAATTTTTACTGCTCGGCTGTTGTTAGCGACGGCAGCAACATCCCCTTGCCCGTACACGAGTGTGTTTCATCGAGTTTACTATCAGAACTGCTGACGTCTAGAACTGCCACCTTAGTTACCGGGCGTCGAAAAGTGCTCGACACTGTCTTTACTGTCACGCTTCTGACTTGGCCATCCTTGGCCACCAATGTGTCAACCACGATGCCTTTAGGCCAGCAATTTCTTGGGAGGTCCTGGTCCACAATCACGACGACATCTCCGACTTTTACTGGGGGCTGCTTGGCAAACCACTTGCTTCGTCTTGATATGATCGGCACATACTCTTGGAGCCATCGGCGCCAAAACTGATCAGCAAATCTTTGCGTTTGGTACCAGCGCTGTCGTAAGTCTGCTTTATCGCTGCATATAGGTTTGTAGCCATCGGATGACCCAATCAATAAATGGTTTGGGGTTATCGCCTCGTCATCAGTATGCTCGACAGAAACAAATGTGAGCGGACGAGAGTTTATAATGAATTCAACTTCAAGTAAGGCGGTTCGTAGGCTTTCGTCGTTAAACTGCGTTAACGGGCAGATTGCGTACATCACGGTTTTAACGGACCTCACAAGTCTTTCCCATGCGCCGCCCATATGAGGCGCTGCAGGCGGATTAAATTTCCAATTTATTTTCTCGAATGTTGAAGGCATCAAAGAAACGTTAAAATTTTTTGCTTCGTCACACAAGATTTTTTCTGCAGCTTTGAAATTCGTTCCATTGTCTGTGTATATTTCTCTGGGTGACCCGCGTCGTGAAATAAAGTTTCGAATTGTCATGATGCACGAACTTGTGTCCAGGCTGTGTGCCACTTCAATATGTACAGCTCGCATTGTTAAACATGTGAAAATGACGCCCCACCTCTTCTCGCGTCGTCTGCCTACAGCCACGTAAAGTGGACCAAAAAAGTCAATGCCGACATAGGTAAACGGCTTTTCGAATGCACCTAGTCTTGCGCACGGTAGAGCTGCCATTAGCGGTATTTGTGGCTTTGCATTTTTGTTTTTACAATGCTGACAAATTCGGCGCACCTTCCTATATAAAACTCGCAGTCGAGGTATATAGTATTGGCTTTTAATTTTGTTGATAATGGCTTCATGCATCTGGTGATGAAAGTCTTCATGGATTGAGCGCACCAGGAGTAAGGTCACGTGATGAGAATGAGGTAGAACAAGAGCGTCTTCGTGGTTGTTTAGGTACTCTTCCCTGCCTCTGCTTCTTTTGATGCCACTTTGGTCTAAATATACATTTAAAGCTGTCAGTTTGCTGCTTCTTTCGATTACTTTACCTTGCTTGAGGCGATTAAGCTCATCGCCGTACTCTTCGGATTGAGCGTATTTGAAAAGAAATTGTTGAGCTCTCTGCAACATTTCGAAGGTGACTCCTTTTTTGCTTGAAGTCGTGGTATTTTTGAGTTTTTCAATGTACAGTATGAAAGTGGCAACTGCTCGGTATAAGCGCCTCCAATTAGAGAAGTACTCTACGTTCGGCTTCAGAGGCGCATCTGTTTTCCCTATGACTAATACGCGGCGTTTAAGCTCGGCGTCGCCAGCATCGAATGAATCGAGCGTTTCACATTTTGGCCAACTATCAGCGTGAAATAATAAAAATTCGGGTCCTGAAAACCAGATTTCAGAATTTGTGCGCGTAGACATTTTCGTTGCAAAATCAGCGGGATTCATCTTGGAAGGCACCCACCTCCATTGGGTTACATTGGAAGTCTCTATAATCTCGCCCACTCGATGCATGACGTACTGTTGGAAGTTTTTAGGATCCATTCGTAACCATTTAATGACTGTCTTTGAATCAGTCCACCAAAATTGCGTCGTTGTGCGTATGCGGCTTACGTTGAGTACCTTGTTTGCTAGACGTGCTCCAACTACTGCCGCCTGCAGCTCTAACCGTGGAATCGAGAGAGGCTTAAGTGGCGCCACTTTTGATTTTGCGGCCACCAGGGCAACATAAACTTTGTCAGCATGCTCGACGCGCAGGTAGCATACGGCAGCGTAGGCATTTTCACCAGCGTCGACGAAGGTGTGCAGTTGTACATCATGCGCCTCCTTCAGCGCCGTGGAGTAGCATCGAGGAATTTGAACAGACGTGATAAGCTGTACGACAGACTTCCATTGACACCAGTTTTCGAATAGAGTTTCGGTCAGTGGTTCGTCCCAGCTTATGCCAGAGCGCCATATGTTTTGTAGCAGAATTTTAAGTCCTATGGTGTAGCACGAAACAAATCCAAGAGGATCAAAAATTGACATGAGAACTTGCAGCGTCTCTCTCTTTGTTGGCACGACGAACTCGTTTATTACGTCGCGTCGTAATTTAGCAAACCTGCAAATATATCTAAACATATCATTAGTGGGGTCCCAAAACATACCTAAGACTTTGGTAGCGGAGCCCCATTCTTTGGAATTTTGCCCGGTTGATGGATTTTCTTCAACTTCTGCTAACAAATTGGTGGAGTTTGATGCCCAGTTTCTTATGTTGAACCCGGCTGCGGCATGGATTTGCTTTACGCACTTTGCCAGCTTTATTGCTGCCAACTCGTCGTCCTCACTGTCGATGAAATCGTCTACGTAGTGGTATTTTTGTACAGCTTCTACTGCTCGAGGAAATTCAGATTTAAACCGTTCAGCATTTTTGTCCCGGATAAAGTGTGCGATACATGGGGCACAGCTTACCCCAAATGTCAAAGCGCGCATCACGTAGATGCTTGGATCGTTCAATTCGTCGTTTGCGTCCCACCATAAAAAACGTTGAGCGTGCATGTCGCTTTCTCGCACGTTAATTCTGTGGAACATCTCAGCAATGTCGCCGCATATAGCCACTCGCCCGACTCTAAATGCCAGCAAGACTTCCACGAGCGGATTAAGAAGATCTGGGCCGCTTAAGAGAAAATCATTTAGTGCTGCCCCATTCGATTTAGCAGCGGCGTCCCAAACTAATCGGACTTTGCCCGGCTTATTAGGGTTTGTAATAATAAAAATTGGTAGATACCAAATTTTGTTCATTGACATGGTCGTTTTGCTTATTTTTAGTTTTTCGGCATACCCTTTCGAAATAAGGTTATCGATTTGGTTTTGAATAGTAATCTTCAGTGCTGGATCTTTTTCCATTTTTCTTCGTAGGCACATTGATCTTTTAAAAGCATTAGAATAGCTTTCTGGTAGCACCACATTGTCGTTTCGCCACATCAAACCGACTTCGTAGCGTCCATTGACTTCTTTGCTTGTGTCATCCAAGATTTGTAATGCTCGGCTGTCATCTGCAGATAGTAGTTGCATTGATTTAGGCGCCTCCATGCTGAAGAATTGCTTCACCGCCTCGTGTAGCTCTTCATACTGCTCTTGGCAGTTGCATGTGTGTATGTTGAGTCGAAATTCGCGAACGTGATTGTTGTCGCAGCCTTGTAGGGTCCACCCTAGTCGCGTTTTTGATGCAATGGGCTGAGTCCAACTTCCTTCTCTGATTTTTAAAGGAACTGCCAATTTCCAATTATTTGCACCAACAAAAACAGTCGGTTTTACATTTGCATAGGATTGAATTGGTAGCCCTTTCAAATATTGATATCTCTTACCGATTTCATGGGCATCCACCGACTGGGCGGGCAGATCCAGATTCTCAACAGTATGAACTTCGTTTAGCTTGTACTTATGACCGTTGGCTACATTTGAAATTTCGATGGTAGCTTTCATGGAATCGCTTTCTGCGCGCGTCGTATTTGCGGTCCACCGCAAGCACAGTGGCTCTTGCTCTCCTTGCAGATTTAGCTCATCAAAGATATTTCTCTCTATGAGAGTCACAGCGGAGCCTTCATCTAAAAAAGCAAACGTTTTCATTATTTTGTTTTTGGAATGAATGTTTATTGGCACGATTCGAAAATACGGCTGCTGCTCGCTACCGCTGCTACTGTGGGTGTTCACTTGTGCGTTTTGCGATCTACTCGTAGTTGTATTTGTGTTTATTGCTTGTGACTGAGCCTGCTCTTCAGTTCTTCCTTTATGGAGCAGCTGATGATGCTTTGCTATGCATCCGTCGACGCTACAAACTTTATTAGAAAAACATTTTCGGCGATGCGTGCCGAGGCACTGACGGCAGAGGCTTTTTTCATGCACGTACTTCCACTTACGATCCAGTGAGGCCTTTTTAAACTCGTCGCACTGCGGTACCTTGTGATTCTTACTGTCGCAAACGCTACATTTACTAAGCTTTGTGTTACGTTCGACGCTGGATGGGCGCAGATACTCGTCATCTTCTACAATTGTGTGAGTGTTTAAAGCTGCACTGCCCTTACTGGGTACTAAAGTCACGACTGTGCTTGCCGCCTCCGCCATTTGGTATAACCAATCGCTAAACAATTTTACTATTGGCCTGTGTTCATCCTTCGGGTACATTGCCCAATTCAATTTATGGTTATTGGGCAGCTTGTCCACCAACTCCTTCACCAAAAAAGGGTTATGTAAGTGCACGTCCATATGGCAACCCTCTATCGTTGCGCAAATAGTATTTTTATATTATATTATAATATTTATTTATTTATTTTATTTATTTATTTATTTAATTAAATGTAAGCGCTTGCAAGAATAAACTTATAATTAAGCACCGATTACATATATGGCGATAATATCAACACAAAAATATGAGATATAAAACATAATCTTGAATAAAATTTAAAGTTAAAATTACATATCGGAAACAGTTAAAACATTAACAATTTTTTAAAATTGAACCAAAGGTAACAACTGAGATTTATAACAAATATAAATAATAAGACAATCAAAAAACTAAAAAAAAAGGGGAAAAATTAAAAGTATAAAATTAAAAGGAGATTAAAGGAGAGAAAAAAAAAAAAACGAAATAATATAGCTTAAGTTAAAGTGAGGACAAATAATCTGATAGCTTAGATTTAAACAAGGTTGCATTGCAAATACGCTGTAAAGAGAATGGAAGCGAGTTCCAAAGACGTATAGAATTAACAAAAAACTGCCGTTCTGATGCCAAGCAGGCGTGTCTAGGTTGAACCAAGTTGTTACCGCGCTGAGATCTTAAAAATTTTAATTTTTCATATAAATAAAGAGGTTCCTTAGTAAAAATGATTTTATGCAAGAAGACTAACGCCTTCATGTTCAGGACATGGTCAAAAGTCAAACCGAATATTTGTTTTGCATACTGTGATATGTGGTCAGTTCGTTTAAGTCCGAAGACATAACGAGCGATGTTGTTATAAGCAACGTTCAGCTTGCGCTTACTTGCAGAGTCACAGTATGCGAAAATTTCAGATCCATATAGTACGGTGGGAACGAGATACGTTTTTGCCAGCAGCATTCTAATGTTAAAGGGGGTGAAATATTGTGTAGCCCACAGGCTGCGGAGCATACCGAAGATTTTTCCCACTGTGATATTGACATGATTTGTCCAATTCAAGGTACTGTTGAAAGTAATGCCCAAATTTTTTGCCGACTTCACGACCTCAATACATGATCCGTTTAGTATGACTTCAGGTAGAGTTGAAGTGAAATTATGTTTCCTAGCTATAACTAAACATTTTGACTTGTTTGGATTGAGGCATAAACCATTAGCAGAAGCCCAATCATGAATTTTACGTAAATTTTCATTCAAACTTGCGACACAATAGTGAACATCAGACTTGCGACAGCTAGTATTGCGAACTGAAAGTGCAAATTCAATTAGTGAATCCAATTTATCTTTAATTGCCGGTGCACTCCGAGCTTTGTGCATTGCACGCTCGATAATATGCTCTGGTCGACCAAAACACATGCGCAGCGTTTGAATGATCTCCGGAACCATTGATGGCAAAAGCAATTTATTTTTAACCATTTCGCGGGCTTTACCTTTTAAACATGATTGCAGTCTTACCAGGTTCTCCGCATTGCTGAATCCGGCCACAACCGTGCTGTTTTCGAAGCTGCTAATAAATAGTGGCCAGTCGTCAGGGTCGCCGTTGAAAGCAGGCAGTTGCTTAGGTATAGCCTGGCGCGCTGATAGTTGAGCTGCTGTAGGTGTCGTGGTCAACATATTGATTTGCCCACACGATGACGAAAACTCACCTGACTGTGACAATATTTTGTATTTATTGTCCAAATATTGTCGTTGGAGATTCATTTCTTCTTCCAGTCGCTCCAATTGTAAATTCCGTAACTTTAGCGAGTTATCACTGGTTGCAGTGGACGTTCGTGTAACCGAAGTCGGCTGCGCGCTGAAAAAACAATGTTGTTGCTCTTGGTGCACCTCGTCATGCCTCGAGTATGATGTTTTCGGCTGTGCACTTGCTGCAAGGTTTCGTTGGTATGAATTTACTGCAGAAAATATGGGCAGAGGTGGTGCTGCTGAAGTCAATGCGAAAATTGGCGCTGCTGGAGCACTCGTAGATATAAATGTTTGAGATGACCCTTTATTGATAGGCCACGTAACGTAGGTCGGCGTCATTTGTGTTATTTGTGGGTTATGATAAATTGATGGGAGTGCGGCTGTGGAAGGGAAAG
Source organism: Dichetophora obliterata (assembly GCA_963920525.1). Lineage (NCBI taxonomy): Eukaryota > Metazoa > Arthropoda > Insecta > Diptera > Sciomyzidae > Dichetophora > Dichetophora obliterata. Next base: position 140,379,272 of record OY986436.1, on the reverse strand, counting down.
GCGGCTGCATAGCTGGCGCTATTGACTGTGGCAATGTGAATTGCACGTGCCGAGAGGATAGCGGCGCTTGCTGCTCTGTTGTTGTAGGTGACGATGTTGCGATTGGCCCAGATCCGGTGACAGAGACCGTCGAGGTGGTTGCGTTGCCCTTTGCGTTTGTGGTTGTTTTGCTAGATTCGCATAAATCGCAGTTCCAGCTCATATCATTTACAAAAGTGTCTACCTGCACACAATCGAAATGAAACCAATTATCGCAGGCGTCGCACTGCACCATACGTTCATCGTCTTCTTTACTACATTTTTTGCAATGATATTTATTTTGTGGCATATTTGCTTTTTTTATTGCAGTTTAAAAAAGTTGATTCGTTTATTTAAATCACTTTGCAAATTTACGCGATGTTTTCAATTTCGACACTTTCGTTATTAGTTTTTTAACAAAATAAATTTTAAAGATTTGTTGGTTTGTCGATAAAACATACAATTTTTAAGAGCATTCGTCCCTGCAAATGAAACGCACTTTTATAATGCAATCAATGTTTATTAATGCTTGTTAGACGAATCGCTTTAAAATTTATTGTATGACCGCGCCGTGCTTCGTGCTAAAATGAACTGCCAAGCCTCAGATTCAGCTCGGATACAGAATAGATGTTGGTCTATGCAGTGACCTACGTGACTTCTTGCGCTGGCCCGTTAATCTTAGTCAAAGTATATTGCTTCTACATAAATGGCAAATATATGTTTGTACATATAAACATACGTATGTACAATACAACTAATGAAAATAATTCAAATTAATGTGCAAATATAACTGTTTTTAAATTCATATGTATGAGTTAAGCGAAAATTGAATTAGATAAATAAGAGAAATTTACAAAGTACATAATTAATTTTTACTGCTCGGCTGTTGTTAGCGACGGCAGCAACAATAACACTGTATTTTTTTACAGAAATGTAAGAACTTTTTCATAAATTATTATTAATAAATAAACTTATTCTTCAAAAGAATGTTTGAGCAATCGAATTGAATATTAATAACTGTTATTAATATTACTACAAATTAATTTATAAATTGTTAAATGTAGGGAACTCTCATATTCTCTCAATGCTACCCAATTTTTACCGTATTTTCTTAACAAAAACAGAGAACTTGCAAAAAAGCTGTGGAAGTTAAAGTCTATTTGCATGTGCATTAAGAAAAAACATAATATATTATTTTTTATCAAAAATGTCAATAATTTTAACTAATAAAGATTTATTTAATTGCTGGATTTCTGCTGGTCCAAGAGATAAATTTTTGATTTTAAAAAGTTTTGTTAAAAACAAAATTGGTGAAAGACTGTTTAATGAAGCAACAATAGAAAACATTCGGATTTTTCAGATTAAATTAGATAGAAAGTGGAAGGAGTGCCACTATAACAAAAATTTGTTTATAAAAAAGTATGAAAACTGGTTAAGTGTCCAAACTTTTATTATTCCTGATCCAGATGAAGTAAATAAAAATAAAAAAAGTTTTTACACAGTTTAAATAAATCTTCATATCTAAGCAACCTAGCACTAGTCGCAGAAGACCTAAAAAGGAGTTCCACTTGTTATCTGAACAAATGAAAAGAAGAAAAGTTGCTGAAATAGTATCTGACTATACTGAAGAAGAATTAGAATATGCATCAGATTTTGCGAGAAGAAAAGGCAGTATTAAAAAAGAAAGTGTCCTCTCAGTACAGGTGGCATTGAAAATTTATTTAGACTTGGATCTCTCGGAAGTAAAGTATAATATTCTGCGCAAAACTGTCAATGAATATCATGAAAACTTCTTTCCAAGCCTATATGCAATACAAAATTTTAAAAAGAATATAGTACCACCTGTCAAAGCTTCTGAAAACTCTGCAGAAGTGGAATTAAAACCACTCATGCGAAATACAGCTAAAAGTATATTTAAGCTTTGTGATGGCGAAGAGACTCCAGATAAAGTAACACTGATATGCAAATGGGGTATGGATGGCAGCTCAGGTCACAGCCGATACAAGCAAAATTTTTCAAGGGAAGATTTCAGCGATGAATTTATATTTTTCATTGCATTTGTCCCAATGAAGTGAGTAAAAGTTTAAAAATTTAACTATGTATATTTTAATGAAAAAACAATTATTTTTTTAATAAAAGGCTAATTGATTCGTCATCAAAGAAGCCTCTTTGAATAAACAAAAGCCCTTCTTCTACTCTTTTCTGCAGACCCATAAAAATTGTAATGGCTAAGGAAAATAGGACCTTAGTTATACAAGAAAATAACGATATTAAAAAACAAATAACCGAATTAGAATGTGAAATATTGGAATTTAATGGGAAATCTGTAGAGGATTCATATGAAATGAAATGTACAATGATCGATGGATCCATTGCAAACGTTCTTACGGAAACAAATTCAGCTAGCAGATGCTTCATTTGTAATGCAAGTCCAATTGAAATGAACAAAATAAATTTTACTAGATCTGCAAACACAGATTCTTATAAGTATGGACTCTCAACTCTTCACTGTTGGATTCGGTTTTTTGAATGTTTAATCCACATATCATATCGTTTGCCATTTAAAGCTTGGCGAGTAAGGCAAGAGAATCAAGCCATTTTTTCTGAAAATAAGAGCCAAATACAAAGAGAATTCAGAGAGATAATGGGCCTGCTTATAGATCACGTCAAACAAGGTTATGGCACAACTAATGACGGAAACACGGCTAGGAAATTCTTTGCCAATTTTGATGTTTCTGCGGAAATTACTGGCCTTAATAAAGATTTAATATATAACTTCTCATTAATTTTGCGAATTTTGTCATGTGGAAGAAAAATTAAAATTGAAGAGTTTAGTAAACTTCTTATGGATACCAGGAACTTATACTTAAAGTGTTAAAGTTGGTACTATATGCCCAGCTCTGTGCACAAAGTTTTAGTGCATGGATGCGAAGTAATGAAGTATTTCGATTTACCCATAGGTGAATTTTCTTTAGTTTTTCTAATTGAAATAAAATAATATATAACGCAACCTTTTTCTTTTGAAGGAAGTTTATCGGAAGAAGCATTGGAGGCTTCCCACAAAAATATTAGATATGCTCGTCTAAACCACACGAGAAAAAGCTCTCGGGAGAATTCAAATAAGGATTTGATGACACACCTATTGATTTCAACAGATCTTGAGTTATCATCAAAAAGAAATATTAAATTTAAAAACAAGTTTAATGAGGAAGACCCTTATTTTACCTTCTGTATTGAAAGTGAGACAAACTAAGATCTCTTATAAATTTCATAATATTAAAAATTTTAGTTTCATTTGTTAAAAAAAATTGTTGATAACAACATAAATAAGTATTTCTTTGCAAAAAAGTATTTTTTTAATATATGTTGGTAAAGATTTATATTTTGGAAAAATTGCATAAAAAACTATATGTATATCTTTTAAACGAAAAAACATATTTCCAAACGGGGTCAATATTAAAAAGTTAAAGATTTAACAACTTAATATCTTTAATTTTTTTTTAATAAGTGTTTTTACTTATTTTATTATTCCCTTTAAATCACAGAAATTTCGATATTTAAACTTTATTTCCAGCGAAAGTAATAGATCTACGTTAAATCTGATTTAATTTTTAAAATCAGCGGTCATAAATTAATCAGCATGCAAAATTTCATAAAAATCGAACGGCTCCTTGTATTTATTCCTCACTTTTGTATGGGCTCAAAGTACTGTGCGACGTGCCACGCAAATGGGTATCAGTCGACGGTCTTTACAGCGAATTATGGTACAAGATTTGAAGATGTTGCCGTACAAAGTCCAGACGGTGCATCAGCTGTTAGCTGCTGACCGCCAATCGCGTCTAACATCCGCTCAAGTCATCCTTAATCACCACCAAGAGGAAGATGATTTTTCATCAAAAATAATCATGAGTGATGAGGCCCATTTCCATCTTAGCGGGTACGTAAATAAGCAAAATTTACGCTTCTGGGGCACTGAAAATCCGCGTGTAACCCACGAAGAGCCATAACCCGCTCAAAGTCACTGTATGGTGTGCTGTTTTCGCTGGAGGAGTCATCGGACCTTTTTTCTTCGAAGACGTCGCGGGCCAAACGGTTACTGTGCATGGTGAGCGCTACAGAGCAATGATCAACGAGTTATTTTTGCCGCAACTTGATGAATTGGGATTGGAAAACATGTGGTTCCAACAGGACGGTGCAACGGCACACACTGCACGTGCCACAACCGATATGCTGAAGGATGCATTTCCCGGGCGCCTAATCTCCCGTTTTGGCGATTTGCACTGGCCAGCAAGATCGCCTGATTTGACCGCTCCAGACTTTTTTTGTGGGGCTTTTTGAAGTCGCGGGTTTATGTCAACAAGCCTCAGACTCTTGCAGCTCTTAAAGACAATATCCGTCAAGAATGTGAGGACCTATCGCCGGAAGTTTTGGCCGAAGTGATGAAAAATGCCATAAAAAGGGCTCAAATGACAATCAACTGTGGCGGCGGCCATTTACATGACATCATATTCTCGACTTGATGTAAAAAAAATTAAAAGACCAAATAAAAATAATCCACAAGAAGAATCAAAGTTTTTCATTTTTTTTTTTAGATTACAGCCAAAAAACGTCGCAAGGTTACTTTTGCGCCACCTTGTATGATGAAGCATTGTATGGCAGTGCATAATTAATAAAGTTGTAGTATAGCTCTTGCGTGGCAGAATTATAGGGTGCTTTATATCTTGGCCTACGCATGCGTCGTCAATTCTTCCTTCTACACGCAAAATGTCATCCTCATCTAGATAAGCAGACAGCTTTTATAAAGGGCTTGATTTTGAAAGCTTCATTCCGGCTTCTATACATTTGATTTCGTCCGCAAAGGACTCTCTTTGTGCTTGTCGATATATAACATTTTCGTCCTTTCGTATTTCAGCTTGAAAAGGTCGCTACACTTATTTTATTTTATTTTATTGTGTTGACTTTATATGATTTAAATACTAATTCTAAATGTTTGATAGTTTAAATCATACTTGATTTTAAATACAAATTCTAGTTGTTTGATAGTTTAAAATCGTTTATTGAGCTTAAGGTCAAAGTTAGAGCAATTAATTGTTCTAACGAATCTTTCCAAAGAAACAACAACAACAACAAAGTTTTTTTCAATATGAAAAGGAAAAAATCACTAGCTGATCTGATTGCAATTTCTGCCTGGCTAAGGGCGTCATCAGAAATCTTTGTGATTCCCGTGCAAGCGCGCACTAACGCACTGCACCACCGGGGCGATGAGATTTGAAGTGTCAATTTCTCAGTTTTTCTTAATTTCATAATTTCACATTTGTTGTTGTATTTCTGCTTTACTTTAGTCTCTATGCTTATGTTATTATATGTAGTCCAACAGCCTGCTGGAAGTCTGCACTAACAAAGCATGTTTACTGAAGTTGTTTTTAGAATTTTGCTGATTTTGTTTTCAGCTGTTTCCGTTTGGTCGAGCTTTCTCGACTTGTCCTTTTCATATTGAAAAAAACTTTGTTGTTGTTGTTGTTGTTGTTTCTTTGGAAAGATTCGTTAGAACAATTAATTGTTCTAACCTTGACCTTAAGCTCAATAAACGATTTTAAACTATCAAACAACTAGAATTTGTATTTAAAATCAAGTATGATTTAAACTATCAAACATTTAGAATTTGTATTTAAATCATATAAAGACAACATAATAAATATAGAGGTCATTTAGGAAAAAACTTTAATCAAATGGTAGAGCTCGACCAAATAGAAACAGTTGAAAAAAAAATCAGCAAAATTCTAAAAACAACTTCAGTAAACATGCTTTGTTAGTGCAGACTTCCAGCAGGCTGTTGGACTTCATATAATAACATAAGCATAGAGACTAAAGTAAAGCAGAAATAAAACAACAAATGTGAAATTATAAAATTGAAAAAAACTGAGAAATGGACACTTCAAATTTCATCGCCCCGGTGGTGCAGTGCGTTGGTGCGCGCTTGCACGGGTATCACAAAGATTTCTGATGACGCCCTTAGCCAGGCAGAAATTGCAATCAGATCAGCTAGTGATTCTTTCCTTTTCATATTGAAAAAAACTTTGTTGTTAGAATTTGTATTTAAAATCAAGTATGATTTAAACTATCAAACATTTAGAATTTGTATTTGAATCATATAAAGTCAACATAATAAATATAGAGGTCATTTAGGAAAAAACTTTAATTTTATTTTATTTCTATTCATTCAGTTGTAACACAAAAGCCTTATTGGCCAATTATTATATTACAAGTCATCTCAATGTTCAAGTAAAACTTAATAACAAAACATGCTTGCACCTAAAATGTTCGATTTCCCTATCACATATATAAACACATAAGCAAACTGTTACCAGTAACCATAAGTTCATTAAGATAAAGCAGAAGCCCACTGAAAAATAAATGAAAGATTAAAGACAAAAAAGTTGTTAGATATTAATTTCAAAGTGTTCGAAAAGGTTGCTCTTAAATGCGTTCAAGGTTCTCGAAAAAGTACGCATTGAATTAGGCAGCCTGTTACAACAACGAGCTGTGCGAACCAGAAAAGATCGTTCAAATGTCGATGATGAGATTCTAGGAATTAATATTTGTGTGTTTCTAGTGGAACGACTCAAGGTAAATTTCTGAAACAAGTATGACGGAACATTAGTTTTCATGAGTTTATAAAAACTCAATAGTATTCTTACATTTATAAAAGTACGGCTTGACAATTTCAGAAACTTAGTAACGTATGTAGATATGTGATCACGTCTGCGAACTAAATACACGCAACGTACAATTTTGTTCATAATTACTTCAAGTTTTCGTATATTATAAGAAAAGGTACCCGAAAAGACTTCTAAGCAATAAGTGACACTTGACATGAGAAGAGCATGACAGTCAAAGTTTAATTGGCTATCATTGATAATACCAAGACATTTTATTTTTGTAACAAATTGGATCTGCTGATTACTTATACGAATATCTAAAGGGGCAATAAAACGTCTAAGTGGGCTAAACTGAATGCACTGTGTTTTGTTTGAATTTATGGTGAGGCAGTTTTCCGATGTCCAAGAAGAGATGAGAAAAAGGTTGAAGTTGATTGTAGATTCAAGCACATCAGAAAACTGAACGTCGCCAGTAAATAACAGTTGAATGTCATCAGCAAAGATGAACGGTTTACATGCATTCAAGTCTAATACACTTACAATATCATTTATAAAAAGCATGAAAAGCAGCGGACCCAGCACGGAGCCTTGTGGCACACCAGATACAATGTCAAGCAAACTAGACTCATGACCACTATGAGAAACGAATTGTTTACGATTGGACAGTTATGATAACATAAGTTATCAAATACGTCCTGTAGGTATTTGAGAATTCGAAATGCGACAAATTGTGGAAATCGACGGTTTAGCAGCCAGCTAAGAACTGTTTTGGAATCTGACCAGTAAATTTTTCTTTTAATTTTTATTGTATGATTTTCACATACTTACTTTGAAAAACGAGCTCCAATAAGAGCTGTCATTAGTTCTATCCGTGGAATCGAGGTTATTTTAAGCAGCGCTACTCGAGTTTTCGATCCAACTAGGGAGCACACAACGCTCTCGCCATTTGAAATTCTTAAATAGCAAACAGCCGCATAGCCGTTCTCGCTGGCGTTCAAAAATATGTGCAGTTGCACATAGATATAGTTGTAGTTTGTAAAATGTTGAAGATAGCACCGAGGTATTCGAACTTTTGCTAAATTTGGTAAAAGATTCAACCAGTTTTCCCATTTTTCCATCTGGGCAGGACGGATCACATCATCCCACTCAATTGCACTTCTCCAGACTTCCTGCATTAATATTTTTGCATACATAAGAAAATATGCAATCAGTCCAAGAGGATCGTAAAGGGACATTAGGATGCTTAACATATTTCTTTTTGTTGGTGGTCGCTTACCACAGACTACGTCGCTCTGATGCGTTAGAGGATAAATTTTAAATGTTCTAACATCTCTAGTGGGTACCCAGAAAACGCCCAGCACCTTTTCTGGAGAACTCTCACTGCTCAAGTTGACATTTTCTGCAGCAGGATGCTGTTCTTTTCTTTAATAGCTCTGGCTGCCGCGGGAAATTCTTTTACGAAAAGCGATGCGTTAAGATTTTTCACAAATTGCGATGTACTGGGCGCGCAGGAAGCACCAAATATCATGACGTTCATGACATAAATTTCAGGCTGCATTTCTTCGATGCATCCGCGCCACAAAAACACGTTGAGCGTCTTGATCTTCAGATCTGATAAAGATTTGGTGAAATCACACCTTCGGACTTCGCCGCAGCGTCCCACCCGATTCTTGTCTTTCCCGGTTTATTTTTGTTGAAAACAGCAAACGTGGGCAGATACCAAACGCGATTAATACAATTTTCTTGAGGCGCTTCAGCTATTTTTCGGATGTATCCCTTTGATAAGTAGTCGCTAATCATTTTTTCGAAAATCTGTAACAGAAAGGGTTCCCTAGCTAACTTTTTTTCTAAACAGACTAATCTACGCTTAGCCATTTCGTAGTTATCCAGAATGTTGAACTGATGAGAGCGCCATAGGAGAGCCGTCTCATAATGGGAGCATACTTTTTTAGTGTATTTGTTTAAAATCTGTAAAGCTAGCTCATCGTCCTTACTCGAAGCCAATTTTGTGAAGCTGATACCTATGTGGTCTTCTAAATTATAAAACTGCTTTACAAGATCATTCAACTCTGCTTCATTTTCATGATTGCATTCGCAGATATGCAAACTGTAAGGCTTACTTGTAGGAGTTTCAGTCTTTATTGAGCCATAAATATACCACCCAAGGCGTGTGCGTACTGCCACAGGTTGATTTGGACTGCCTTCGCGAACTGCATTTGGAATGCCTAACTTCCAATGCAGTACTAGTGGTGCAGATATTTTAAAAATAACATTAAAGATAAACAATGATAATTATTCAATTTGGTGCATATACAGACTTCACTCTTACCCAATACAAGACTTTCTTGTTGATTTTAATAGTTTACTAAGCAAGGAAAAATGCCAAAATTTAATTGTTATGGGGGACTTGAATCTCGATACATTGTTGAATAATGACTCTGTTGATCGTTACAATAGCATAATCGCAACTCACGGTCTTTACTCTTTTATTAATGACTGTACTAGGCCAAGTTCTGGTTCTTGCATTGATCATTTATTGGGTCGTTTTTCAAGTAGGCAGGAATTATATACTTGTATAAATATAGACTTGAATATTACTGACCATTGCATGACAGGCTTCGTGCTTAAAAATAATGTCGCTACTTGCGTTAAGAAAAATGAAACAAAAACTATTTTTACTATTGACTATACATGTCTTAACAATTTGCTTTTAAAAGAGTCATGGTCTGATGTTTATAATTCACATAATATATGCATGGCTTACAATAAATTTTTAAGTAAATTTAAATTTTATATAGATCTAGCCACTTCTTCTAAGTGCGTAAATAACAAAAAAAAATTTAAAACTAAAACCGTGGATTAAAAATAATATCCTACGTAAAATAAAACTAAAAATTAAACTTCAGATGAAATCGTTAAAGCATCCTTATAATAGTTCATTAAAAAATCGCTTAAACAAACTGGTAAAAGAATTAAAACATGATATTCGTGTTTCGCTCGTGACAGCTCGTGACAGTTTTTACCAAAATGCATTTCATAAGTCTAGAGGCAATTTGAAAAAAGAATGGCAATTAGCAAACAAAATTACTAGTAATTATAAAAAAATGTGACTCAGAAATAAACTTGAATATTAATGGTGCTCCTTCTTCTGACGAAAATTTAGTAGCCAACTCATTTAATAATTTTTCGTATCAATAGCTAAAGCTGCTGCTCATAGCCATACAAGCTCAGAGCATTACGATATATTACCTGATCCGCCTGCAATGCATAGCTTCTTTTTCGAAAGTATTTCTGCAATGGAAATTATTAAACTAATAAATTCTCTCGATAACAGCAATTCTTGTGGTTCCTAACGCTCTGCTAAAGAAAGTTGCTTTCAATATATCCGATATATTAGCTTATCACTTTAATTTCAGTGTCCAGTCTGGTGACTTTCCACCTGAACTCAAAAGCGCTGTGGTCATTCCCCTCTTTAAAAAAGGCGATCAAAGTAATATGCAAAACTACCGACCTATCTCTCTGCTTCCATCCATTGCTAAAGTTTTTGAAAAAGCAATGAAAAAGCATATTCTTAATTTTCTTTTTAAGAAAACTTTTCTTAGTCATTGTCAAGTAATGAACACGACGATTGTTATTTAACGACTGGCTTTATTCAAGTAGAAAGTATACGTACAATGCTATACGTACAATGTACTATGTATACATAGCACATGCATACGTATGTGTATGTGTGCCTTATGACATCTTCCTTTTTTTTTTTTTTTTTTTAATATTTCATGAAATTCATAAATTTAATAAAGACGAAAATCCGAGAAGAATATATAACAATGAATAAAGGAAAATATTTCATAAATGTAATAATAAAAAAAAAAAAATGATAGTGGAGATAAAGAATATGGCAAACGATGTCATCTCATGGTTCATAGCGTTGTGGTTGCCTCAGTGGTCGCCCGTAGCGAGAGACTGGTGCATCTGGTTGGATTCCTGTTGATTCGTTTGTGACAATCTGTGGCGTTGAAGCTAATGTACTTGTTACATTGTTGCTGCTAGCTGAAATTGGCAATGTTGTATTTTGGTTGTTATCATTTTCAGGGTTAACTGCTACTGTACGCGGTGCTGATATGGTTGCTTTTGTCGGTGCGATGTGTATTGTGTTGCGCCTTAGTAACTTCCCTTGGTCAGTTCTTATCACGTATGATCTTGGGGCGTTTTTGTAATGCCTTTCTACCTTTCCGCTTATCCAGTCTCGATGCGCTCGTTGTATTCTAACTCTATCGCCTGGTTGGATGTTTTTTGCTTGTTTTGTTTTTTCGTTGTAATATGTTGTTGTAGAATGTCTTGTTTTTGTAAGATTTTTGTTAACGTTTGCAACCAGTTTTGGCTGTAGAATATTTTTTGAGGTTGGTAAGGTAGATCTGGTTAGCCTACTCATGAGACGTTGGTTTGGAGATAGAAGTTCTTCGTTTCTTGGTGAGTTTCGGTAGTTTAAGAGCGCTAAATAGATATCGCTTTTGTCTTTGGCGCACTTCTTTAACATCATTTTTGCCGTCTGGACATAGCGCTCTGCTAGGCCATTTGAACGTGGGTAATTGGGACTTGATGTTTGGTGCTGTATGTCCCAGGATGTAGCAAATTTAGCGAATTCCTTAGACGAGAATTGTGGTCCGTTATCTGATTCTAACACGGATGGTATTCCATGTGTAGCAAACCATTTTTTTAATTTGTTAATGACTTCTTCTGATGTGGTGTACTTAAGTTGAGCGAAATCAAAGTACCCGGAGTAACTGCCGACTATCAAAAGGTAGTTGTTGCCGTTAAAATAAAATAAGTCTACCGATGTTATTTCCCATGGTAACTTGGTTTAGCTGCTTGAAGTGATTGACACACCGTGCATGATTCAATAAAGTTGTTTATATCTTTGTGCATTCCAATCCAAAATACTGTTGATCTGGCTCTGCTTAGACAACGCTGAATTCCTAAGTGACCACTGTGTATGGTTTTCGTTATGTAATTTTGAATTGATTGTGGAATTAAAACTTTAGATGCTTTGTATACTAGCCCTTCATCTGTTGTGAGCTCGTCACGAAAATTCCAGTAGGGTCGTATTTGTTGTGGTAAGTCCGTAATACCTGAAGGCCATCCGTTTAAAATTTGTTGTTTTAAAGTTTGTAGCTTTTGGTCTTTCGCTGTTTCCGCCATGAGCTTCTGCTTGGTTGATGATTTTAAGTACTCAATTGTGTTGACTTCTATTTCGTCGTCCGGCGAATTGTTATTCGGGTTTTTGCAGTCTCTGCTAAGCGTGTCCGCGAGTTTTATTTCTGTCCCTTTCCGATATATTACCTGAGGGGAGTATGGTAGTATGTACATTAAAATTTTTTGAATTCGTGGTGATGTTGAGTGTAAAGGTTTTTTAAAAATGGCCTCAAGGGGCTTGTGATCCGATTCTATTATGAGTTTCTTGCCGTATACGTACTCATGGAATTTCTCACAAGCGAAGCGAATTGCCGTTGCTTCCTTTTCGATTTGAGCGTAGTTTTGTTGGTTTTTGGTCAAGGATTTGGAGGCGTAAGCGACGGGTTGCTCATTCTGCAGGAGTGCTGCTCCAACACTTGATTTGCTAGCATCAACTTGCAATTTTACATCCAGGTTGGTGTCATAGAACCGTAATAATGGGGCGGACGAAAATGAATCCTTTAATTTAAGAAACGCATTTTCTTGTTCAGGTGACCAGCACCAGCTGACCTCTTTTTTTAGCAACATTCGTAGCGAAGATGTTATTTCGGACAGGTTGGGGATAAATTTGGCGAGGTAAGTGGCCATTCCCAATAAACGTTGTAGTTGTTTCTTGTTTTCTGGTCTTTGTATCTGGTTTATGGCTGCTGTTTTGTCTGGGTCTGGCATGATTCCGTCTGCTGTTAGAATGTGTCCTAAGAATTTTACTTTATTAGATGAAAATATGCATTTTTCTTTATTTAATTTCAAACCATCGTTTCTGAGAATTTCTATTACAGCCATCGTATAACGTTCCAGTTGACTTGGAGTTTCCGCATGTATAAGTATGTCGTCCATTGATACTTCTGTGTTCAGACATCCATCGAGTAGTTGCGCTATCAACTTCTGGTATACCTCTGGAGCTGATGCTAGACCAAATGGGAGTCTTTTATAGGAGTATCTACCCCATGGTGTTGCCATGGTTAGATATTTTTTGGTACGATTTGACACCTCAATCTGCCAAAAACCCTTTTTGCAATCTAATAAAGTGAAGTACTTAGATTTATTGATGTTTGCTGTTATTTCTTCCACGGTTTTAAGTGGGTGATATCGGCGTTGTATGTTTTTATTCACGTCTGTTGGGTCTAAGCATATTCGTATCTTACCTTTTTTTTTAACGATGACCATGGGCGAAACGGCTGGTGTAGTTCCCTCTGTTTTTTCTAGAACGTCCAATTTGACCATCTTGTCGATTTCGTTTTTTACCTCCTTTTTTATTGCGTGTGGTATTTTTCGGGGTGCGTACTGTTCAAAACTTGGGTTGCTAATTAGGTCTATATCATATATAAAATTTTTTACCTTTCCGAGTCCGTCAAAAATTTCGTTAGTTATGTTTATTTCCTGCACCCGAGAAATTAGTTTTAATTTTTCACAATCGTTTTTCCCCAGTATTGGTTCAAAATTTGGAAAGCTTTCGACGACAATGAATTTTAACTTGTAGTTTTTGTTTCGCACAGTGCACGGCAGAAGTGTTTCGCCACGCGTATTTATTTTACCGCCGCTGAATGCGACCAATTTGTGGTATCTTGGGCGAATATTTTTCATGGTGGTATCACTTAACAAGCTACATGGAATCACGTTGCACTGTGCTGCTGTGTCGAGTTTAAATTTAATTCGTTTGTTCTCTATTGTGATTTCTTCGTACCAATTGTCGTTGTTGTCTTTATTTGTCGCTGCTTTTGATATTGAGAGAACGAATAGGTCGCTATCTTCTGTTGTGTCGCTTTGCTCTGACGTGCTGCTGTTGTTGTGTTTGCGGCTGATTGCACTCACTTCTTTGTTTCTGTTTTTTAGGCTAAAGCATAGTTTCGATAAGTGCCCTTTACGTTTGCAAATATCACACTTGTTGTTATATGCTAAACATTTGCGAAACTGGTGTGTGTTCCCACATCGCACGCAATCGTATGTTTTTGCATTGTCGTTTTGTTTGTGTTTTTCCGTCTTTGTCGATCGCAACATTTTTGTGTGTTTGTATGGTTTGTATTTATCTAGTGCGTCGATTTTCTGTTCGTCTGTTTTGTGCAATTCTTGTAATTGTTGAGTTGCTGTCTCACTCGCTCTACAAATTTTAATAGCTTTTTCCAGGGCTACGTCGTCTTCTGCCAGCAGTTTTTCTCTTATTAGGTCGCTCTTTATACCAACTACGATTTTATCTCTTAGTAAAGAGTCTTCGAGCTCTTTAAATTAACAGTATTTTTGCTTGATTTCTTGCTTTTGTAAAAAACTCATCAAACGGTTCATTTTCATGTTGGATTAACGTGTTGAAGCGGTACCGTTCAAATGTTATACTCGTTTTTGGAGCAAAATATTCGTTGAACTTCTTTTGTATTTCGGTAACACTATTTTGTTGACTTTCTGTTTATGAAAATGAGTTAAATATATTTATTGCATCGGAGCCTATGCTTGACATGAAGGTTGCCACTTGAATTTGTGCTGGTTTTTTGTCCAATTGTTGCATCCAATCCTTTCAGGCTTGTGATGCATTGTTGCCTACAATTTGTAGTGGTTTCGGTGATTTCACAAAATTAACGTTGCCAACGCTAGCGTCAGTGCTTCTTGAATCGTCTACCATGCTTTATTATTTTTTTTTTTCGGTTTTTTTAAAAGAAAAAAACTTCTGACACCATGTCAAGTAATGAACACGACGATTGTTATTTAACGACTGGCTTTATTCAAGTAGAAAGTAAGTGATGGCAAGGTATAGCTATACGTACAATGTACTATGTATACATAGCACATGCATACGTATGTGTGCCTTATGACAGTCATAGTCAGCTCGGCTTCAGAGAAGGTAAATCAACGGAAGACGCTCTACTTGACTTTCTTACCTTCGTGAATAAAGCAATAGATGATAAAATGTTGACTGCATCACTTTTTGTAGATATCACTAAAGCGTTCGATATGGTGGATCATTCAATTCTTCTAGATAAGCTGAATTCCATTGGGCTTAGAGGGCAATTCACAAATGGTTTTCTCAATATCTAAGTAACCGTATTCGAAGGGTAAAAATTGGTAACACTATTAGTAACCCAGCCACTACTAATATTGGTGTTCCACAAGGTTCTGTCCTTGGCCCAAATTTGTTTCTTATTTATCTGAATTAAATTTTTCTGCAAAATTGGAGCGGCCGTATTACAGCGTGTGCGGATGACTTGGGCATTTCATATAAAACATCTTCTATGCTTGAACTTACCGCAATGATAAACGCTGATATAGAATTGCTGAGAAAATGGTTTAGCAGTCACAAACTAATTATAAGTAACAAAACTTAATTGTTGTTTTTTAAACTAGCCACTCAAGATCTCTCAGAAATATGTTTTAAATACCACGATCCGTCTTGTAAAAAGTTTGTCCTCTATTCCAATGATCCAAATTCATATAATCAAGTATGTAACTGCGACTTGAACTGCTTTGAAGTTGTCAATAATTTTAAATATTTAGGCATAATAATAGACATTAAATTGAGTTGGAATGAATATTCAAACTCTCTAAAGACTTATTTTCAATCTGTTGTAAGAAAATTGTATCGCCTGCGTAACTTATGTTCATTTAAAATCCTAAACATGCTTTACTTTGGTCTGTTTAACTCTAACCTCAGTTATGGTATCTGCAGCTTACAATGTCAAATTGAAACCATTGCTAACTTTACAAAAATGCATCATTAAACAAATTTTTAATGAAAGTCGACTGTCGCCTTCATTTAAACTATTTAAATCTACTAATATTTTGCCTATTAAACACTTATTTTATTATAAAGTTTTGGAAGTTTTCTCTAAAAAACACAGCAACCTAATTTCGTATACAGTGAGACATTATAATCTCAGGAGAGTGAACTCTGTATTGATTGCACCCTACCGCACCACTGGTTACCAGAATAGCTTTTCAATTGTAGCTTGTCGCTTATACAACATGCTACCTGCTAGCATTAAAGTCATAAACTATATGAAGTCGTTTCTGAGGCACCTGAAGTCCTGGCTTTTTAACTTCAACTTGGATAACATTGATTTACTCCTGCAGACTTTAGTCTAGTATCTTCTCCTTTCATCAAATTTTATACTTCTTCTATTTTTTTTTCCTTCTATTTTTCATTCTATCTGTCTCTTCTCTTTACTCCGCACAAATTTAAAATTTAAAATTAAATGTAAGTTACATTTTAATATTAACTCGTGATGGGTAACACAGTAATTTATTTACTCCACCTATCACTACCTTATCTCTTATCTTATTATACTTATTGATATTAATGTTAAACTTTTTATAAAACATGTATTGTATTAAATAGATATTTAAGAGAAATGTAGATAAATTAAATTGAATTGAATAGAATTATTGATGCCTATTAATAGGCGCGGTACTGCATCGGTGTACGACTTTATGGGTAGATTCTTTAAGTGCTGGTACTGTCGAGATAACTCCGAATAATTTAAAGTTTGTTTTGGGAGCAGCAAATCACTTACAGTATGCACGTCTAGTAAAAATTTTCGCTGATTTGCGCCTGCAATTCGTATGGTTAGCTGCTGTGACGACTTCTCCATCCTTTGCTGGCCACCAGTCCATTTAAGAAACAACGTTTGCTTTTTTCCTTGTAATCCTAGCTCACGTGCCAAAGACTCATCCATTAACGTAACCGACGAACCTTCATCTATAAACGCGAATGCGTCCATCTTAATATTATTGTCTCCAAATAGTTTTATGGGAATAATTTTAAAAAATATATTTGATTTTTGAGCGTTGTGCGCATTGCAGCTTTGCACGTTTTCTGTTTGCTCAGCTGTTTTTAACGTCTGTGCAACTCGTTGTTCATTTTTGTCGTAGAGGTGAAGTAAAGGATGGTGTTTGTATTGGCAATTATCAACACCGCAAACGCTCTTACTTTTACATTGACCATAGTGCGGACACCAACACTGCCTGCATAAACGATATCTTCTTACGATATCCCATTTTTCACCACGATTAGCTGCCTTAAATTGTCCACAGTTGGCAACGCTGCTGCACTTGTTCTTGCATACTAAGCAATTCACCTTTGTGTCTTCGCTATGCGAGTGAATAAAAACCTTGTTCGTTAATCTATTTCGTGAGTTGTTTTCTATTGCCTCTGACGTTTTGTTTGACACAACGACGCTGCTCTCAGCCAGGCCGGCATCAATTATCCAATTTGCAACTTCTACCAAGTTTGGTTTACAATTTATTTGTACTAAATTTAATTTCTGTGAACCCCAGTTCAATTGCAACGCCGGTGGAAGTTTTTGTACCAATTCTTGAAGCAAGCACGAATTGTTAAGTTCATCGATTAAGGGGGTCCTCTGGTAATCCGAAAAAAATTTTTTCGATTTTTTTTTTCATATTTCTATTGCTCAGATACTCAAAAACATTTTCCCAAAAGGATTTTTCAAAATTCGAAATAGTTTAGGAGATACAGGCATTTTTGTGTAGGTATGTTTTCGTCAAAATAACGCATCAGCAAAGTTGTTTATTTGCCTGCAGTCATTAGTTGAAAATTCTGTGGAATTCTTCCAAAATATGTATTGATATTACAAAATATACACACACAGTATGTATACATGCAGTATGTATACATGCATGTTTTGATTTAGGGGTTGAAATGATTTTGAGCCCAGGTGTTCACATGAAAGAAGCAAACGAACGAGATTCAGTTTATTTTCGAACGCTGAAAGCTACGCGTGCGCGATAACTGCTGTTGTAAAATAAAAGAAAAATCGTTTTGTGTTTTTTTTTTTGCTATGGATAAAAAAAGCCACCCAAACGCGCCGCGTAAGTACGCGTATCGAACAAAAAAGAGGCATTTCCGTGGAAACCAGCACTCCCAAGTAGAGGACACCGACTTTGCCAGCACATCGGCCAAAAAATTGAAGAAAACGCAAGACAATGAAGTCATCATCGAAAACAACCTCCAGTTCTGTTTCTTGGAATTTTTTTCATTTTTCCAAACGATTGCTGCTCTGGTTATCTGCGCCCAATGTAAACAAAAAATTCGATTTGGAAAAACATGTATGCGTGGAGTCGGCTTCAAAGTGAGTCTGCAGTGCCAATGTAAAGCTACACAGTATATTAATTCTTCGCCGGTGGTCGGTAAATCTTTTGTTGTAAATCGCCGGTTGATATTTGCCATGAGATTGCTTGGAATAGGGAGAGAAGGTATTAATATGTTCTGCGGATTAATGGACATATGCCAAGGATTGTGCCTTGATGCGTACTATGGCACCTTGAAAAACATGCATGTGTCTGCTAAAGCAGTTTACAAGCAGTGCCTGTTGAATGCGGTTAAAGAAGAGCAGGAACAGCAGAAAGAAAAAAATCCTGACTGTGACTCCTCAGTGCTGACCGTTTCAGGGGATGGCACCTGGAAAAAACGGGGATTCTCGTCTCTTTTTGGTGTCACTACGCTCGTCGGTAAACATACCAAAAAAGTGGTTGACTCCGTTGTCAAATCAAGCCTTTGCCAGGCATGCAAAATGTGGGGAAAAAAAATGACTCTGCAGACTTCGAAGAATGGTACGAATCGCACCAGAAAACATGCACAAACAACCACAGTGGGAGTGCGGGCAAGATGGAGGTAGATGCCGTGAAGGAAATGTTTGCCTCATCGATCGAAAAATATGGCATAAAATATGAAAAATATATTGATGGAAAGGTTCTGCAAGTAATGAAGCCCATATACGAAGCGTTATCATCCGACGATCTACTCAACCGATGCACTGGAGGTGAAACGCAAAATTGTAACGAATCGTTCAACTCGCTTTTGTGGACCTTTGCGCCGAAACATATCCACTGTGGTGCTACCACAGTCGAAATCGCAAATTTTCTTGCAACCTGCATTTTCAACGAAGGCTTCACAAGTATTTTAAAAATAATGTCAACAATGGGTATTGTCATCGGCCCACAAGCCGAGATGTATGCTGAATCTCGCGACGGAAAACGACTTCAACGCTCAGAGCTAAAAACGTACGCATCATCGAAAGAGGGTCGCACAGCCCGCAGAGCCCAAAAAGCCATGGAAAACTCGTTTTATGAGATGAAGGAAGGCACACTTTATGGGGCTGGAATTGCCGATTAATATTCGTAAGTATTGTATTAAAAAAATATGTGTTAATGTCATTTGTGTGCCTCAAAATTGAAGTCAAAACTTTAAACGCGTTTTTCTCGAAACCATGTTTTTCAAAACTTTGCGCACGATAACTCAAACAGTTTTTGACCGATTTTGATATATGAGGCATGAAACGACGCAGAATTTACGCCGCTATGGCCCCTACCTCAAACTTGCCGAAAAAATAATGTTTACTATTTTTTTTCTACACTAGACTACAAAAAAAAAAAGGTCGAAATTCGATTTTTCATTTTCAAAGTGGCGGCTCCCCCCCTAAAAAAATTTCAATTTTTGTTTCCGAGGTAGGGGCTATAGGGACATTCATTCTAAGTAACTGAATATTTTTTTTTTTCAGACGATGTTTACTCTTGGAATCGTGCGCAATTTGGACCCACCTTTTTTCCGGAGAACCTCGTTACCAGGCCGAGAACTTTCTGAACGGTCCATAAATTCACTTTTTCAAAATTTTGTATTTTTTTCAATAAATTAAGCTACCCAAATCAAAAAACGGAACTAAAATATCTTTACTCGTTCTCTTTCCACAATATTTTGAAAAAAGGCTAAAATTTGGCATAGATTACCAGAGGACCCCCTTAAGCCACATGCCTCGATGGTTGCTTGAAGACCCTTTACGTTGACAGCGAATGCAGTAATCGTTTCCAACTTATTTGCTTGAATTGGAGGTGTGGATTTTACTCTGTTTTTAATAGCATGAAGAATTTTTTTCAGGTTGACCGAAAAGGAGTCTCAAGGTTGAAATTGCTGCTTGAACACAAGAAGGGTGAATAAGTATGTGCTGCACGGATCGCAAAGCTTCGCCACGTAGGGATCTTTGAAGGCGCAAGAGATTCGCGGGATCGGTTAAGCCGCAGACATTGGTGGTCTATTCGAAAGTGGAGATAAATAGTGGCCACTCCTCGGAATGCCCAGAAAATAAAGGCAATTCCTTTGGCACAGATTGGCGAGCGTTAATTTGCAATCTCGTTAAATTTATGTCTGTTTGATTTGTTGTTTCACAGGTATCTCCGTGATTCGGATTGTAGATAAATTGATTTATCTAAAGTTTTGAAGGTTACGCCGAGATTCTGAAAAAGCTTGCGTTGATGTGGTTTTGTTTAAAGAGACTCGATGGACATTAGCGTGAAAACTAGGAGCAGATTCTACTTGTTGCTGTTGAGTATTGCGATCATGTGGCGTGTTCGGACGCGATGCGATGCTTTGAGCAGTGTTAGAGACTGCGGCCTTTGGCGTAAGGACGTTTGATGTAGCAACTCGCTCTCGAAGATAATTATGCGGGGGAACGTTTTCTGAACTTATTTGTCTGTCAAGGTCCGAAGCGAACCTTACAATATTAGTTTGCGCAGCTAGCAGTGCATGCTGTTGAGGGATTGTAGGTGGTTGAAATAAATTCATGACACCATCCACGTGCGCAGCTTTGAAGTCTGTTTTTTTATTTTATATCGTAGAGTTCATTCGTGGAAATGGTGTGCTATTATAGCTGGTCGGATGCCAGGCGTATTCTTGCGTGGTAGTCATATGTTCTTGATTCTCCTCCTGCTGCTTGTCAAACCATTCGCGGACGGAACTATACTGGCTACAACTGCTACAGCTGTCCTCATCATCAATTTGCTGCTCTAGTAGCCTATATTTTCTATGAACTCTTTTTCTTAAGCCTTTTCTTCTTCAAGCTTGCGTAGCTCAAGTGCAATTCGTTGCGATTGTGAGGTTATGGAAGCGTTCGAAGTGTGGCCTGAACGGCTTCTTGGTGAGCGATTAGAATGTGGGAGCTGACGACATGGCTGGCATTGAAAAATCTTAATGTTGCTCGAAGAGTTTTCGCTAACACATTCTTTATGAAAGCTTTCTTTCACCGGGAGCATGAAACCGAATTTTCGTGGATGGTTTCAGTGCAGAGCTGGCATGATGTAATGCGTAGCGAGGGTAAATTTGGTTGGGGATGGCCCAGCAACACGATGCGTATGTTTCCGAAAACGACTGAGCGGTAGCAACATGTCGACGAAAGCATAAGTAGCAGAGAGCATCAGTAACGAAAACATGAGTATAACTAGCTAACAGCGATGCTGCTACGTTAGCAGAGGTATGCAACAAATTTAATGATGAGAAGCCAAACAGTTGCTGGCAGACGATTAAAACGAGCCAGTTCCTGGCAGACAGTTAAAGCGAGCGGTTAGGCTTATTAAACACTGTCTAACGAACGATAGAAGGAAGGAGTCGATAGGACTAAGAGTTGCTGACGAGCCACAAAAGCGAAGAGAAGGAATATAGGAAGAAGCTCAGACAAAAGCTCCTGAAGGAATTTCCGGTAAGAACGTTCTGAAGAAAAGGTGACAAGGATAACAGGTGAGACAAAGGACACGAACATAGCTTATAGGCGCATCGTCAGATTGCAAGGGACCACATAGCTTATAGGCGCATCATCAGATCGCGAGGGACCTCATAGCTTATAGGCGCATTGTCAGATCGCAATGGACCACATAGCTTTTAGGCGCATCGTCAGATCGCAAGGGACCATATAGCTTATAGGCGCATCGTCAGATCGCAAGGAACCACATAGCTTATTGGCGCATCGTCAGATCGCAAGGGACCACATAGCTTTTAGGCGCATCGTCAGATCGCAATGGACCACATAGCTTATAGGAGCATCGTCAGATCGCAAGGGACATACTCTAGCCGGGGTTAGGACATAAGGACCACAACGACGAAAATATTTTAAGAAATAGAATCTAAAATATTTATAAAATGTATTAAGCAATAAAATTGAAAATATTTGTTAATAAAGCCTTATTTGGAAGAACCTGAAACAAAAATTCTTATTTTGTGACGAATTCTGGACACGACTGAGAATACCTCAGCTATAGAGCCGTTTTAAACTATCAAGAAAATATTCCACTTAAAAGTTTAAAAAAAAAGCATAGAAATAATTAGTTAGATTATCTTTTGAAGGAATTTGCGAATTTGCGGAATTTGTGAAATTTGCAAAAGTTTAAGAAAATCATCATGGTTAAGACCACGTGGGTGTACACGCTTCGACGAGAAGATCTCTTGAGCTACGCTGAGGAGTTAAAATTTGATGCAGAAGGCTCGGTAGAAGAGCTGCGGAAACGGTTCGCAGCCCAGATCAACGAAAACAAGTACGAACCGGAGCAGGAGAAACGGCTGGCCGAACTGGTGGTCAAACACCGACGAGGATGTTCACTAGTGCCAGTAACATCTAACGAGACAAACAAAACACTAGCTATAACGGTACCGAAATCCTTCCAAGAGGCGCAAGGCACACAAAGAGAGACGGAAGAGAGCGTTGGACAAACGCGGCTACAACCATATGCTGACGGCCAGAGGGGTGGGTTACGCCCATCATTTTACAGCGACACCATAGATCGGGTGAAGAAGTGGTCAGTGAGTTTCAACAAACATGCAATAACAATAGAGTTCAGCTACTACAGCTTTTTCACACTTTCTCCGCATTAGATCATCTTAAGAACCAGCCCAAATAACATTAAATCATCTCAATAAGGCCATTCACAGCGCTGGAATACGCTGGTCTGCCATTTGTACGATTTGCTATTTGTACGCCAATTTACGAAAGCGTATTTTGCTTTGTTGTTGTTTTGCATACAAACGCAAATACGCAGGCACGCGTAAATAAAAGCAGCCCTTGGACGTGTTTTTTGTACCTCGTATTTTTATGCTCTGTCTACAGCCGCATAATCACATACATCACAGGGTTGCACAATTTTTTTATACGACAGTCACATGGCGAGGTGCTCACAGTTTGAACAATAACAAATGCTATAAATACGATTTGTTAAAAGCACGCTCAAACTGTGAATAGCCTTAATGATATCGATAAAAGTGGTCCAAAACAATCTAAAGTGAGAAAAATTTACCCACCAAAATATGGGTTGGGCTTAGGGACAACACAAGACATAACAACTAACCATGCGTTTACATAGATCTAATCATACATTAGTTTTCAATCTACTTTTGAGTTGACCTTTCGATAAGTTAACATCAAAAAAGCTACAGTTGTTAACAAAGGTACTCATGCGATGTAAAGGTAGCAGTAGCCCTATAATTTGTTCTACTAAAAGGTAAGTAAATTAAATTGTTAGCATTTCTACTGCTTCTACGGTTAGTGTTAAAATTTATAAGAGTTAGGAGTTCTGGTGAATCGAATACACCAGTTATGAGTTGGTGTAAATAGACGATATCTGCAGACTTCATTCTCTCGTTCAAAGATTGCATTTTTAATAGTTTTAAACGATCCTCATAAGGAGGATGGTTTAAAGTGTCCGTTGCACTTAAGCCCCTTAGAGCAAACCGAACAAAACGTTTTTGGATTCTCTCTATACGTTCAACATGTACATTGTAACTTGGGAACCAAACTTGACTTGCATACTCTAAGTGAGGTCGCACAATTGCATAATACAGCATTGTAGTTGTGATCATACTATTAAATTCTTTGGCCCAGCGTTTTATAAAAGCGAGCATAAAATATGCTTTTTTACAAATGTAATCAATATGAACATTAAACGATAGCTTAGAATCCATGCATATACCAAGATCTTTGACAGAATCTACACGATTTAAAGCCGTATCTTTTATCGTATAATCAAAAATTAAATTATTCCTTTTTCGCGAAAAGGTCATAGTTTGGCATTTATCTGGATTTAGAAACATATTGTTTTTAGAACACCAAATTTCAAAGGATTTCAAATCAGACTGGAGCAGATCTGAATTGTCTTTAGCATCTATTGTTCTGTATATTTTCATGTCATCGGCATAGATAAGTAGATGAGAGTGTTTGATGATGTGGGTAACATCATTAATGGCTAAAATAAACAGAAGTGGAGCAAGGTGGCTACCTTGAGGAAGACCTGATTCAGCAATAAATTCAGCTGACAATACGCCTCGAAATCGTATTTGATAAGATCGCTCTGTCAGATACGATTGAATCCAGCTTACAAAAAATTGTGGAAAACCCATTAACTTTAGTTTAAATAGAATTAAGTTGTGTGGCAGTTTATCAAATGCTTTACTAAAATCAGTGTAAATACAGTCGATCTGGTTACATGAATAAAATGTATTTAAGCAAAACGTAAAATCGAGGAGATTAGACACAGTGGATCTGCCAGTAACAAATCCATGCTGACGAGTTGTCATGACCTTCCCACAGTGAATTTTCACACGATGATACACGAGACGCTCAAAAAGTTTTGGAATCGACGAGAGTTTCGCGATAGGCCTGTAGTTGTTTATATCGTTCTTACAACCTTTTTTATAGATAGGACCTATAAAAGATTTTTTCCAAAAAAGTGGAAAAATACTTTCGCTAATTGATTTATTGAATAACATGGACAGTGGTTGACTTAGAACGGAACCACATCGTGCTAACACTGCGGCAAGAATTCCGTCAGGTCCAGCATTAAAATCCTCATCGATCAATCCAATATACTTTAAAATATCCTCTGAAGTAAAGGATATAGAATCCAACGAAACCCTGGGTGTAGAGTTCATATATTCAAAGTACTCTTCATCAGGATTGAAAGAGTCTGAACAAAATGACTCTTTAAAGAGATTGGCAAATAGACCACAAATTACGACAGGATCGTCAGTAAAACCGTTAGAGGTTTAAAATGATGAAGGGAATCCATCAGATTTTTTTTTTGTGTTTATGAAACCCCAGAATTTCTTCGGATCAGACAATAATTCTCAGCTTAGTACTGTCTAAATAATTTTGATATAAGGTAGCTGAGCAATTTTCAAAATTCAGAAACAAACGCTTGTAGATTTCTAGGTCATTCAAGTCTAAGCTACAGACATATTTTTTCTATGCCCTATTCCTGCTGTTGCGAAGAATCTTTAACTCCTTTGTGTACCAGGGGTAAGCACAATTTTTCGTAAATTTGAGGCTATATGGCACGGACAGAGAAAACATAGCAAAGATTTCCATATAAAAAAATTAATTGAATCATCAAGAGTGTTATTATTAACATATTTTAAAATAATATGAAGTTTACTTTGAAGTAAATGATTCAACTTCAAAAAGTCAGCTTTTTTAAAATTGAATTCATAAACTTTATCTATTGAGTTAGACTTTACTATATTATCCCTGTCTGATTTGTACCATATGCTCAATGGTGGATGGTATTCATCAACAGCAGTCAAAACATGAGGGGCCCTCTCAACAATCACATTGTTACTATCTGTAGTTAAGACCAGGTCAAGAAGTCTTTCACGACTATTATAAATGAGGAGTCGCAGAACAAAACGTGACTTTTTACATTTTTTTACAAAGTGGTTTTTTGATGTCATTTGTTGAATTTGGTTAAGTTCTATTGGAAAAAATCTTACTTGGATACTTTTTCTCATCTGATCATAGAAAACTTTGATGTTTAAAAAATTGATGTAGAACAAAACGTGATTTTTTTTTTGTATTTTAACAAAACGTACTTTTTTACTCTTATTTTAACAAAACGTGCTTTTTTATAACGCGTGAGAGTGCGTGATAGTGGGGATAAAATCACGGTCACATCCCACTCTCATTCTCTCTCATTCCCATTCTCATCTCTAATTATAACAGAAGTTATCGTTAAATTTCTCTTTTCATAATTTTTTTTTGCCTGATTAACGTTTCTTGCTTTCAGTAATTGTTCCATATTGAAAGTAAATGGTTTAATCTAGTATACCTATTCGTTAATTGCAATAATTTCAGTATTATCTGTTATTTGAGAGTTATTGAAAATAACACAGCACATTGAACGATGGAAGAATTACAAAATACGGTGAAAGTTCTAAATACTGGAACACGCAAGAAGCAAAAACTAAAAAAATCTCAAAAGCGGTAATATTAAACATTTTTGGAATTAAATACACGTTTGAGTATTTAAGAGGATTCGGTTTCGTTGCAGGGTGTATAAAGATTCTAACACTCTCGGTGGCATTCACAAACATAGTTGCAGTCATAAGGGAAATAGCAAATTTCAATGCATACATTTTAGTGAAGTCGATTGTGTAAAAAATCGACGAATGTTATATAAAAATGAACACAAAATACCACAAGATATTTACTTAAGCAGACTAATATACACCAAAAAACCTCGTCGAAGCCGCAAATTAGTTTTCCAATCAACAAAGCAGAACAACATAACATCGAAATATTATTTGATTAAAAATGGTAAAAGAGAATTAGTTTGTAAGGCATACTTTATGAAAGTGCTTTCAATCACTAAAAAAATAATAGAGTTTATTCTTAAACGCATTGTTAATGGTGGAATACCATCAGAGCGAAGAGGCGGAGATCATCGCTCCCACAAATTTATTGAAAAAAAGGAAATCTTTTTTTGTCTCCTCTCAGGTACGCTCCAATAATGCATATAGTGATTTTGACGCTGATTCAAGCACAGGATTTATGTTTAGAAACATCACTCTTAATGAGCTCTACTTAGCTACATATCGAATAAAGTCGAACTCCATTGGTTCTGATAATATTCCCATAAAATTTATTAAGATAATATACCCGTTTATTGAGCAGTATTTATTACACTTTATTAATACAATAATTACTACGTCAACATTTCCCACTGCTTGGAAAACAGCAAGAGTGGTTCCGATTAAAAAGAAAGGAAATTCCTGTGCTTTTGAAAACTTTCGGCCTATAAGCATTCTTCCATCACTCTCAAAAATTGTGGAGAGTATTCTCAATGCCCAAATATATGATAATCTGAGCGATTTAAGTAAACTCAGTCAATGTCAATCTGGATTCCGCAATGGATATAACACAACTTCTATGGTACTAGGACTAACTGAAAAGATACGTCACAACTCCAATCAGAACAAGCTCAGTGTACTACTTTCTCTTGACCTGTCTAAGGCATTTGACTTAGTTGACCATAATATCTTAATCCATAAGCTTGCACAAGATTTTCTTTTTTCCAGCTCTGCATGCTCCCTTATTAAGTCCTTTCTAACTGGTCGAAGACAATTTGTCTCTTGTGGCAATCGGTTGTCAAATACTTTAGATGTGCTGAGTGGAGTCCCTCAGGGCTCTGTATTGGGACCCCTATTATTTATGATTTATATTAACAGTCTTGTAGATCAAATAGGTATAGATAGCTCTAATATCTATCTGTATGCTGATGACATATACCTGCTCTTCTCTTCCAACTTTGACTTTGTTGACTCGCTACAAGCTTGCATTAATTACACAACTGATCAGATATTATATTGGATGGATGTGAATAAATTAGTTATCAACTATAGCAAAACAAAAGCTATTATATTTAATATGCCTTATAATAATGATGAAATACCTATTTCAATTTCTATAAATAACATTGAAATTGAATTCGTAGAACACTTAAGATGTTTAGGCATTATAATTGACTCCAACCTCAACTATAAGGCTCATATAAACAAGTTAAGTAATAAGATCAATTTTATGTTACATAAATTATATAGCATGAATACCTACATGCCAACTCCAGTTAAACTTAGTGTTGCACAAGCACTACTTATGCCCCATATCATATATGGGTTAGAGATTTATTCTTGTACTAATCTGTGCAACATTAACCAACTGCGTCGCATCTTTAATAGGATTATTCGGTTTGCTTTCAACATCCAAGTTCGTGATCATGTTTCGGAACATGTTCTTATGTTTCTTCATTGCAATTTTATTAACTATATTGAAATGAGACAAATTTTGCTATTTTACAAAGTTATTAAAACTAAAACTCCAATTTATCTTTGGAATTTATTTAGTTTTACTAGGTCTCGAAGAAACACACAAATATTAATTCCTCGTATCTACAAATCTATTTTTGAGCGGTCATTTCTTATCAAGGTTGCACGTGTATGGAACCTTTTACCTAGTAGCTTTAAGCAATTTTCAGACTCATTAAATACTTTCAAACGTAAATATTTGCAACACGTTAGTGAATTGGCTTAATCGTAACAGCAGGTCTTATTTCGTCTGATATAGGGGTTGTCTTGTGAAAAATTAAATAATTAGGGATTTTAGATTTAGGGTTTCCACAATTTATTATTTGTATTGAAATTGAAAAATAAATATACTATATCATATTGAACTTTAAACTATAATAGAAATTTATAAACATCTTTAATGTAAAATATAAACTTAGACTTACTTGTACAATTATTTACTTGTAATCATATTGGCCTTAATTGGCTTCGATTATACACATGAAATAAATAAATAAAATAAATAAATAAAAAGTGTAAACAAATTTCTTAATTCCTTTCCTGCAATTGAGAGTCATTATAATAGATCTAAGTCAAAACGAATATATTTGAATAGTAACCTAAACATTTCCAAAATGTTTTCCATGTATAATGAATCTGTCGATGATAATTTAAAAGTTAGCCAAACTTTATTTCGACAAATTTTTTTGAATAATTTCAATATTGGGTTTTCCTCACCGGCATCAGACGTCTGCACTGTATGTCACTTTACGCAAACTAAAATTAAAAACGAAGTTGATCCTCTGAAGAAAATTAAACTAATGACAGATTTAAGGATACATAAGCTTAGAGCCAATGCATTCTATGGGTTAATGAGAGAGAAACC
This sequence comes from Dichetophora obliterata, assembly GCA_963920525.1. Classification (NCBI taxonomy): domain Eukaryota; kingdom Metazoa; phylum Arthropoda; class Insecta; order Diptera; family Sciomyzidae; genus Dichetophora; species Dichetophora obliterata. Next base: position 140,350,609 of record OY986436.1, on the reverse strand, counting down.
TGCAAATACTTTGACAATAGTTTTTGATATGCAAAGTGTTCAAATGTTACCAAAATGTCCAATTCAAGAAGCTTACTACTCTCGTCAAATTGGCTTTTACAATTTATGTTTTGTAGGTGTTGATAGTAAGAATCCATCATTTTACTGCTGGACTGAAAACCAAGCAGGTCGAGGATCAAGCGAAATTGGATCGGCCTTATTTCACTATTTAAACACAGTCTGTTTAAAAGAAATTAATTATATTAGACTCTTTTGTGATGGCTGTGGCGGTCAAAACAAGAACTCACATATAGTGCGTACTATATTATTTTGGCTCCAATCGAAATCACCCTCTAATTTACGAAATATTACCATTACATTCCCAGTAAGAGGACACAGTTTTTTACCGGCTGACAGGGTTTTCGGTCGTATTGAAAAAGATATTAAAAGGCATGATGTTATAACAACAGTAGAAGAATATTGTGACATTTATTCCAGACATGGAAAAATTTTATTGTTGGAGAAGGATTGGACCATTCTCAATATAAAAGACCTTGAAGTAATGTATAAAAAAATTGAGAAGATTCAAGATATAAAACGGATAGTATTTAATAAACATGTTTCGAAAAATCAGACTACAAAGTGTCTAATTAAAACCTTTAAGCATTTTAAAGTTGAATTAGACGAAGAACAAAATACTAATTTAAACCTGCTAAAACGAGGGAAAACCCCTTCTTCAATTTCACTTACAAACGTTACAACAGGCCGTTGGATTAACGCCGACAAAATAAAGGATGTGACAAATCTTTTGAAGAAGCAGTTTGGGAACGATTGGATACAAAACAAGGCTTTAGTATGGTACAAAGAACTCATTTATAATCAAAATGACAATATCGGAAACAATACAGAGGAAGATGTTCAATGCGGTTGCGTTGAAGAAGATATTGGAAGAAAAGTTTGAAAATTTTAATTTTTGCTAGATATGTTAAATTGATTGAATTGAAACTTAATTTTAACAATATATTAATTTATTTAATTTTATTGCTTTTTTTTTTATTGAATTTGCGGTAAAAAAATGTAAATCGCTCAGATAAAAAAATTTACACAATAAAACTGAATTTCAATAAAAGCAAATTTAAATCTCAAGTAACAAAATTTAATTTTTGTATTTTAACAAAACGTACTTTTTTACTTTTATTTTAACAAAACGTACTTTTCTACTATTATTTTAACAAAACGTGCTTTTTTCATATTAAAAGTCCTTTAATTTCATACGTCCTTAACATTTATTGTTGCGAATTTTTGTGGTATAATGTATTTTAATATAAGGAAGAAACTTGGTATATTTTGTGGATTCATGCTATATAATAATCCGGTGAAAAAAGTTTTCTTCGATTTCCCAACATTTTGAAATAATCAAAAAGGCACGTTTTGTTCTGCGACTCCTCAAATACAACTCACTTGTTGTAAGTCAGAACATATATTATCAACAAATATATGCTCTTGGCGTGTCTTCGAATTAGATGCACAAAAATATGTATCATCGTCAGAAGATTCCCATTTCAAGTCAGGCAGATTAAAATCACCTAACAATAAAATGTCGTCATTAACGTCAATTATGCTTATAACGTATTCTATGCAATCCGCAAGGCTTGCATAAACTTCTACACTGCTCTTAGGAGGAACGTATGCATTAATAAGATATACATTAGAATGAATTGCAATGTACAACCTTAAGGTATATAAGTTCGATGTTAGCAGAGCAGGGAATAACAATAATGGAACTAACGAAGGAGTTCCTTACAGCTAATAAGACACCTCCACCGACAGCAGAAGTATTGTCAGCGTGTCTATCTCTTCTATAAACTTCAAAACTGTTATCAAACAATTCTAAGTCAGTAATGCTTCCGTTTAACCAAGTTTCAGTCAATGCGATAATATCCTCAGAGAAATTCTGAGACATTAAAAATATGTCTCGAGTCTTAGAGCGTAATCCCCTTACATAGTAAAGGGATAGCCTATTCAGTTTTTTTGGGATTGACGAGCGGCTTGAGTAGTCCCTCTAGTCTTATTCTTAGGCTGAAACTCTGTAACGAGTATATTGTCAGTCCACAAATTAGAGTTTAGAACAGTTGCAAACTCTTCAGCTGAAGAAACAGTCTGTGACAAAGAAAGCGGGATATTTTCCGAAATGGAATTTTCATCATAGACGCTGGTACTGGGTGCGGCCCTTACTTCACTAAAAAATGTTACAATTTCTCGAAAATTCTTGTTTAATGAGTTAAGACTTTCCCCAAAGAGTTTAATTTTTGAATAAAGTTCATCTGGGGAAAGTGCCCTACATGAAGAACAGTACCAGCGAAGGCCTGATCGCTGAGATTTTAAGTCGTCAAGGCATGACTTGGAAATACCGGCACAAGATGCATGAAACATCTGCTCACATGGACCAGAACAGCTGAACATGGGGTTTAGAATGTTTTGGCTTTTGCAAAGTTCGTCCAAAGAACAAGCAACGATATTTTCTGCAGAAAAATCCATTTTTAATTTTTTAAAAAAATGAGCAGATGCAAAATGTGCTTTCAGCAGGGTTATTATTGTATAACAATTTTAATTTTAAAAAATCAAACAATAACTATTTCAAAGACACAGGCAGGTGCGCACACACATACAGAAAGTATGTTACAAACAGCAATTTAAAACTTAACGTCAGAAAAAGTGGTTGTTTTTTGTTAATTTGTGTATCAGAGTTATTGTTTGATTATTTAAAATTAAAATTGTGATATTAATAACTAACCCATTTTCGGCGCCACAATCGATGAAACTTCGTCCAGAGTCTATATATGGCCCTAAACTTTATTTGGCAAAATTTTTACCTCCACAGGTAAGTGATGGGCGGCCTGATGCATTTTTGCACCACTAGCTGCATCACATATCTTTACAGCCGTACCTAATCATTTTAAAACAGCAAACGGGCTCTAAATTTTTTTTTACAAAAAATTTAAATTTTATAATAGCTACTATTCAAAAGCAGTATTCGATATTGCGAATTGAAATATTTTTCCGGAATTTTCAAAAATTAAAAAAAATCCAAAGATTGTGCCGCGCAGTGGGCGTAAAAACCAAGTAAACGACCGAATCGACTCAAACCAAAAATGATGGATATTGTCAAAAGTATATACTAACATAATCCCTACAGTGCCAGGCAATATCACTTATGCGCTCACCTGGAGAACATTTTAAATTTACTGATGCAAGAATGCACCAATAGCTGGAAATGGGTTAATGTCGTTCTTAGATGTTAAATGTTTTTCAATTGTCAAAATGTTTTGATTATTTAAAATGTGTAAAGAATTGTTAAAAATTTAAAGTTTTTCTATATGACCTTTTAATTTATTATGTTGATTTTATATGATTTAAATACAAATTCCTTTATTGAGCTTTAGGTCAGGGTTAGAACAATTGTTCTAACGAATTTTTCCAAAGAAACAACAACACCAACAACAACGTTTTTCAATATGAAAAGGAAAACATCACTAGCTGATTTTATTGCAATTTTGGCACTGCTACAGGCTTCATCAGAAATCTTTGTGATACGCCGTGCAAGCACGTTAGCGCTATGCACCACAGAGGCGAACAGAAACAGCCTGAAAATATATCAACAAAATCTAAAAACAACTTCAGTAACCATGCTTTGTTAGTGGAAGAATAACATAAGCATAACGACTAAAGTAAAGCAAAAATACAACAACAAATGTGAAATTATGAAATTAAGAAAAACTGAGAAATTGACACTTCAAATCTCATCGCCCCGGTGGTGCAGTGCGTTAGTGCGCGCTTGCACGGGTATCACAAAGATTTCTGATGACGCCCTTAGCCAGGCAGAAATTGCAATCAGATCAGCTAGTGATTTTTTCCTTTTCATATTGAAAAAAACTTTGTTGTTGTTGTTTCTTTGGAAAGATTCGTTAGAACATGTGAAATGGGAAAAAAAAGTGATAAATTGACAATTAAAATCTCATCGCCTCTGTGATGCATTGCGCTAATGCGCTTTCACGGCGTATCACAAAGATTTCTGATAAAGCCTGTAGCAGGGCCGAAATTTTTCCTTATCATATTGAAAAAACGTTGTTGTTGTTGTTATTTCTTTGGAAAGATTTGTTAGAACAATTATTTGTTGTAACTTTGACCTTAAGCTCAAAAAACGATTTTAAACTATTGTAGTGTTGGTCCTTGTATCGTCAAATAGAACCTGCCTAATTTAGGTTGCCGGCGCTTAAAAACGCCACGGGCAAGAAAGGATTAACTTTAAATTTGAAACCCGGCACTTAAGAGTGCCAGGAACTTTAAAATAAAAAGGCAGCTTATTATGTTAAGCTTGAATCTCGTTAAAGACTGTTTATTTTGGGAAGCAGTTGCCTCTTTTATATCATCCTTAAATCTATGAACATATTAGAATTATAGTTAGTCTAAGTAGAGGCATGTAATAGTTTAATAAGTGTAAGTAGTGAAGCATTATTTTTAGTACTTAACTAACATTAGTTTTTAATTTGTATTAGTTGCTTTAAATTAGAATTGAGTGGTTTGTTGTAACGTTAATTTTTCAGTGTTGGTAAACGTTAAATTAAGTGTCGTTAATTAACTAGCGTAAGTACAATAGTATAGGAATATTTTTGTAACATTAATTTCTAATTACAATTGTTGTTTTAGCTTAAATGAGTAGCGTTTAATAACGTTAATTTTTAGTGTTGATAAACGTAAGTTTAATTTAAAATGAACGTTGATAGTTTGAATTTTAGTTATATTTTATATATATTCACTACACTATCAAACAACTAGAATTTATATATATATATTTATATATGTATATAATATCAAGTATGATTTAAACTATCAAACATTAAGAATTTGTATTGAAATCATATAAAATCAACATAATTGTTAAAAATTATTTTATGTGTCTTTCAGTTTTCCCTGATGATGATAGCCAAAGGCAATCGAAATATTGGAAATAAAAATTAAAGCTATTAAAGTTTTTCATTTTTAATATTTTGGACCTTGAGCCCGTTGAAAATAAAATTAACTTCAAAAAGATAGAAAAACAAATGAAATGTTTTTTATTATTTTGTATCCTTTGCAACTTCTAGATTTATAAAATTTTATCAAGTAATATTTTTAAGAAAATATTTTTTGTATTCTTATTTTATATATAAGAGAATATTTTATATAATAGGAAAAAACTTTTAAAGAATATTTTTAAGAATTATTGAAGACATTTGAAGCTGCGTCCCATTCGCTTCAAAATAATCCAGATTATTTTATTTTACATGCAAAGCAAAAACAAAAATAATAATCCTATAACAAATGGGATTATTTTTGCTATCCATATAAAATTGTGATATAGCCTTTAAAAAATTTGAAACACAGGTGCCGTATATTTTTATGAGCTGTCATTTCATTTTTTGAATTTGTTTGTTATATACAAAACTATTAGGTAGCCATGACAGCTACTTATTTTCTCACGAGCTGCGACCATCGAATGGTAAACAAAAGAAAACAAAACAAACCGCGTGTGTCACACACATTGGACGTATTCAGCGGAGCCAACAATTGCACTTAAATTATTTATATAATTGCATAATATTAATTAAATTAAATAATTTACAATTTTTCTGACGTTTAGAGTAAAACAAGTTCAGAGAAAAAGATCGTTCAAAGGTATCGCTACCATAACAGTTCACAACAGTTTTGAACGACACACGTTTTCATGACACCTAATAGTTATTGTATCAAGATTGCTTGTTTGAATTTAATTTTGACTGCAACGGTAGTGCCCTCTACGTGTCGGTTTTCTTGCCGTTCCTTTAAAAAAATTTGTTATCACGATTATATTAAGGCGAAAGGAACTCAGCTTATGTTATTGGAATTTTTTTGTGTGATCGAAATGCTGGAAAAGCGTACCTTAAGGATCTTTGAAAAAAGTCAAGCTTCAACAGCTATACGAATCTTTGGGACAAAATAGCTTAAAATTATACTTAAACTATCCCCAGAAAAGTTATTTAAAAATTTGTATATGTGGATTTTTGAGAAGTTTTGTCGTAAAAAAAGGTATGGTTTAAGAAAATATATCATCAACATTTCAATGAAATCTTTTTCAGTATGGATTTTTGTGATTTTTTTTATACAACAAGAAAAAAAAATAGATTTTTTTCGGAAAGTAAAAAATCACAACTTTTGTAGTTTTCGCCCAATTTTCATGCTTGATAGCTCATTTTGAAGAAAAATTAAATGAAAAACGATATGCATAGCTAAACCAGTTTGTTGAAAATGTACACTAAAAAAGTTGTTGCGATCGCCATTATGAATTCCCATGCGGTATTATAATTTCGTAAATTCCACAATACTTCGCGAAATACATTTTAAGGGCAAATATAATTTTTTAAGCTAACGTGTTGGATTAAAATCCTATTTTCATTTCTTAAAGCTGGTCTTGTATACACGCTAAACTGTAAATTTATTTTTATTTAAGGCATTTCAAAATATTTATGTAATGAAATGGATCATTATGCATTTCTTACTTCTTTTAGTACGGTTCCATATTGCCCATCTCTATGAGGTTAATAACAAATATAAAATTGCCAAGGAGGAATATGAACAGCTACTTAACGAAGAAGAGCTGACATTGGAATTAAAAGCTGATATTTATCGACAATTGGGTAAGTATTTCTTTTTATTTGTGAATATATTAATTTGCTTGATAAGTGAGATAAATAAGGTATATCTCTTCATTACAAAGAAAACATCTGAAAAAGACTTACCTCAACTTTTTTCTCAATTTCACCGATCTTTTCACCATGTACAGAGTGGCCGCACGTTGTATGGGCATTTCTTTTCTATATACAAATGCTAAATAGCATCAAAATGTGCTTGTTTGGTGCCACATTTAAGTTCCCAAAACTTTATCGAGATTGAATGACCACAACCCGCCGCCATTTAGGCCGTAAGACCATTTTTTGGCGAATTTGTTCTATAGCATCTATATAAATTGAAAATCGTCATTGGAATGTACTAAACATTTGAAGCTTGTGATAATACAACCATTTTGATCTATCGTTCAATTACCTGAGATATATATTTTTCGTGATACAGTCGAGTCTGGATATAGTGAAATATTTTTTGCAAGGCCTGTTCATTCCCAGCAAACACCATATCGATAGTATTTTTTAACGATAGCATTCCGGTATCGTTACGGTATCTAAATTTAAAAAATTGCGATATATTTTCGAAATTTTGATACGATACTATCTCGATATCGGAACGATATGTTATTTCAGTTTAATCTCGGTGCATTTTCGATACTTTTTGACGATAGTATCACCATATTGAAACGATATCTCAATCTGAAAATTCTCGATACATTTTCGATATGTTAAATTTTTATTTTAAAGACTTTAATGGCCGACCTAAAGTAAACTTTATTCAAAATCGAAGTCAGAGTGATTTTTTTTTGTTTTTTTTTTTTGTAAAACTGTGTTTCCATTCACATACCTTATCTACCCTGCAGTGGAAAATCATGCTAGTCATGAATTTATCTAGTTAACTCACTAGTTAAAATAATATTAGTCACAAAAATACTAGATGTTTGACTAGTACAATCTTAATAGACAAAAAGTTACTATATTTAATGCAGCTAGTTCAAAAATACCAGCTCTTCTACAAGTTAAAAAATAACTAATAGCTTAATTTATAGTTAACTAACTTTTTCTAACTAGCTTTTTAACTAGTTAAAAAATACCAGCGGTTTTCTTAGCTCATAACTACATAGCGCTAGAACTTAGATTTTAGAACTAAGGACCAGCTAAATAAGTTGGACTACCGAAATCGGGGTTGTAGCGCTCTTAATACTCGGCTTATGCACTATTTCATTTCAAGCAAGTGTCAAATCGTTGTTTACGTGTTTATTTTTTTCGCATGTGTTTGTTTGTCGCTTTTTATTAAAGAATGAAAAAAAAACAGTGAAAGTGAAAATAAAATGCTTTCAGCTGAACTAATTATCTACCAATGATGTCATGTCAAAAGAAAGAAAGATAAATGAAACAGCCTTCATTTGAACATGTCCAAATTTTACCTGTTCCAATTCAACAGCTGAACGAGTAAACGTCAAATAAAAATATTTTTATAACTGAATTGTTTACTTTGATTTTTCTGTCAAGTTATAACTTTAATCGAAGTGATTAAGTTTTTATCATGTGTGTTGTAAAAGTTAAAAGAACAAATAAGTTGTGCAAATATAAAACAAGTAAGTGATGATTTTATCTATACTATAGAAAAAGAGTAAAGAAAGCAGCGAAGGATTTTGTAGATTATTATTTTGGCGATGATGAAAACAATCTTTTAACAAATGCACACAATCAAGCAGGTGCCAGCCCGTTCAATATTAACAATATTAAGTTGTAATGCATTAATGATGTTGAATACGACTTCAGCGCAGTTTCCAGTCCTGCTTCTGAAGCAGATGATGCAAATGCTTTACAAACCTTTCCTGATACCAAAAGCACAACTCAACAGCCTCGCATGCCACCTCACAGTCGATTAAGATATCGATACATTGAGTGTATTGAGATAAGCTTGAAGATATATCAAAATTTTTTAATTTAAAAATAGATGAAGATTCAACATTTCTATCTATTTCATATTAGCAAACGGACATGCAAGTTACCCAGTATTTTCAAACCCATGACGAATCAACGATCTACTAAGAGGAAGCGCATACTTACGGTGACCATTTTTGGGAAAGGAAAATAGAGGACAAATACAAAATTATGTTAAAAATGAAAAGAAAAACAGAAAAAATAATCATATAATATATTTATTATTATTATTATAAAATTAAGTAACAACAAAAACAAGTCTTCTTGACTAGAATAAAAAGTTAAATAAAAAGTTTTTATAATATTATAATTTAAAAAAAATAAATTTGGTTTTATAAACAGTCTTCTTGACTAAGGCTAACAAAAAAAAAAAATAGAAAAAAACTACATAAATGTTAAATTTAGTTATGAAGTTTGATATTTTTCCACAGCATGGATTTTTTTTTAAACATCTGGATTGTTAATTAAAAATCCTTTAAATTTTGAGCAATTCATTTTAAAATTGCATTTTGTAATTAATAATGATCTTAAAGTATTAACTTTTAATTGCGATTTTTCGGAGGTCCAAATATTATTCATTATTGAAAACACTCTCTCGGTAGCAGCATTTGAAGCTGGTAGACATAGAAAAAATTCAACAAGTATCAATATATTTTTATATGCAACCACATTTGTCTTAAAGTGATTAAAAATTTCAATCCATCTTTCATCTACTGATATATTTTTTACCCTCCAGTCTTCTATTTTTTCATTATTTGCAAAATTTTTCACGCAGCTCACTTCATCAAATAAATCTTCTTCATTATTTATTTTTAAATCATTTCTAAATTCATTTAGATAGGATAAAATTTTTTCAATCTTGTCCCAAGATAACATATTTCGTAACAATATCCAGTCTAAAATTTCTACATCTCTAAAAGCATTATCCCACTGATTTAGGTAATCAATGCATGTTTGGTAAAAATTTGTTATATGTTCTTTAGTTATTGTTTCATCAAAATCATTACTTTTCTGTAATTCGAGAATAATATTTTTGACAGTAAGGGGTAAAAACATTTCCTTTTTCCGTTCGACCAATTTAAATTTTAAATCTTTTAAAATAGTTGAAGCCTCAGGCATTGAAATATTTTGTGATTCTACATTAAGAATAGCTTTATGAAATGTTGAAGCTTGGCTAAATGCAAAAGATAACCATAATTCAGTACAAGGATTCATAAAAAAATTTCGTAATATTGTCGGACATTTTGGTTGAGACATAAAATATAATTTTAAAGCTTCAAATAGTTTTATGATTCTTTCCAAAGCAGGCTTTAAAGTTAACCATCGAGTTTTGCTATGTCCTAGTAAGTTTTTATATTCTATTTCAATATCTTCACATATTAATTTGAAATTTTCAATTCTAACTGTATAAATATAAAGAAAAGAATAAATTTTGACAATAATAACTTAAATATCAATAGGTAGGCATTCTGCTGCAGTTTGTATGCAGTTGTTCAAAATATGTGCAGCGCAATTTACACCTATCAGTTTTTGGCCAATGAAGTTTTGCATTTTGTGAAAGATATTATTCTGACCTTTTCTGGCTGCACCACCAAAATTACAATTTGTGCTATCTCCACAAAACGCTATCATTTTACTAATTATTTCATTTTTTTTCAAGAGTCTCTTGCTCATATTTTGAAATAATATCTGAAGTTTCTCCAATAAGGTCTTTAACATCCAAAATCTTAATCTGAATTCCTTTATCCGGCAGAAAGTATCGAATTAATATTGGACAAATTTTAACATTTTTGTGATTCGAACAATCTAAATATATTGTGATACATTGAACGTTTGCCAAATCTGCTTTGATTGTATTTTATGACATTGGTGTAAAAATATTGTTAACAATGGATTCACATTTTGTTCTAGCACAAGAATATTTTTCATTGAAACACGATTTGATCAGTTTTGATGTGCAATCGTTAGACCTAAATGAAAAATTGTGCTGAACACTGTGAAATGTCCAAGTACCTTCTACAATAGCCAGGTCCTTTTCTTTATCATTGAATGTATTACTTCTTAAAAAATTCGTTAAAACTTTACTTGATGATTTGGCTAAATCTGCTCTTTTATGCTTTTGTGTTTGCAAATGCTGTTTAATATCAGTACGTCCACTATTTGCTATAGAAAAATGTGCCAAGCATTTTTCACATCTCACCTCATTGCAGCTACTTGTTGTTTTAATAAATGGAAACTCGCTTTTTAAGTCATCATTGAAATTACATTTTCTTTTTGTTGGAGCCATATCTCTAATAAAATGAATGCTATTTTAAATGTGAATTTAAATAAATAAATAAATTACTAACCACAAATCATTCACATTGTTATTTTAACAAGTTGACATTGACAATTCAATTTCAAGCTGACAATTCACAAAGAGCTTAAAATTCGATAAGAGAAACCAACTTGACAGTGAGGGGAAATGTGTCACTACTCGTTACTTTTTTTCAATGCATTTTAAATATTAACTAACGAGTGTGATGCCACTTTTAGTTGGCAACACAAGCCACTTTAACGACTTTGCACTATCTTGACATAAATGTCTTTGCAATTCACAATGTTGCCAGATTATAGGAAATTTCCCATATCCCAGTAAACAAATTTTTCACTTTTGGAAATGTTGGAAAAGTATACAGTTGGATTTTTATGATAATTTTATATTAATGTTCGTGCAATGTATATGCTAAAAAGAGGACATTTGCATATCAAATTAGGAAATAAGGGACATTGTACTGTCCTGTATTTACAAAAAAATCTCAAGGGAAAGCATGTTAAAAAACAGGACTGTCCTGTAAAATACAGGACGGATGGTCACCGTACGCATACTCCGCATATTGTCGGATGACTTCAACACCTCGAATTTAGACGAACCCACAAAGAAAGAGCAAGAAAATCCAGGTAAAATAGTTAATTTCAATCGTCACTTCATACATATAGGAATTTATTTACAGCATATACACTTGAAAGCAAAGATCTCCTGTTCGACAAAATAAATAAATTGGATGATAAGGTAGACTACCAGAGTGTAATTAACTGATTACACAGATTTTCTCAATTTTGAAGAGCAGTTAAAAAATATTGAATACTATCAGATAATTGTAAGTCTATATGTACTTTATAATAGATAAGTTCACATTACAAAAGTGCTTAAATACTAGGGTGCGCGTCCATTTTTTTAAAGTTCGACCCTTAATTGTTTATATTGCGCAAATTGTTTCGGGGTCATATTGGATCTATATTGGACTAAAACTTTTTTTAATAGTGCGGTGTCCAAACAGAAAATCACATGGAACACATTTTGATAGGAATTCATTTATAATATCGCAAGCTTTTTTAAGTTTTTTTTTTTTTTTTTAATTTATATTTTAGTAAAGTTTTAATAGAGTTTTTGTTCGGACACCACGTTATTTCGAATGGTTTGAGTTCATTACAGATCCAAAATGGCCTGAAATCGATTTTCGCAATATCTAGAGGTAAAGTTCCAAATTTCAGAAAATTAACGTGCACCGAAAAAAAAGAACCGCATAATTTTTGATAACCTTTTTTGAACCGCTTTAATGTATACTCATAATTAACTTTATTTATGTATTGCTAGAGCTGTCATTTAAAAATAACTACATTCAAATTTAAATAAAAACATTTATTTTAAGGTTAATAACTTTTGGCAAGTCAAACTAAAATGTCCGTAAGAAAACACGCAACTACATTAGCAATGGAAAGTACTAATTTTTTACTTTTTAAGTAAAAAATTTTTAACTTATTTTTAGATGCCTTTAGAAACAAATACCCTACAGACCCAGTGACAGTTATTGAAGGAAAAACAAAGAAATTTTTTTCTCTATGCCAGTCAGTGGCAGGCAAAACAAGACAAATAAAAAAATCAAAATCAAATAATTTTTCTTTAATTTTTTAAGTAAACACCCTTAATGATTTTAAATTACTATTGTAATTATATTGTATTATACCCTTATAGTCATATAATATTATATTATAAACATTATAATAAATACTCGTAGTTAATGAATTAATATTGTCATGGAGCATTCCAGTTCAGTTTTTTACATATTTATATAATATAATTATTATTATATAATTTTAGAAAAGTAAAAAATATCGTTTCGATATCGAAAAGATATAAAGGTGATAATTTCTATCGTTTTCGATATTCGAAAAGGTATAGTAACGATATCGAGAAATGGCTATTAACGATTCAAATCGACCTATCGTTAACGATATCGTGAAATCATAAGTAACAATATCGAAACTATAACAAGGTTGTAGAATACTCGATATCGAAACGATATCAAGATCTATTTATTTATTTCATTCATCAATCAGAGTGAACACTCTTCTAGACAACAACTTAAATTAAATTAAATATAACAACATGTAAATATATTAACATTAAATTGACTTAAAATACTTAAAAACAAAAAAATAAAATAACAATTTACAATAGTAAATATAGGAACATCATACATCACGAGCCATAATGATTAAAGTTAGGTTGTCTTTAAAGGATTTACGTGAAACATTATTAAAAATATCAGAGACAGATAAGAATGAATTAACTTCCTTAACACAACGCGCTATTGGTTTGTTTTGAGCATAATTAGATCTATAGACCGCCTCACGAAAATGAAATTGACTGCGCAGATGACGGGAAGGAGTAAAAAAATCCAGTTGGGCTAATAGTTCAGGGCATTTAATGTTAAAGTGTAAAAGATCCCATATAAAAATTATGGAAAAAATCTTTCGTCTTATCGAAAGTGGAATTAAGTTAACAAGTGCACAACGCGTAGCGTACGAAGGCATTTCTGGGACATGCCAGTTAAGTTTGTGCCACAAGAACCTCGTAAAATGTCTTTGAACCGCCTCGATTCTTATAGAGTGAAGCTGATATGACGGATTCCAAATAGTGGAACAATATTCCAAATGCGGTCTAACCAGAGATGAGTACAGGGTTTTAAGAGCGTAAGGATCAGAAAAATCTTTCGAGTTTCTTTTTAAAAATCCCAACATCGAATTAGCTTTAGAAATAATTAAGTCAATATGGTCTTTGAAATTAAGTCTAGAATCAAGCAGAACACCCAAGTCTTTTTTCATAGAAACTCTTTCTAAAATAGTTGCATGTATCTTGTAATTATAGAAAGAAGTAGGAATAGACCTTGAAAAAGTAAGCACCTGGCATTTCTTAATATTAAGAGGAAGGTCATTTAGGAGACACCAATTAGCGATAGAATCTATGTCCATTTGTAGATGTCTAGAATCAATTACCGACTCAATAGCATGAAATAATTTAAGGTCGTCAGCGAATAGAAGGCATTCAGAGTGCTTAATGACAAGAGGAAGATCATTGATAAAAAGTAGAAAGAGAAGAGGCCCTAAGTGACTGCCCTGGGGGACGCCTGACGTAACTAATATCGGAGATGAGTAGCAAGAATTAATATTAACTCGTTGATGACGATTCAAAAGATAGGATTCAATCCAATCAAGTAGATGAGAGTGAAACCCTAATGCGGAAAGTTTATAGAGTAGAGATTTGTGATTAACTTTATCAAAAGCCTTTGCAAAATCAGTGAAAATTACGTCAGTTACAAGTTTTTTAGAGAAATTATCAATAATATAAGTACAAAATATATTTAAATTAGTAACAGTCGATCTACCGGATATGAAGCCATGTTGATTATTGGAAATTATATTTCTAGCATAAGAAGATAGTTTATCATATACTATTTTTTCAAATAACTTGGGAATGCATAAGAGTTTACTTATTGGTCTATAGTTACAGACATCCTGCTTGGGACCAGACTTATGAATTGGCACTATAGAAGACATTTTCCACGCATCCAGGAATTTACCAGTCATTAAGGATTTATTAAATATTTGAGTGAGAGGCTCAGAAACTACTGAGGCACAAACCTTCAGTAGTATTCGGGCAATTCCATCTGAATCCTCAGTGGAAGTAGATTTAAGGGTTAACAAGGCTGATTGTACATCTGCGACCTCCAAATAAAGACTGCCTAGATTCAAAGACATTAGTGCATTCATTGTATTAGCATTGACTGATGATGGCAAGGAGTAAACTGATTTGAAATAATCAGCAAAAAAATTACAGATAGTTAAAGGATCATCGGAGCTGGACTCCTTATAAAACATAGAATTAGGAATTCCGTTTGAATTTCTCTTTTCATTAATATAAGACCAGAAAAATTTGCTATTTAGTTTGAGCCTTTCCTCGATTGAAATTATGTGCGCTCTAAAAAGAAATTTATTTAGGATGTTAAACTCCTTTTCGCAGTCTAAATACTGTGATTTTAATTGTATATTGTCCCTATTACATCTAAATTTCTTATAAGATTTATTTACTCTATTTTTCAAATTAATGAGTCTTCTATTGAACCAAGCTGGATTTTTAGAGCTACGGGATTGCACTTTAGGAACAAAAGAACTAACTGCATTTTTGAGAACAGAAAGAAATACCGAATACATATCAACTAGATCACGACCAAAAAAGGCGCTATCCCAAGAAAACAAACCTAAATAATTAATAATCCCATTAAAATCCGCACGTTTATAATCACTAAAAAATACTTCTGGATTAGATAATTTCTGATATTCCAAGACATAAAATTCAATCATTAGAGGCACGTGATGCTGTGTACTTTTTACAATTTCTAATAAAGGGTGCTCAAGGCAAACAACAAAATCTTTATCAGTGTATATTAGGTCTAAGATGCGTTCCAATTCATTATATATACTATTTATTTGAATCAGATCAAATTGATAAAAAAAGTCAACTAAAAGAGCATCCGTTTCAGAAGCTACATTAAGAGGCGAAAGATAAAATTCATCACATACTGGTCTCCAAATAATATTACTTAAGTTAAAATCACCAGTTATTATCACATGTTCATATTGATTGAGATTTTCAAGAAAATACCTGCAATTTTCTAAGTGAATAAAGTATAAATCTTTAGAGCTCTGTGGGGGTATGTAGCTAACAACAACAAAGAGCGAGAAATTTTTGTTAAAATTAACCTTAACAATTAATTGATCGACGTCATAGATATTTACTGAACTTGACTTTAAATGAGGTAAAGGAATTAGACAACAAGATAGATTACTACGAACTGCTATAAGCACACCACCGCCACGCGATAAACCCGTAATTGTTGGACAACGATCTTTGCGGAAAATATTAAACGAAGTAGAATCAAATATTTCGGAGCTTAAATGATTTACAGTGAGCCAAGTTTCAGTAAACACTATAATATCATATTGTAAAGAATAGGAGGACAAGAACAAATTTTGCAATTTAGTTCGTATCCCCCCAACATTTTGATAATAGAGAGAATACTTAGATTTAGGCAAAGTTGACGCCTCCAGCGGAGTGGTGAAATTTAATAGTTTTTTGACTGTCTAAGAGGTGATCTGTTGAATCTATCACGAGAAACAAATTCATGGACGACGATTCCTTCTGGCCAAAATTCTTTTGATAGAAGTATTTCCAAGATTGAGGCTGGTGCATAAACTTTAAAAGATGAAATATCCCTTTGCGCAAATGAATTTAATTTCACGCAACTTATTGACGATGAAAAGAGTGGCAATTTCTTAGTTATATAAGAAATAACTGATTCTGCTGTAGTTGCTACTGCCAATCGAGACAAAAAGATTATTTTACGGTCCAGCTTTGGAACAACAACCAGATCACACCCCGATGTTGAAGAGCGATCCATACCTTCATATGAGGCCAACAAAGCAGTTTGTGAAGAACTTGAGTTCAACCCCGAAGCATTAAGTAAACTTTGGTCGGTGATACGGTTAGCCAGTGGCATAAGATGACGGGATGAAGAAGTCGACGTCAGAGAAATATTTTGACGATCAATAGTGACTGAAGGGATCACAGGCAGTACAGGATCTGGATCAGATGTTGGCGATATTGATGACCCATTTGCCGGATTACATGCTGAATTAGATGTTGGATTAGATGTAAGCGATATTGTTGACCCATTTGCTATCGTTGTTAATGGCTTTTGTTGACAGACAAGAGATGAATCAACATTGGTGACATCGTTTGAATTAGAACCATCCACTGTCTTCTTATTTTTGGATTGCGATCTAGTCGATATCTTTGCCAAACGAGAAGAGTCAGCTTTCATCGCATCCATTGAGGAATTTAGATCATATAATTTATTACACTGCGCTGAATGAGTATCCACAATAGTTTGGAGACGTGCTAATTCCTTCACGATCTCAGATGAGGATTTGATCATCTCGGTCAATCCCCCCAGTAGATTTCCAGTTGTTATACAGCGACAATTTGAGCAGAACCACTGCAGGCCATTTGTGGATGTACCAGTGAGAGCTTCTCCTACTTTAGCTGATAAACCAACACACTTCGCATGAAATAATTTTAAGCAGCCATGACAAGAAATGAATAGCCCGAAAGTATCCCATTCAGATTTGCAGACCTGGCAGCTAGTGTTCATAATGCAAAGCAAATTTGAGGTTAAGTTTGCATCGTTACCCATCTAATATGATTCGATATCGTATTGATATCGTTATTTATGATTTCACGATATCGTTAACGATAGGATGATTTGTATCGTTAATGGCCATTTCTCGATATCGTAACTATACCTTTTCGAATATCGAAAACGATAGAAATTATCGCCATTATGATATATTTTCGATATCGAAACGATACCTTAATTTTTGCTGGGTTGTATACATGCATTTTCATGTTCATGTTCGCATTTTCGAGACTGATTTTTTTTAAATGGATGTTTTGGCTTTTTTTAATGTTAATTTTTTTACTTCTGATTCTTTGAACCGTCAGTTACTGAAACGCTCACTATTTCGGGGATTCGTTATATCCAAATTTTACTGTATATATGTGGTGTCTGTATATCACATACACAAGACACACATACACATACACCAGGCCCGTAGCCAGGATTTACCCAATGGGGGGTTTTATTAACAAAAAAATATTGATAGTTTTTGAGATCGATAAATTAAAAGGTATATGTATATTAAATGTTTACTCCCCCATAGACTAAAAATAATCGATTTGATATAAAAAAAATCTATTAAGTTTCGTGCCGATTGATAGACTTTTAAAATTAGTTCAAGAGACTAATAAATGGAGAAGCGTTTTACAAGAGTCCAAAACATCTCTTGAAGTAAATTTTTAAAAAAACCGGTATGCATTTCGTTTTTAATGTAGTTGTTCTTTAAAATGAGTTAACAAACATAAAAATCAGATTACAAGAGTTGTGATATTTTACTATTTGCAAAATGTTATTTTATTTCTTGTTTCAATAAAAAAAAAAATTGTAAAAATCCAAAATTTGAGAAATCGCATGAAAAATGTTGTTGAAATATTTTCTGAAACAACACTTAATGCAATGAGTGTCTGTTCAAAAGTTCCTATTTAACATTTTTGAAAAAAGCATTTTTTACTATGGTTAACTTTTTAAAATATGTAATCCTATCATTTGCACAAAAAAAAAAATTAAGAAAATCATAAATTTTTTAATATTTTGTGCATAAAAGTTTATGTTTCTGTTAAAAAGGCTTTAAATATGCATACTGCAAAATTGCTTTTGAAGATATTTGAACAAAAGGGACTAATAACGGTCTTATCAACTTTTTTTTAAAAGACTCAATTACAAGTTCCATTTAAGGTAAGAAGAAACTGATTATTCAATGAATGAAAGTCCTCAATGAATCCTCATTAGTACAATGAGAAACTGACGAAGAATGTGAACTTATTGAGCCCGGCATAGGTGTTTAGTGAATTAATTATTTCTGTAAAAAATTTTAATGTTGTGTTCATTTTATAGAATGCTTAAAATCTTATCAAAAATGCCTATTTCTTCAGTGACTGCACAAAATTATATATTTTTAAATTTTGAATCTCTATAACTTTGAAACTATTAAAATTTTTTATCCATGCTTACATCCTATATTAGCTGTTGATCTCAGAATTGTAAGCACAACAAAAACTAGACTTTTTTCAGTTTTCTTCAAATTCATACAACGTCGAAATAAGCTATTTTGAACAGACACTCATCAAATAAAAAAAATGTGCGATTACGTTGCTTACTCAATCCACAAAAATACGAAAATGCAAAATTAAAAAAAAAATGACATAACGGGGTGTTATAGCATAGTCTATAGCTATTTTGTGAAAAAAATTTAAAAAAACTCACATTAAAAAGTTATAGCTGTTAAAAATGATGTTTTTTTTCAAAAATCCTCAAAGTGCCTGTCTTTGGGCATTTTCAACACAAAAATAAAGAAATCATAAGAAATTTAAAAAAACTATATATATCATTTAAAATGATTTCAATAATTGTAATCAAATATTTCTGATTTTTGTTTTAAAAAATTCAGTGTTAATATATACAGATGTTCCGTATACATATGACAATCCCTGCCGTAGTTGATTCCTTGGGTCAAGAAAGAGAAAAAAATTGTAGGGCAGGGGTGGTCCATCTCCCCCTTTTCAGAGTTATAAGGGAAAGTTAACTTAAAATCACTTAAAAAGATTTAATCAGCTCTACGCTTATAATTTTAAAGTTAGTGGAACTAGAAAAAAGTTAATTACCATTTTGGAAATGTAATTAAATAACAAACTAAGATTTGTTGTAAATTTTATTCTGTAAAACACTTCCAATAATTTTTTTTGTAAATTTATATTAAAATTTTTTTTTTAAATTCGATTTTCACGAAAATTCGTCTAAGATTTTATTTTTTCTAATGATGCAGTTTGAACCTCCTAAGTGTTGTTTTCAAAGCTCTCGTTATAAGTTCTTACGTTTAGCTTAGCAGGAATTTATAATTTTTTGATAGCATTTATTTAAAAAACGATTAAAAAATTTTAAATTCATAAAGAGGCTTATTACGGTTCACAACACAACAGTAATTTCTGTTTTCATTGTGTACATTGCTAGTACTTAAAATAAGACACAGCAGTGTATTGCTGTGAACCGTAATAGGCCTAATAATTGCTCAAAATGCCTTAAACGTGAGAACTTATAACGAAAGCTTTGAAAACAACACTTAGGAGGTTCAAACTGCATCATTAGAAAAGTAAAATCTTAGACGAGTTTTTGTGAAAATCGAATTTGAAAGAAAAAAAATTTTTAATATATATTTTTTTTTTTAAATGATTTTAAGTGTTTTGACAGAACAAAATTTACAAAGTGCAATTAAACTTAGTTTATTTAATTACGTTTCCAAAATGGTCCATAACTTTTTTCTAGTCCCACTAATTTTGAAGTTATAAGCGTAGAGCTGATTAAATTTTTTTTAAGTGATTTAATGTACACTTTCCCTTATAACTCTGAACAGGGGGGACATGGACCCCACTGCAGTACAATTTTTTATTTTTCTTGACCCAAGGAATCAATTGCCGCAGGATTGTATTTTTAATACGGAACACCCTGTACGACATCCATATTGTTATGTATTTGCTTTCAGGCTTAATTTTCTTTGCAAATGTTTTGAGGATTTGCTACAATATGCTAAAAATGCTATATTTCAGACGGTTTTGGTCGTACAAGACTAAAGTTTGGTAATTTTATTTGTATGGTTACTTTCGACATCTGTACTTAAAATGGGTTTCCACGCCCCCTTCAACCGCCCAAAAATCAATAAAAATTCTATATTTCAAAAAGTTTTGGTCGTATTATACTACGTTTAAATTGGGCCAAATCTCTCATTTGAAATCAGTCATTCAAAAGTTCTTACATTCGTTTCTTTGTTTTGTTTTTACTGGTTTAAATTGATTGATACACGTGCATAAAATGATTTGTTGCCTGACGTTTTCCTTTTTTTTTTTTTAGTGTGTGTTTTTTTATACATTCTCCATTGAATGCGTTCGAAATAGTTTGTAATAAGTTTTAAGAGCGTATGCAATCTCATTCACTTGTTTTAAATGAGTTGAATTGCAACTGAAAATTTGTATGGGAAATGAAATGACTTCGTTTCTCATTTAGCTGAATGGGCTGAAATGAGTCATTTGATTAGTATAAGACCAATGCTAAATTAGTATAAGACTAAAATTTGATAATGTAGTTTGTAATACTTGAACATTTTTTTCCCAAGAACTATTTTTTAAGCTGTAGAACATTGTAATAAATATAATAACAATTTGAAAAAATTAAATTTTATACAATAAATAATAGGGGGTACCCCATGATTTTTAATAACAGCAACTGTTTATTGAGTTTTTTTCAAATTAAGCAATTTTTTCAGATAAATGATATGTACTTAAGAGTGGGGAAATGGAATTTCAATAAACAAATTGAAACAAAAATAGCTTTTGGCCTATTTTTGAGCATAAATTGAACATTTTAAAGGTTTTGTGTAAACAATATAAAACACTGAATTGGTGAAGTAACAGTAAATCTTTTCGTATTTCTCCAAATTCACTTAATTGACCTTTCAGACAAAGGAAATTTGATGAACATGGATTTGAAAATGGCCGAGATGTTTGTTTGCAATTAAAAAAAACTAAAATTTCAATCGGTTTTTTCTCATTCTAATTCCAAAGAATATGTGTTATATTGAGAAAATCTGTAGTTTTCAAGATATCGCAATAATTTTGATGTCATGTCGGAAATTTTCAATAAACTAGATATAAGTACAAAACATTCTCGAAAAATCTTTCGTTTACCGTTATTTTTATTAATTAACGACTTTTCACTAAAGAAAGTGTTGTACTGAGGAAATATATAGTTATTATAGGAAATATATAGTTTAATCATATTCAGAATCTAAGTTAAAAAAATTACATTGTTGAATTACAAATTTAAAAAATTTTTACCAATATTTTTTATAATCCTGTTATGCAGAACTTATTAAAAAATAAAAATGCAGAAAAAGCCAAGCAACTTTATCCCATAACAATTACTGTGAGAAGGTAATTCAAATTAAATAAAGTAATTTTTTAATATTCATACCAATTTTAAAATTATTAAACAAACACAAATAATTTTATATTTTGCATTTGAAGATAAAACAATATACTTTAAATTTAAGATTTCAAATTTGTACATGGTATTTAATATTTTTATCGCAGGCGAAGCAGCGGGTATTTGCTAGTATAACTATAACACAGAAACGTCTGGTGTGCATAAAAAGATGGAGGCCACATTACTTTACAATAAAGCAAATGCTAGAGTTGACACTATGGACTAGATGCTCGGCAAATAGTCGTGTAAACGCAAAAAGCTTCGTTGGTCACTATTGGTTGGTCAATATTGTAGATGTAACGGTGTTAGCTGCCTACATAATATGTAACAAATAAAACCATCTAATGCTACAAACGCCATTCGTAAGCTTGAACATGCACTTTCTAAGAAACTTGGTGTTATTTTTAGAATTTCCACTTAAAGCAGTATTCTCGAAGAAAATTTAACAATTTTTTTTTTAATTTTCCAATAGTTTATATATTCAAGAATATCTCCTTAAAAGAATTTTTCGAAAGGCGAATTATTTTAAAAATTAAAGCGATTTCAGTGTCGACAGACTGCCTGAAACTTAACTTAAAAAATGCAAACGCGTTTTTCTCGAAACTACTTTTTCCAACACGTTTGACATGATATCTCAAGTTCTAATAGACCAATTGACTTAAAATTTGGTGTGGACACATCAATGGTACAGTTACCTTCGAATGATATATGAAATACATTTTATTAACCTTATTCTGAAATAGATATTAAAAAAGTGTAGGAAAACATTCGATGTTTGCGTATTAATATAATATATATTTGAGATGGACGCGTGTAACATTTTTGAGGCACGGGCACACATGAGAACGACGACAATTTGCACGAACGAATACGAAATTGATTGTTCGTACTTGCACGAAAAGGCACGACAAAGCAAGAAAACGCACGAACATGCTCGATGTAGAACTTTGTAAAGTAGCTATAAAAATGATACACATATTTTTTTTTAAATATATTTTTCAACTTAAAAATATTGGAATTATTATAACATAAGAAGTTTTTTAAAAAGCTGCTAAAGTAAAAGTAGTAAAATTTGAGTGCACGAACACGGAAAAGCACGCACGACTTTGCTTTTCTTAGCACGGGAACTCACACACGCCCACGAAGTTATTCTTTAGGCACGTGAATTGCGTGGTACTGCGGAAATAGCACAGCACGCGCCCATCTCTAATTAATATATTAAATTTTTTAAGATACCCTCTACAAGTGGTATGCTCGAAAAACCTTAAAAGTTTTAAAAAAGTCTAGCATAAAAAAATTACGATAAGTACAACAAGTATTTAATAACTATACTAATAAAGAACTATATTTTGCCTCCGATTTATTGGAACAACGAAAAAAAGCAATGACCAAGACAAAAAACTGTTTTTTTTTCTCAAACCCTAACCTTGGGGATTGATTTTGGAGAGATTCGTACAAACAATATGCACAACAATTATTTTCCAAGATTGTATGCGATAAGGAACTTCAAAAAGTCTTTTTAAGACTTTACTGTAACAGATGTATCAGCCGAAGTTGATTTTAGAATTCTAGTGTGAATGCCTGAAATAGAGAAGGACTGCCATAAATGGCCGACTCGAAACCAGGACACAAAAAAAAACCTACATTAATACACAAATATTATAATTTGTTATCACTGTTTATTGCATTAGGTATTTGGAATACAGAGATTTTATATTAAAAAAAAAACTTATATTGAATATATGTTAACAATAAAAAATCTGTATAAAATAAAATGTTTTTAATCCATTTTGCAAAAGCAAACTAAAATCATAAGTTCGAGCAATTAAGGCGGAAAAAGTATAAATTTTACTGCAATTGTATGTTTTTTTTCTGACCAAGTATTTTGGGAGAATTTGCCTACGATCAGAAATGGTCGATCCATATCAACTTTTAAACGGAAAACACTAAAACCGTGAAGTTTTCTTGTAATTTCAGTAAATTTTCCAAATTTTTCCAGTAATTTTTACTGTTTTTTCCGTAAAGTTAACTATTTTCCTCAATAATAATGTGCAGCGTGCACAAATTCTACGGTTTTTTTTATTAAGTTTTAAGTTCCACATGAAACTTTGCTTTTCATAATTATGACAAGTAAAATTTTATGTTTAAAATAAAATAGTATGCATCACTATTGAATGAAAAGCAGGAAAATTTACTGAGGCGCACAACTACTGGTAAATACAGTATGTATACTGTGCTGAAAAACAGTAAAACTCACTGAAAAAACTGAAATGACTGGCAAATTTTAGAGTCTGAGTGTTTTCCAATAACTTTTTACTGTTTCCGCGGTTATGATTCGATTAGTTAAAAAAAAAAGTAAATAACATGTATCTAGGTATCAAAGGTGAGTAAAACCCTAGCTGGGCTTAGTGAGTTATATTATATATAGTGGATCTTATTGATTTTGACAAAAAAAAGTACAATTAGTTTTTGTTCAATAGATCCGTCAGATTTAGAGATATCAGTTAACTGTCTTTGGAAAAGTGATAGCTAAAAATCTAATAAATAAGTCTTAAGAACAAAACAAATTCATAAAATTATTTGTTTCTATCTTTTTTTTTTAAAAAATTGTGAAATTTTTTAATTTTTTCACTTTTTTGTCACAACTTGAAGGGAGTCCAAATTTTTCCTACCTTATTTTCAACAAAATTATAGCTAAAAAATGCTCAACAACTCTTGTTAATATGATAATGTGATCTGACCGTGTCTACACTACTTAATAAGCTTAAAAAGATAATTTTTTAATTAAAAATACCGGTTTTTAGGATTGTTTTCGCAGTTTTCGACCATAACTCCTAAACTTAGCCAATTTTAAACTTTTTATATTCATTTAATTTGTAACCAGAAGGATTGTGAATAATTCTTGTGAACATACCTATGTGGTTTGAATGCGTCTACATTACTCAGAAAGCTCAAAAAGATTATCTTTTTTTCTAAAATATACGTAAATGATAATAGATGTGTCTTGGAGCCGTTGCTTAGCTTAGCTACCTCGAAGAACCAATAAATATATTCTATATTTCCAAAGAAATAAAACACACACTTTTTATAGTTGGAAGCATTTACAAAAACCAACTTTTATTCGTGTAATTTTTGGCATCATTCACATTAAGCAGCAAATCTTACAAGTCTTCACTGCTCGAAAAACCATCATCAGAGTCTTGATAAACTTCAATGTCACTCTGGGAATCTTCTTCTTCACCATCAACTTCCATGTGCGCAACTTCAGCATCTCGAAACAAGTTTTTCGTGCGCCAGTATATATCAGCCATAATAGCGTCAGAGAATCCCTTCCCTCGATATCTGAATTTAAGCCAGCCCGTCATTATAAAATTGATAAATATATAAATATATAGGTACAAAGAGATGTTATTACCTTAATTCCAATGGCAACGCCGTTAAATGGAACATTTCGCCTTGCTCATCTGATTGCGTTGGAAGCTGACAACTAAAGAAGTCCAAGTGATGATGCAAGTAGTGGAATAAATTAATGCAATGTAAAATTGCATTGTAAAAATGCAACTAATTAATGTCGCACAACAAAATTCGAACACTTCAACTTTAAAAATAAGTTAAAAAAAAATTGCGATGACCTTGAGAGATCAAACCAGGTGCAATGGATTCTCAACATGTCCTGTAAGAATTTCTATAAATTTTGGATGTGCTTGTTTATTTATGGTTTTGGCACACTGTGTTATAATTCAAGAAAAATAATATTAGTTGTCAAATTATTAACTCGGCTTTTTTTTTGAGCGCGTGTGTACTTATTGGAGTGGTGTTCTATTGGGTATGAGACATTGTCACACGACTTCACCGATGTCAGGATACAAAAATTGTTGCTAACTTGACCTTGTTTGTCTTGAAAACGTAACCTGCTATGCTGTCTGATATTATCGTTTTGACTTATCTTTTTTATTATGTTAGCATTATTTTCCAATTTGTTAAAACCTTTTTATTTGTTAATAATAATTTATTTTAATCATACTTAATATATAATATGAATTTAATAATACTTACAGCCCTATTCTGGCAAATTAACAAATTGTTAACCAGTATTTTTAATATTTCAATGTGTTTTTTGTAATTTTTTGATTTCAAAACAAAATTTTAAGCTCAAAAAAAAAATAAATGTTGATACAAATTGTCAACTGCTTTTCAGTTATTGACAATTTCATTCACAAATTTTGTTTTTTGAGCTTCAAATTTTATTTACTGGTTAAAAAAAAAATAAAAAAATACGGGTTAACAATTGTTAATTTGCCAGAATAGGGCTGTAAGTATGCGTTGAAGAATTCTTTCAGCAGTTTTGACATTGAAACGATTTCTGTCTTTAGTTCACTGTGCGGACAGAAAAAACTCTCTCAAAACTTCCGGTGTGACCCGGTATTGTTCAGATATAAATATTGAAAAAAGGTCAGCAAATTATGCTTTCCTTCACTCTCACAAGTTTTTTGAAAAAATGTATCCCTTTTTTTAACATGTCCATTTCTTTCCATTCTTTGTTTTTAAAAAGCACATTTTCTTTTCGGAATTTTGCTGAAAAAAGCAACACATTAGGTTAATAAATTATATTTGCACTTATAAAACTTACATAAAGCGTAAATTATTATTACTCAACCAGAACCAGAACATTGAGCTATTCTTAGACAGTTAGATAGGACGCCGGGACAGAGCCCTCGAAACCAGGATATGTCCTGAAAAACCAATATGTATGGCAACTCTATAATAGAGGTATGTTGTAGTATGGAAAAGTTACGAAATTTTATGTAGTACACAACATAGATCTGGTTAATGCCATGAATTTATTTTTGTATATTAAAAAAAGAGTTTTCTTAAACAAAACTTTTACATTTTTTAAAAACTAATTAGTTTTTATGATCTATTAAATAATTACATGAATTAAAATTGTGAGCTTTAGATCAAGTAAGTTTTTAAGAAGGCAACAACAACAACAACTCTGTATAGAGTCAATCACTTAGCTGACTAGACAGTCTGTTTCGGAAACCGCTACATTTTCCTCTTCAGTAGTCTTTGAGTGATTAAGCTTTGATCAAACTCACTGTTTAAATTAGTATATGAATGGCAGATTTTGGAATTCATTCTTATGAAATGTATGGCTGCTAATCATATGACATTTTTAAAGCAGTAGGCCATTTTATAGATCACCGCCATCAACTCAACACCATGGTTGCCATCTGTTCTAGTTGCTTCTTTATTTATTTCAATATCCATTGGTGTTCGAAAGTTTGTCGAAATGCACCATAGAAATGAAACGAGTTTTTGCTTCGCCAGAAGCAAGAGTTCTAACTGAAAGGTGGCTATTTTCACAACCAAATGTTCAATTACACATGCCTTTGACCAAAAATCGATCAATTATTAAATTATTTAATTAATTTGACATTAATTAAACTTATTTGGCCGTGCTCCGCCATAGTTAAGTAAATTAGTTTTTATGATCTATTAAATAATTACATGAATTAAAATTGTGAGCTTTAGATCAAGTAAGTTTTTAAGAAGGCAACAACAACAACTCTGTATAGAGTCAATCACTTAGCTGACTAGACAGTCTTTCGGAAATCGCTTCATTTTCCTCTTCAGTAGTCTTTGAGTGATTAAGCTGTGATCAAACTCACTGTTTAAATTAGTATATGAATGTGCAGATTTTGGCTTCTTTATTTATTTCAATATTCATTGGTGTTTGATAGTTTGTCGAAATGCACCATAGAAATGAAACGAGTTTTTGCTTCCTTTTTGCTTCGACTACTGAAGAGGAAAATGTAGCGATTCCGAAACAGACTGTCTAGTCAGCTAAGTGATTGACTCTATACAGAGTTGTTGTTGTTGTTGTTGTTGCCTTCTTAAAAACTTACTTGATCTAAAGCTCACAATTTTAATTCATTTTTTAAAAACTTTAAAATTTATAAAAATTTTTAAAATATATTAAATAGTAATGATTTTTACAATATATCAATAAGAAAATTCTTTCTAGTAAACACACTTAAAGAAAAATATGCATTTAAAAATCGTTATATATGGAACTTATAGAATTATCCTGAGCCTTTGGTTTATATAATAAAGGGTCCGCCATCTAACTTTTTTTTTTAACTAGTGCTTATTTCGTGAATGGTAACACTTAGCTCATATCTGATTTGACAGATAATTAGTTTTATCCTCCCGCTGAACGAATATGTTTGTGTATACGCTTGACCAACGCTGGGAAATATTGCGATATTACTTTGAAAATCATGGTAATGTTGCAGAATGTGTGTGAAAATTGCGTATGGATTTTGGAAGAAGAGAAGCACCGTCAGCTCCGTATGTTCGTTACCTTGTGAAAAAAGTGAAAGAAACTGGCATCCTCATCGATAAACCAAAGCGCGAAAAGCCAAAAACAGTTCGTACACCCGAGAATATTGCTGCTGTGGCAGAAAGTGTGCGTGAAGCGCCATCAACATCAATTCACCGTCGTTCTCAACAATTGAACGTTTCGGAGACATCATTGAGACGAATTTTGCATAAAGACCTTGGTATACAAAGTCCAATTGGTTCAGGAGCCAACTGATCATCCAATGCGTTTTCGCTTCGCTAAGTGAGCCTGCGATCGGCTTACAGAAGATGCCGATTTTGCCAAAAAAATCATCTTTTCAGATGAAGCTCATTTTGATCTGGGCGGGTATGTAAACAAGCAAAATTGTCGCATTTTGGGCACAGAAAACCCGCACGCATACATTGAAAAGCCGCTGCACTCAAAACGAGTCACTGTTTAGTGCGGATTTTGGTCCAGAGGCATAATTGGGCCATTTTTCTTCGAAAATGAGCAAGGAGTGGCCGTTACAGTCAATGGCGATCGTTATCGGGCCATGTTGAACGAATTTTTGTTCACAAAAATTGAAGAGGAGGATATTGGCAACATTTGGTTTCAACAGGACGGCGCTACGTGCCACACAGCCGAAGCTACACTCGATGTTTTGCGCCCTGTTTTTTAAGATCGCATTATCAGCCGCAGAGCTGATGTCGTTTGGCCACCTCGGAGCTGCGATTTGACACCGTTGGACTATTATTTGTGGGGTGCCCTCAAAGATAAGTGTTACGCCGACAAGCCAGAGACAATTGACGCTTTAAAGGACAATATTCGTGAAGCCATTGGTGAAATACAGCTGCACACAATCGATAATGAGCTTAAAAATTGGACCGATCGTGTAGGCTACTGCATGGCCAGCCGAGGCAGCCATTTGAATGAAATTATTTTCCATTATTAACTGGAAGAATTGTACTTTCAAATAAAAAAAGAAATTTGAGAAAATATGTAGTAGTTTTTTTTAATAGAAATTTAAAAAAAAAAGTTATTTGGCGGACCCTGTACAATAAAGTGTACAACAAATGTGACCTCAGCGACCTTATTTCACTTAAAGTATAAGATTTCATCGAAATCCAACCACTTCTTCTATTTTTGTCCATTGCTTATACGGGCTCAACGCACTGTGCGGCAATTCAAATGCTTATACGAAATGACAGATTTCAATAAAAGTAGTAACATTTTTGAACTGATGGTACAAGTTGAATAATTTAACTTTTTGCCCAAAAGATTAAAAATGCCAACAATAAATTTAAAAAATTTCATAATTTTTTTTTTTAATATTTTTGTTTAAATTTGTAAACTGTATTTTACCTTTAAAGTTAAAAAAATTTATTTTACCTTTAAAGTAACCTTAAAGTAACCTTTAAAATTACCTGTATCATTTATTTTACCTTTAAAGTTAAAAAAATTAGTTAAAAAATGGTTGCAATTTCTAATAAAGGTACTGATTTTGTAACTCTAATTAAAATTGTAAATTTTTTGAAGGAATGCGTACCCAACTTAAAACATTGAAAAAGTAAATAAAAATGTTCAATCGTGTAAGGGCCAACCCATATATCATAGAATTTAGCTTGATTACTTATCATTCTTACATTTGATTACTCATTTGGTTAACAATTTGTTTTATGCACGTATGTATAAATAGTGGTTGCTGTTGTTATTTACATTACTTTAAATAGATATGACTGTACATAAAATTATGCTGATACCGCAAATCTCAACGCCACAAAATGTCTGATATGTACTTGAAAACATAATGATATTTCGTCCATAAAGTGTATTAGTTTCATTGTTTGTTTGTTAAAAAAGGAAAAAAAATGTCTGTTTGATTTTCCATTTTCAAGGAATGTCAAAAGCATTGTTTACCATCGTCTCAACAATGGTTAGTAAATCATTTACATAGGTATATAATGAATAAAAACTATTTTTTGTTGCTTTGAACTGCTTCGATGACCTTTATAAAACAAACATAATTAATCAAAAAGAGAAAAGTTTCATACTTCTGTAAGTATGTAAGTAAAGTAAAGTAGTAAAGGCTGAAAAAGTTATACTCGTAATGGTTAAAAAATGTTGGAGATGAAGCTTCCCGAATAAAGCTGGATATATCAGTGTGCATTATTTAAAGTTGTGCCAACAAATTAGCCTGCAATATGCACAAATTATTGTGCAACATCGGGAAAAATTCATTTGTGAACAAAAAAGCTTTCAGATATCATTTTTAAAAAATGGTATTCACATAAAAAACAAGTACATTCGCAAAAAAAAGTTAAATAAATATCATATTGCTCTTTTACTCTGCAGGAATAAAAACAGAAAAATAATTTTTCAAAATTGCACATTGATGATTGCGCATAAAAAACAATGCAGCAAGTGACTATATACAGGGTATCCCGTGTAAGAGTGCGAATATTTACGGAGGTGAAAGAGGAGGTCAAGTTTAGCAAAAAATCGTATGGGAGAAGGGGGTTTATTTTCACACCCTTAGGAGTTACGGGGTTAATTGTTATTTCATGACTTTGATTCATACTATAGTTTCTAGCAGAAAAACAAACTCATGGAAAACTTATTTTAAGAGCTCATTTCAAAGACAATGAATTGGTTATTCTAACGGTGTATCAACGAACCCACCCAACCTATCCGTTACTGAGCTGTGCTCGTGTGAAGATGAAATAAATCCGTTGAAACTACAAAATTTTAAGTTTGAGCACAATTTTCTCTAAATTTCGCGTAATAAATCAAAATTTTTTTTTAACTTAAAGTGTTTTATTTAATTTTCTTTTCAACGACATCAGGGTCATTAACACATCTTCAAAAATAACAAAGTTAGTTGTACTTAAAAAATTTCACTAAATTAAAATAAGCTCATAAATTTAATGAGCTATTAAAATAAGTTTTCCATGAGTTCGTTTTTCTGCTAGAAACAATAGTATGAATCAAAGTAATGAAATAACAATTAACCCCGTAACTCCTAAGGGTGTGAAAATAGACCCCCACCGATCCGATTTTTTTGCTAAACTTGACTTCTTCTTTCACCTCCGTAAATATTCGCACTCTTACACGGGACACCCTGTATATATAATTGATGCGAAGATTTTTTAACTTTTTATTTTAAATATATTTTATTAAAGACCATTTTATTTTTACAACTTTTTATTTGAAAATCTTTTTTAAAACTCTTTATTTGAAAATGTTTTGTACAACTAAAATTTTCAGATGAAAATTTTTGATACATAAAAATCTGAATAATAATAAAAATTAAAGTTTTTTTCTAAATGATCTCTACATTAATTATGTTGACTTTATATGATTTAAATATAAATTCTAAATGTTTGATAGTTTAAATCATACTTGATTTTAAATACAAATTCTAGTTGTTTGATAGTTTTAAATCGTTTATTGTGCTTAAGATCAAAGTTAGAACAATTAATTGTTCTAACGAATTTTTCCAAAGAAACAACAACAACAACAAAGTTTTTTCAATATGAAAAGGAAAAAATCACTAGCTTGATTTTATTGTACAATTTCTGCTCTGCTAAAAGCGTCATCAGAAATCTTTGTGATACCCGTGCAAGTGCGCGCTAACGCACTGCACCATCGGGGCGATGAGATTTGAAGCGTCAATTTCTCAGTTTTTCCTCAATTTCATGATGTCACATTTGTTGTTGTATTTCTGTTTTACTTTAGTTTCTATTCTTATGTTATTATATGTAGTCCAACAGCCTGCTGGAAGTCTGCACTAACAAAGCATGTTTACTGAAGTTGTTTTTAGAATTTTTGCTGATTTTGTTTTAAACTATCGAAAAAACTATCAAACAACTAGAATTTGTATTTAAAATCAAGTATGATTTAAACTATCAAACATTTAGAATTTGTATTTAAATCATATAAAGTCAACATAATAATAAAAATGTTTTTTTATATACAAGTGTTTTTAACTAAGTGTAGAACAAAGTAACAGATAATAACAACACACGAAACATATACGGTAATTAATAAGTTAATACATAAAGTCAAAAAAGGTAAGTAAGTTGTATGTAAAGATAGAGATCAACGTAACAAAAATTTAAGTAAGATAGAGTGTAAGAATTTAACTGATGTGGTGATAAAACAAGGCACCACATTATTCCCCTCCTCAGATGAATTTTGTTGTATTTCGGAATAAATTAAAATGTACTTGTCTTTTGGGTTGTGTTGTAGGTGTTGTGTCTGTGTTTATCGTTGCTGGTTTGAAACGATCTAAACTAATTGTAATGTGTGTATTATTCTTAAGTATTTTAAAGTATTTTGTGTTGCATTTAATTACCTCAAAAGGTCCGTCATAGGGCTCCTTGAGCTTGCCATGTATGGTATCATTTCTAAGAAAAACAAATTTACAATTATCGAGTTCTTTCGGTATGTGTTGCTGAAATTTTGTGTTATGGTGTGAAATTTGTGATTGTTTGTTTTCGACTACTTTTTTTATTTTCGGGAGCATATCCGAAGGGTTTAAAGTTTCACTGTTATGTATCACTAGTTATTTCGGTAACCTCAGCGCCTGGCCAAAAACCATCTTAGCTGGCGACGTTTTGATATCTTCCTTGACCGAAGATCTGAGGCCCAGAAGAACTAGTTGCAACTCTGTGAACCAATTTGTCTGGTTGTTCGTCGCAATGAGGGAAGCCTTTAACTGGCGGTGAAAACGCTGCCGTTAGCTTTTGGGTGATAAGCCGAAGTAGTTATATGTTGGCAACCGAGATTTTAAAGAAAATTGTTAAAGGGCACTAAAGGGAATTGTGCTCCTCGATCAGAGGTAACTTTCAATAAAACTACAACACGTGAAATGAACTCTCTTTGAAGAGTGTCGACAATCGTGTCGGTGTTTGTGTCTTTTAGCGGATATGCTTCTGGCCAACGAGTGCTCCTGTCAACTACGGTAAGTAGATATCTATATCCTATTGAAATTGACAAAGGACCGACTATATCAACGTGGATATGTTCAAAGCGGACGAGTGGTATGCTGATTTTGTGTGGTGTTGTCTTCGTGTGTTTGTGTATTTTTGAGCGTTGACATCTAACACACTCCTGTGACCATTTGTTAACTTGTGTATTCATCTTTGGCCAGAAATATTTTTGTGTTAGTAGTCTTCGTAAAGCTCGTGTACCAGGGTGTGCTTTGTTGTGTAGTTGTTCGAATATTTGTTTTCGTAGTGTCTGGTATGTAAGGTTATGTTACAAAATTTGTCTGTTCACACCAAATTTTAATGTTGAATAAAGGTATGTGTATCTGTTCGAGTTTGTACATGTGACTGTCTAGTATATCTTGTAATTCTGTATCCAGTGCCTGATTATCCATAAAACAGTGTAGGCAGCTGCCTAGGGGCCCCGCATCGGCAAGGGGCCCTGCGCACCGAAAAAAATTTTAATAACTTTTAAAATTTAATTTGAATATTTGCATCCACAATCACTATACGTATCGATTTTTGCCGGAAATTTTAACGCCGACTATCAGCGAATAACGTTTCAAAAAATCTGCATTGTGAATAAACGAGTACTCTTACTACGTGCAAAGTTGGCCATTCTTATAAATTTCCGATACTAAATATCCCATTGCTTGTCTAACACTCATGATTTGTTTTTGTTTTTGCATGTGAACTTTGTTATTGAAATCGAAATTCAGTCTTTTAGAAGTGCACTAACAATTCAAATGTGTTATAAGTGTAACAAGCATTGGATACGATCGGATTCGCTGGAAGTTATAGTTCGTCTAGTAGCTAAATTTAGAAAATAATAAATGATCTATTGATAAAAATATTGCGGAGTGATTTGTTTCATCGTTTGCTGTGCCTCGGAAGATTTTATTTGAAGGCCCATTAAAGTTTTTGGGCGACCAAAACGCAATTTTTTTTATTTATCGAATTTATAATATCCTTAAAATATTCTTAAAGTTTAAAGTCAATTAAATAAAAATTGTTGTAGTTATAAGCACAAACGTCTGAAGAAAATACACTGAAAGCTATACATAAAAACAATTTAAACGCGTTTTTCTCGAAAGTGCAGATTGAAACTAGTGGATAGCATTACTCGAAAACTAATTTGTAAACTTTAATCGTTCAATTTATATGTTGGACAAATATTTTCTTTTTTATAACCTAAAAAAACTGACTTTATGAATCAAAAATCTGGGTTTCACCTGCCATTTTAGTAAAAATTGACGTTTTTCAAAAATCTTCGATTAGAAGCTCAAAAAGGTTCAGCTCCGAAAAATCGTGTCCACCGCATATTTCAGGTGCTTACATAAACAACCGATTCCTGCTATAATAATTTATATTGGTTATCGAAAAAGTTGAAAAAATTTTATTTAAAAGTTATGTGATTATAAAGTTAAAACGAAAATTACCTAAAATAAACAGTCACTTTAAAATAAAACTTTTAATACAGAGTTTTTTTCGCTTAAAAAATTTAATGGTCCCTTAAATAGATAAGTAAATGCTTACCCTTCAAATTTTATTTGTAAATTTCAGGTTATTTTTTTTTTTCAATTAGTAGATGTGGGGAAAGACAAAATTGCACCGGCCAAGGAATCACATAAATTGATTTTGGACAATATGACACAATCAACTCTTCCGAATATAATGATAGCATTGCAAATATAAAAAAGTCTTATGATATCAAACGCCACGGGTGAACGTAGTTTTTCTAAATTAAAACTAATAAAAAACTGTCTTCGTTCTTCAATGTCGCAGAACCGTTTAAATGCATTTGCTATAATGGCGATTGAAAATTATGTATTAGAATAAGTCAACTTTCAAGATGATTTAAACGATTTTATGTCTAAAAAAAGTAAGAAGAGTTAATATTTAAGCATATTGTAATTTACAAAACTGGTTTCGTTTTGTACCCGAAATTGTACTGCATTTTGTTATATATAATAAAAAATACGCCTACCTTTAATTTTTTTTATTATTTAGGATGATGGCAAACCTTCAATATATAAAAAATATCCGTTATTATAAATATAATTGATTTGTGGCAGAAAAAAATATATTTTTGGAAGTTAGAAAAGGGTAAAGGGGCCCTTAGAATTGCATTGCCTAGGGGCCCCGACGCGGTTAATTCGGCCCTGTCTGTATCTGTGTTCTAAGGTTAATATCTGTGAAGGCAAAAGCTTCTATTTCAGCTCGTGAAAGTGCATCTGCTATAGAGTTTTCTGAACCTTTAATGTGTTTAATGTCATGTGTGAATTGTGCATTGTACTCTAGGTGTCTTGTTTGACTGGGACTGCGTTCTGTTTGTGAATGTATTGCGTTAATCAGTGGTTTCTGATCTGTGTATACTGTGAAATTGTTTCCTTCAAGGTGGTGTCTAAAATGTTTGATGTTTAAGTATATGACCAGTAATTCCCTATCGAATGCACTGTATTTCGTTTCTAATTGTGATATTTTTTTTTAAAAGAAGGCTAATGGTCTAGTGTACCGTTATTCTGTTGTTGTTAAACGCCACCAATGGCTGTGTTTGATCGATAATTCTGCATTACTACTGAAATGATTAAGTAGTGTTTCCTTTGCAAAACTAGCTTTGATTGTTGCAAATGCGTGTAGTGTGTTCTCCGTCCAGTGTAATTGTTTGTTCTTTGTTTTTGATGCTACGGTGACCATGTCATAAATTGGGCCTAGCATGTGTGCGAGTTTTGGAATACAACGGTGGTAGTAATTTGTCATACCTACATATGAATTTTTGCATTTGTTTAACTGTAACGGGTTGTGGATAGTCTTGCATACATTGTGTACGTTCTTCAGGTCGTATACCTTTTCCTGATATGTTGTAACTTAGAAAATGTATGCTTATTGCTCCAAAAATGCATTGGTTGGGTTTAATGTTCAATCCGTAGGTCGTAAGTCTCTGAAAAACTTGTGTTAAATGTTCAATGTAATTTGTTTCGTTTTCGCCAGCGAATAATATATCATCAAAATATACAAAAATAAAGTCTAATCCGTGAAACACTTCATGTATGAATCTTTGGAATGTCTGTGCTGAGTTTCTCAACCCAAAAGGTATACGGAGAAATTCAAATATTCCGAAAGGTGTTGTGATGGCTGTCTTGTGTATGTCATTAATTGCCATGGGAATTTGGTGGTATGCTCTGACTAAATCTATTTTCGAGTAAGTGTTTGTGTTATGTAAATTCATGGAAAAATTGTGTTTGTGCAGCAGCATGCAAAGTGGAGTAGAAGAGCTCGAGAATAAATGGAAGGAGAAGATAAACAGCGTGGATGCCGTAATTGCTGATGTCATTGTACGCGTTGAAAATATTGAGTGTAATGCTGATGCTGATTTGGGACTCAATTCCCACTGGAATATCTACCTAAACGAGAGCTGAACTAAGCGCTGTCGTCAACTTCTACACAGTGCGATTAAGTTCAGACGAAGAAACAGCTGTTTTCCGCTAATGCTAGGAGAGGGCATATTATTGTTAAGAAACATGAAAATGGTGAAAGCTTCTTAGTAAACGACTCTAATCAACTTGTTGTTATCGTCGAAGGTGGGCTGATAAACAACGATGAGAATAATATATTGATTAATTTTTATATGAACTTATCTGTATTCAAAAACTTTATTAACTATTTTTGAAAAGTAATCTAGTTATTAGTTTTATGTATCAGTAATGAGTTTAATATTTTTAAATTTCATTCATTTGTTTTTTGCGGTATGTCTAAAGGTTCTGTGCTTTATTTATACTATAATGATTGGCCGTAACAATTTATGTAATGGTACTATATTATTATTATTATTTATTTATATTAGTACATTAAGAACTAGGTTCTTTTATAGTACAGAGCTCAAAGACATAATTTGAATTCAACTTATTATAAAACATTTAAACTTAAATCTAAGGTAATTTAAATTTATTGTTATACAATTAAAAGTGTTATCAACAAATTTTTATGTTAAACAAATGTAAATTTATAAGACAGATAAAACTTAAATTAAGAAAGAGCAAACAAGAGAGAGAGAGAGAGAGAGAGAGAGAGAGAGAAGTCATATAGAGCTAAAGATCTGATACTTTGTTAAGTATTATGTGATGAAAAGTGCTTCAAAATAGCATGTTTGAAGGATGTTTTTTGACGCTATGGATTTTAAGCTACTAGGCAATTAAATCCATAATCTAGCGGCATTAATAAAGAATAGTCTTGTGGAGTTTAGAAAGTTAAAACTAGGTATAATACTATCAATACTATAACTTGTAAGGTTCTTGTGAATGCTCTTTGTAGGCAATTCTCCGGTCTTAAAATTGCTCACTTTAACGCTCGAAATCTAAACTCAGGTAAAGTTGATTATTTAAAATATGTGTTTGAAGAATCGCCTATTGATGTGATTTGTGTATCTGCAACGTGGTTTTGTCGTGAATGATAGAAGAGACAAAAGAGGGAGTGGAGTAGCGATTTACTGCCACAAAAGCTTGAGTGCGAAAGGGATAAAAAAAATCTTCTAATAGTCCTGTTGAATATTTGATTCTTTATGTAACTGATAATCATGTTCAAATTTGTCGATCTTGTGTTTACCCTAGTAAATTAAATAATCTGAACTCTAAAACAGAACTTTCTGATTTATCAATTGATTTTACTTACTTTGTTATTTGTGGTGACTTTAATATTAATTTACTGTGTCATGATAATTCAAATAAATCTATCTATGGTAATGTTTCGTCTGTCGGTCTGGCAATTGTAAATGAAACTATGCACACACCATGATTCAATTATTTTAAGGTTATTCGTATTTTTAACGGTTGCCCAAATATTATACTAATTGGTACTAAATTGACTACTATTAATTTTGTTCTAGTACTTTTATTGCTCCGATTTCTTAGTGCATTAATAACTTTTTAAATTATTTGAATTTACTAACTTCACTGAAAATTAAGTTAATAATCACATATATAAGAAATATAAATACTAAAATGTATATAATTTTGCTCGTTTATTTTAATAAACACATTAAACCTAACTATGAAACCTAAACAAGAGCGTTTAGTGGCGTGTTCCCAGCCGCTTTCCGTTAACGCTCAATTTTCATCCCTAAATAAGAGCGG
Organism: Dichetophora obliterata; assembly: GCA_963920525.1. Classification (NCBI taxonomy): domain Eukaryota; kingdom Metazoa; phylum Arthropoda; class Insecta; order Diptera; family Sciomyzidae; genus Dichetophora; species Dichetophora obliterata. The sequence goes on along the minus strand of OY986436.1, from coordinate 140,312,488 downwards.
CGGCCTTATGTGAGATGTTGTTAAAAAGTTTTGGGCATATAGGCCAAATTCAGCGGAGTCAACAGTTGTGAGCTGTTGTGGTAGCGATACCTTTGAGAGATGTTTTTATCTGAATATGTCGTTACTCTTAAAGTCAGAAAAGTAAATAAATAGTAATAATATAATAGTAATAATATAATAGTAATAATATAATAGTATTAATATAATAGTAATAATATAATAGTAATAATATAATAGTAATAATATAATAGTAATAATATAATAGTAATAATATAATAGTAATAGTTAAGAATCAGTAAAAAATTTAATTGCAATGGCTCCCATAATTGTAACATTTAGTGATTTTTAACACAACAGTTGCCAGCTGTTGACTCTGCTGAATGCTGTCATAGTGACTAATGACAAATTTTTCAAACAAATTACCATTTCATCGTTTTATGCAGCCAACGGTCAACTTATTTAGTCTAGTGAAGAGTGCTCTAGACTATTAACTCAAGGGTCACCGTTTTGAATCCGGTATAGTGTCATAGCACAGCCAGCTAACGGTACGCTACACATTAATAACAAAATATGTTTTCTTTTGTTTCATTCATTCTTTTGTCACAAACAGCGTTTAATGAATGGCATTAGGTCATGACTACATTTCGTCATAACCAAAAGTAAACAATGCGCTCACTGGCCAGCTTACCTAATTAGCAGCTCAAGTGCAAGCACAAGTGCAAGCGCAGCATAAATTTTGAATACCGAATCAATGAGGAAATGAATGAAAAGCAAACACCAATTAAAAATTAAGTTACCAAATATTACATTTGAAACGATGTGAAAATAGAATAGTGGGGAGGAGTTCAGAATTTATTGTAATAATTTGGCCAATCCAGGCCAAATTTTACCATCAATTCTTATATGGCGGATTTTGATGCACTTTTCGCAAAAGCTCTGAGCAACGCGACCCAATATTTTGAGTACGTGCCAGTACCGGTACAACCACAGGAAGCTGCCCTAGAAGAATACGTACCGCAACCAATTACCGCAGCTGAACCAATAGCAGCCTACACACCAACACCGATCCGTGCCGGCCAGAAAGCGATAACATTAAAGGAATATCAGGAAAGAACGGCACTAAGGAAAATAAACCTACAGGGTTTCAAAGATGCACAAGCCGCAACTCAGGTGAAGCAAAAGAGACCACGAGGAGGCCGAAGAGTAATTGCAAGACAAAGAATTGCGCAATTACACAATATTTTTTACCTTTGGTAACGGATGCTACTCAAAAAAGGTTACTAATAACAAGATACAAAAAGAAAAATTAAACTACGGCAGCCATGGGATGGTTCAGCAGCAAGCAAGATGTCGTCACCAACAACAACAGCAATATTAATAACAACAATAACAATCAAAGCAAAAATTTTTTCCATTTTATCACTATTTTTAGTGGAATATTTAAAATTGCAAATATCTTGTATATAATCAATAGATATTACAAAAATTATGTGAGAAAACAAATATTGCGAAACATAAGCAACTCTGTATAATAACATTTTTACAAATTAAGTTAAAAAAATCTATTCACTTAAATCAAATAAAGTTTACTATATTAGATATAAAATAAGTATGTATACATATTTATTTATTTATTTGTTTCTATTTAAACTATCAACAATCGTTTAACAGTTTGAGTAATAGAATGTAAATTATAAAAACAATATGATATAAAACTAATAAAATGTAAACATAATTATATTAAAGAATATTACACTTTTATAAATTAATTTTAAACAATTCTTAATAAATTTTGTTTAAAAGTTTGTCTATTCAAAGTGAGATCTATTTGAGCACTTATGGAATTGAACACTAAGCACATATTATTAATAGGATTATTACGGCAATAGTTTGTCCTATGATATGGAATGTAAAAAAAATCTCTTTGCCTAAAATATCTCTCAGGCGCATATATTCTTAAAAGAGCGAGGAGTGGCGCGCAGTCTATATGTGACATAATTATATCGCGAACAAAACTAACAAGAAAAAATTTACGTCTGGAGGCTAAGGTATTAAGACCTAGAAGAGCACACCTGGATACGTGCGTTGGCATAAAATTCCAATTTAATTTAAACATTTTGTAACGAGTGAAACGTTTTTGTATTCTTTCCAATCGCAAAGAATCTACCTCGTAATATGGATCCCAGATCACACATCCATATTTCAAGATAGACCTTACTAAAAATAAAAATAACGTTCTAGGGGTATATGGATTCCTTCGAGTTACGCCTCAAAAAACCCATCATTAGCCTTAGTAATTATGCAATCGTAATGGTTGGAAAAATAAATTTTTCTATCAAATATCCCAGATCAGATGAAGACTCGACACGTGAAATATCACTATTTGCGATTTATTAATTAAAAAAATTTGGTTATTTTTTCATATAAAAATACATAATGTTGCATTTACTTACTTACTTAGTGGGCGCTACAACCGTATGTCGGTCTTAGCCTCATCTAAGAATTTGCGCCAGCCATTTCTGTCTTTCGCTTGCTGGCGCCAGTTGGAAATTCCAAGCTTCGTCAGGTTGTCCTCTACTTGGTCTTTTCAACGAAGATGCGGCCGTCCTCTTCTGCGTTGACCGCCGCTGAGTACCGAATCGAATTTTTTCTTCACTGGAACATCGTCTTTCATGCGCTGAACATGACCAAGCCAGAGAAGCCGCTCGATTTTAATGCGCTTGACTATGTCGATGTCAGCGTACGCTCATACAGTTCGTCATTCCACCGTATTCAGTACTCGCCATTGACGCAGATTGGTCCGTAGATCTTACGAAGAATCTTTCTCTCGAATGCTCTTAAAGTCTTTTCATCTAAACTGCTCAGCGTCCAGGTTTGTGATGCATAAAGTAGGACGGGCATGATGAGCGATTTATAGAGCGTGATTTTCGTTCGTCGAGAGATGGCTCTGCTTCTCAATTGCCTACTGAGCCCAAAGTAACACCTGTTGGCAAGAGTTATTCTTCGTTTGATCTCAATGCTGATGTCGTTGGTTGAGTTAATGCTGGATCCCAGAAAAACGAAGTCCTTCACAACCTCGAAGGAGGTATTGTCAACGGTAACGTGGGTTCCAAGACTGGGACTGTTTGTTTGTTGAAACATAGTATATACATATATGGTAACCTTAGAACTGTTTGTTAAAATTAAGTTCCCTTTTTTGCCAAACAATGTTATTTGTTTAAAATGACTAATTTATCATTTTTAGTGCCAATTAAATTTTTTCTTAGTAACATTTTTTTATATATTTATTCACGTTATTAACATGACAAGTATCAGAAAAAAACTTGCGAGCAGTTGTTAAATGTTCGAAAATAACTTCGAAAGAAGCCAAATCGCCTAATCGCAAATGTTACAACATACTACCTCGTCGAAAACTTCGCTTCGATGTTCGCTTCGACAGTGAAGTTACAACATGTCGCCACTGGAAAATGCTGCACTGACTTCGCGCGTATTATGGCCAATGATATCGATGTCATCAGCATACGCAGACAGCATAACACTCTTGTAGAATATTGTGCCACAACGTCTCAGATCAGCAGCTCGGATGATCTTTTCCATCATTAGGTTGAAAAAGTCGCACGATAAGGAATCACCTTGTCTGAAACCTCGTTTGGTAATAAATGGTGGGGAGAGGTCCTTCCCGATTTTAACTGCGCTGCTGGTGTTGCTCAGTGTCATCCTGCAAAGTCGTATTAGTTTTGCAGGAATACCAAATTCAGACATGGTGGAGTACAGGTGCTTCCTTATTGGGCTGTCGAAGGCGGCTTTGTAGTCGACAAAAAGATGGTGGGTGTCGACTTGTTTTTCTTGAGTCTTCTCCAAGATTTGTCGTAGCGTGAAAATCTGGTCAATGGTGGACTTTCCAGGTCTGAAGCCACACTGATAAGGTCCGATCAGTTCGTTTACAATGGGCTTCAATCTTTCACATAAAACGCTCGACAGGACCTTATATGCGATATTAAGAAGGCTTATTCCACGGTAATTGGCACAGATAGTGGGATCGCCTTTCTTGTGGATTGGGCAGAGCACACTGAGATTCCAATCGTTCGGAATGCATTCTTCCGACCATATTCTGCATAGAAGCTCGTGAATGCATTTAAGTAGAGCTTCGCCTCCGTTCTTAAACAGCTCAGCAGGTAAGCCATCAGCTCCCGCGGCTTTGTTATTTTTAAGCCAAGCTATAGCTGTCAGAACTTCATCATAGTCGGGAAGCGGAACCTCGACGCTGTCATCCGAAATTGGGGTTTCCGGAATATCATCTTTATTGGCGGGATTGTTGTCAGCGTCGCCATTTAGAAGCTTAGAGAAGTGTTCCCTCCATAACGTCAGTGTACTCTGGACATCTGCCACTAGATTCCCGTTTTCATCCTTGTAGGAAGAGGCCCCGGTTTTAAAACCATCGGCAAAGCGTCTTATTTTTCGAAAAATTTTCATTCCTGTCACCATACATCTCAATATTCTCCTGCTCGCGCTTTTCTGCCTCTCTTTTTTCCCGCCTGAACATACGTCTCTCTTCCCTCCTCTTTTCTTTGTATCGCTCCTTAGCAGCGCGCGTTACAACCGACTGCAAGGTGGCTTTGTAGACGGCGTCTTTCTCTGCAGTGACGTCGCGACACTCCTGGTCATACCACTGGTTTCGGTGAGGGCGTTGGTAACCAATCACCTCTTCAGCAGCCTCACGCATGGAGTTGGAAATGTGTGTCCACTGCGCGCATATATCATCGATTGGATGAGTGCTTTGAAGCAGGAGTGTGAGTCGAGTGGCGAAAGCATCGGCTGTCTGTTTCGATTGCAGCTTGTCGACGTCTAGCTCTCTCTGTGTAGGGTTGCGTGTATTCTTAGCTGCGCACAGACGTGTACGGATCTTGGCTGCAACAAGATAGTGATCCGAGTCAATGTTTGCACCACGGATCGTGTGTACATCCAATACACTGGAAGAGTGCCTTCCGTCGATCAAAACGTTCCTCAGCCAGGATAACAAAGAGGAATGAAACTCCATTAGTGAAAGTTTTTTAACCATAATGGAGTGCTGAACTCTATCAAAGGCTTTGGGGAAATCAGTAAAAATGACGTCAATTTGATTGCCTTTTTCCATTTCAGTTTTAATGAAGTGAGAGAACAGTGTTAGGTTTGTAGAAGTAGATTAACCACTAACAAAACCGTGTTGGAATTCAGAGATAGAGTTTTTAATTCTAGCATAAATGTGTTTCTTGACAATTGACTCAAATAATTTAGGGATCAAGGGCAATTTTGATATCGGTCGATAGCTCGCTATATTTTGCCTAGAGCCAGACTTTTGGATAGGGACTATAATGGATTCTTTCGAAATATTCAAAAGCTGCCCTGTCTTTAAAGATAAATTAAATAAAAGCGTTAATGGCTGGGCTAGCACAGCTGCGCAGTTTTTTAGAAATATTGGGGGAATATTATCAGGACCAGTTCCTTTATTAATGTCTAGAGTGAGCAAATCTTGTAAGACATCATCATCAGAAAGAACAAATGAACACATATCAATAATAGGGTTGTCATTATAATAAAAAGGGCAGTTCACGTCATCTCCGTCGTCTAATAAAAAATTCGATTGAAAATAATCAGCAAAAAGATTTGTGACGTCTGAAGTGCTACTTGCAGTTTTTTCGTTAAAAACATATTTTAAGGGAAACCCTTCGTGCTCCTTTTTTATTGAAGAAATTCCAGAAGTTCTTCGGATTTTCTCTAATATCAGACTTCAGCTTATTAAGGTTAGAATTGTAGAGCGATTCTTTAAGAGATGCGTATTCACTACGCGCCTGTAAATAGTTTTGACGAAAAGATATATTTATTTTACTTTTCTTGGACAATTTGTTCATACGGTTTTTTAATTTTGAAAGACTTTTATTGAACCACTCCGGCTTAGAACTTTTCCTTATCTTTTTAATAGGAACAAAGCAAGTAAATGCTTGATTTATAATTTCGATAAAAAATTCATAATTATCTGACAAGATATCACCAAAACCCACACGCCAGTTCACACTCGATAAAAATATAGATATCGTTGCGTAATCGGATTTTTTTAATGCAAAAACAAAAGTATCTTCTTCTATGGCAGATGTATCATTAATAAGAATTTCTAATTGTATTAAAAGTGCTTCATGATGAAAACTATTATTTGATAGAAGTAAATCCGATTCAACACAATTGGCATTAAGCTCATTATCAATAAAAATAAGATCTAAGATTTTATTCAAGCTATTTGTGACAGAGTTTATTTGAATCAGACCCAAGAAATATATAGAGTCTAAAAAATCGATTTCCAAATTGATGCACATCGAGTTCGGAATCATACTTAAAAGATCCTTAGAATAAGTCCAGTTTACACTACTTAAGTTGAAATCTGCCAATACAATCGGGTATTCATTATCTCTGAGCCTATTAATTACGTTCAAAATATTAATAAAGTGCATAGAATAAACTTCACTTGAAGAGCAAGGTGGAATATAAGATACAAATATATATATTAGGGCGGGTCAATTTGTATGGACGAATTTTTTGGAGGTCTGGCTCAGCGAAATTCGTAAAATACATGTAATTTCAAGACTTTTTCTCCACTACAGCATATACAAATTCTGAAAAAAAGCTATGCGGACTTTCGTAAATAGATTTTGTTCTCAATTATAAAATATGAATGTATGAATGTATGTATATGAATCTATTTACGAAAGTCCGCACAGCTTTTTTTCAGAATTTGTATATGCTGTAGTGGAGAAAAAGTCTTGAAATTACATGTATTTTACGAATTTCGCTGAGCCAGAATTTGACCCGCCCTAATATATATACTTTTAATATAGTTAGAACCATCACCATCCCTAGGGCAATCTATACGAACTCATATTTGTTCCAAGAGATCGGATGTGCTTAGCAATGATATCTGCTGACAACGATAAACTGCACGGATAGCAATTAAGACACCACCACCTCTTGTTAAGCTAGTTGATGTCAATGATCGATCACGGCGAAAAACCTCGTACGTTTCATCAAAGAATTTAGATGCATAGATGCTCTGATGTAACCAAGTCTCCGTTAAAGCGATAACATTAAAAGAACAATCCATAATATTTAAAGAAAACTGAGTGGACTTTGTACGGAGGCCAACCGAATTTTGGTAATAAAGTTGTATAAATTTATTGACAGGACTCAAAATGACGCCATTATTCGATAAAATACTAACATTATTAGATAGTTTTTTTAAGTGCGCTGAGTTTGTTTTGGCGGGCGCACGTAGTTTTTTGAAACATAAAAAGGTTTCACACGCACCCCAGACGGCCAAAAATCTGAATTGTAGACCAAACTTACAAGTGCTGCAGGTATGGCTAATTTAAAACTTATAAATTTTGAGTCCGAAACATCTTTTTTAGTTAAACTAAAACAGGAAACTTCCATTGAAGCTATATTTGCTTTTGATGACACATATTCTTGAATCGCTTGATATGTTGTAGTTGATCTTAAATTTGATACATGAAACCACTTACGGCGCTTTATAACATCAAAGTTTTCGCCAACATAGTCATTACATCCAATAATTGGTTTAATTATTTCTGAATGTTTATTGCTATGTTTATTTATATGTGAGATAGGTTTTGATGACAAAAATTCATGATATTCCACTGTCATTGGAGCGAACGGGAGCATTAGAAACGGAGAAGCGCTGACCTTCGTTTTGATCATTAACCTTAGTGAAAATTATTGCATTATTTCTATCGATCGCAGAAACCTCACTAAGAGAGTCAGTAACAACAATAGGAACAGCATTAACAGCATTAGAATAAGCGGCAGCATTTGCATTTTTAAGAGCACACACAGCATCAACAATCAGAGAGTCGGCAACAACCACAGGAATAGCATTACCAGCATTAGCGTTAACAGCACCAGCACCAGTGATTTCAGCAACGGTGTCAGAAGAGAGATTCTCAGTAACATCAAAAAATGCAGATTTACTGCTTGAGCAGGACAAAACATTCTGGGATGCTTTGGGAGCGCGATTGTTTTTCAGTATATTACGATAACTTTTATTTGTTTTATCAAATTGAGCGGGAACTAAGAGAATCACTACGATGCAAAACTTGCACAATGATCGCATCTAAAAATATATTGTCATTATTGTTTATTAGATTTAAACAGTTTTCATCAAGATTGATCCACTTTTTATGAAGTTTTTTAAAACAATAACCAAATGTGATTAGATTAAGTGTGTCAAATTGAGTGTTACACGCCGCGCATGCGTACATGATTAAGAGTAGGCGAATGTGTTTTTGCCAACGATCAGACGAAGACTGATATTAGTAAATATTAATCCTTTAGTAAAAAATGATAAAATTTCGCACAAAAAGTTACTACCAAGGATGTTTTGGTATACTTTTCAATAAATATTGCGAGAATTGTCAACAAAAAATTATAGACATAGGTAAAATTAGATATATGGCACATAAAAGCAAAGCATGGAATCGGGAATGCTTCAAATGCAAATATTGTAATAAAAACCTTATAAAAACAGGTTTCGTAGAACACGAACCACACTTAATATGTAACAAATGCAATCAAGAATATAATTGCTATTATGAACAATAAAAACTATGAAAAATCAAACTAAAATTACGCAAGCCTTCAATAAATGTAAATGGAGATAGATTCAGCAAATGAGATACTGAAAAAATTAAAAAAGACACCAGGTAGGCAATATACAAAGAGATATATTAGTGAGATAAGAAGTAAAATAAGTGAGTTAAGAAATTTCATAAATAAGAAAGAAGATCAGAAAAGAACTTTAGATCTCGAAAGTTTTGAGATAATAGTTACAGCGATAGAAATATTTCTGATAGAGAGAAGTGGACCAGTAGAAAATCAGCCTAAAAAGATAATCAATATGTCAGCTTTTAATCTAGAAACGGCCATTAAGACCATACCAATATTTAATGTACAATATAGGGAATTAGAGCCATTCCTAAAAATCATAGAATTACTACATCAATCCTACACAACTGACGCAAAGAAAACATTAATAGAATTTGTCTCTAGTGTAAAACTTGGTACAGTGGTTCGAACGGCTTAAGGTTCAAATATAGCATCATTCAAAGATCTTAAAACACGTCTACAGGCAAGATATAAGAGCAATGTAACAATCACTCAAATCCACACACAGTACAAACAACTCAGAAAAATAATTCAGTTATAAATTTCAAAGACAAAATTTTGAATCTAGTATCAGAACTTATTAGTTTACAAATAAAAGAGTTAGGAAACAGTGCAACAAGCGAGCAAAAAGCGTTAATAGAAACAATGAACGAGAAATATGCTTTAACAATTTTCAAAAACGGTTTAGATGATAGTTTAAAGACTACACTGTTTGCAGCCCAGCCACATAGTTTCAATACAGCAATAGACATTGCACAGAAAGTCGAACGCGGCACTCAAAAAAATAGTTCCATAATTTTTAACTACCATGCAAACTCTAACAGACAACATCCTCGATGGAACTATAATGATAGGAGCAACCCTCAGAACGTAAATAGAAATAGCAATTTCAGTTATAATAGGAATAATAACAATTTCAGGTACCATTCGAATCAACAAAACAGCTACAATAGAAGTAATCAACAAAACAATCAAAGTAGATACAATAACAACAGAAATTTTACACACAACAATGTCAGAGGAAGATACAACAACGGTAGGAATAACCACCAAAGATATTTCAACCAAGAAGGTAACAGACACTATATTCGTACAATAGACAATCAGGATGGCCCGGAGGACAATTTTCAAGCACCTCCGGATGGCCAACGATAAATAAAATAAAAATTTACTTTATATCAGAAAATCTTACCAATTACATTACTCTGAAATGCAAACAAACAGATCGTGCTTTGACATTTTTATTAGACACATATGCAAAGAAGTCGACGCAAATTTTGAAATAAACCCCAATAGAAAATGCAGACTATCAGGCATAACTAACAAACAAATATACCCGTTAGGTGTTACAAAATTAACACTATGTCTTGGAGAACACCGTGCTGAAAATGACTGCCACATAGTAAATAATAATTTTCCTATCACAACAGACGGAATTTTAGGTAGAGACTTCTTGGTTTAATACACGTGCAGCATATGCTCCTAAAGTCTTTTCATAGTAACCATAATTACGAAACTTCCAGAACAGACAATTTATAGGATATCCCCTAGATCAGAAATAATTTTTCCAATTAACCTAAACATTGAAGAAGATTGTGTAATTCTAAACCAAGAACTTGCAGAAGGTGTATTTCTAGCTAATTCGTTAGCATCCCCCAAAAGTATTTGCCACATTAAAGTAATGAACATAAACGACAAAGAAGTAATTTTGAATAAAATAAAACCACAAACTGAAAAGCTAAGCGGGTATACAATCATGAACGCATACAGTAAAATGACTAAATGACTAATTCTGGCAAATTAACAAATTGTTAACCAGTATTTTGAATATTTCTATGCGTTTGTTGTAATTTTTTGATTTCAAAACAAAATTTGAAGCTCAAAAATAGAAAAAGGTTGATAAATATTGATTAACAAATGTTGATTTTTGAGCTTTAAATTTTGTTTTGAAAACAACAAACACATAGAAATATTCAAAATACTGCTTAACAATTTGTTAATTTGCTAGAATAGGGCTGTAAGTTAACGGACGCACAGTGCTTTTAAAATTTAATGGCAGAATTATAACTGGACAATAACGCAGAAATAGATTAAAAAAATATATTCAAAAAATATCAATCTATTTTTCACCTTGAAGAAGAAAAACTAACAACCAACAATTTTTATTCGCAAAAATTAAACTTATCAAATGCAACACCAGTTTATATAAAAAACTACAGGCTACCTCATTCACAATACGAAGAGATAAACTAACAAGTTACAAATTAAATAGACAATGACATAATTGAACCCTCAGTAAGCCCATATAACGCGCCATTGTTATTATCACCAAAGAAAAGCAATGATGACAAAAAATTGGCGTTTGGTAGTAGATTTCAGAAAACTCAACGAAAAATTAATTAATGACAAATTTCCACTGACAAGGTTAGAAGACTTTTGGACATGTTAGGAAAGGCCAAATACTTAACAACGGAAGACCTGACTAGCTCTTTTCATCAAAAACCTTTAGACAAAGATTCACGACATTTAACAGCATTTTCAACACAGAATGGACACTATCACTTTAAACGTTTACCTTTCGGACTTAAAATATCTTCCAACAGTTTTCAGAGAATGCTTACAATAGCTCTGAGCGGTTTGAATTCAGAGGCTTTCCTTTATGTTGATGACATAATAGTCTTTGGATGTTCATTAAAACACCACAATCAAAATTTAGAAAAAGTCTTTGACCGCTTGCAAAAATATAATTTAAAACTAAACGCAAGCAAATGTCAATTTCTTAGGTCGGAAGTAACATATCTTGGTCATTTGATTACAGAAAAAGGAATCAAAACAGATCCAACGAAAAATGAAGCGGTTTTAAATTACCCAGCACCAAAAAATGCGGACGAAGTAAGAAGGTTTGTAGCTTTCTGTAATTATTACAGACGTTTCATTCCAGATTTTGCAGCGATAGCAAAATGTTTAAATTCTCTCGTGAAGAAAGGGACGCCTTTTATCTGGTCAGAAGAATGTGAGAAGGCATTTAGCACTTTAAAACAGAAACTGGTTGACCCCCTAGTTCTGCAGTATCCGAATTTTGAAAAACATTTTATTCTAACGACTGACGCATCTGATTTTGCGTTAGGAGCGGTACTTTCGCAAGGCGAAATTGGACACGACCTTCCAATATCTTACGCCAGCAAGTCATTACAGAAACATGACATAAACAAACCGATAATTGAGAAAGAACGGCTAGCGATACACTGGGGCATAAATTTTTTAAACCTTATTTTCATTCATTCATTAATTTATTTTATTTGATTTTATATAATAGTACATACATTTCATTTGGTATAATTTTGTTCAAAGAGTTCAAGGCATTTCTTTTTCTTCTTAATTATAACAACTTTTTTATAAAATATTTCAGTACATATATACATTAACATAAAGGTGAAGGCAACAATTTTATAAAAACCTATTTGAATTTTATATAAAAAACCTACTTAGAACTACTTAATCTACCTAGGATGAGGCTAACTCCTTAAAGTGCCTGTAGTAAGACGCTAAGCATCTGCTATTAAAATCTTGCGTTAGCTTTTTTATCTTATCAGCGAGTTTTTCAATACCTGCAAGAGTATGAAGCCTGTTGGTAGAATAAAACCATGGAAGATTATACAGAAGTTTCAAAAGTTTATTTTGAGACACCTGCAATTTTTTAAATGGCAATTTGCGCTGGTAGACCAAACTGGGGCCGCATAGAACATGACAACGTGAAAAATGCAAACTAGAATTAATTTTTTGTTGTGTATATTTAGACTTGAGTTTCGATTAATCAGAGGATACAGTATTCTAATCAGTATGTTTATTTTATTTGTGATTTAAGGTATATGATCCTTGAATTTCATTTTAGGGTCGAGAATTATGCCTAAATATTTTACTTTTTGCTCCCAAGGAATAGGGTTATTGTTAATATTTAGGCTTGTTTGAGGTAAATAATAAGCTTTTTGCTTCCTCGTGAAATAAATTGCCTGTGTTTTCTGTAAATTTAAAGCTATTTTCCATTTTTTGAAATAATCCATGACTTCCGATAATGCCATTTGCAGCTTGGTGATTAAATCAGTAGCTAAAACATCTGAGCAGAGCACTGCGGTGTCATCAGCAAAAATGGACAATGTGCAATAATCTGGCTGGGGAAAATCGGCTGTATACAAATTATATAGGATAGGAGATAAGCAGGACCCTTGCGGACAGCCAGCTGTCATGGTAGTTAAGTTAGAGCTGTAAGAACCAATATAAACTTTAAAGGTCCGATCAGCAAGAGAACTTTTAATTATTCGTATTAAATCCGGAGGGAAGTTAAAATTAATCATTTTGAAAACAAGACCATCATGCCAGACAGTCTCAAAAGCAGCTTTTACATCCAATAATACCATACTGGTAGATTTTTGGTTATTGAAGTTTTATTTAACTATATTTCTGATCCTAATTAGGGGATGGACAGTGTTGTGTTCTCGCCTGAAACCAAGTTGTTGAGAGGGAATAATATTATTTTCTTCGATAAATTCAACCAACTTTTCCTTGATAACTTTTTCGAGTATTTTGCTTATTGATGACAACAAGCTATAACTTTCGCCTCTTTAAAATCAGTTGGGAAATAACCAAGTTTTAGGCAAGCGTTAATTATAATTGTAAGGAATTTTTTCCCTTTTTCGGGTAATGCTTTTAAGTATCTATTATTAATTCCATCAATACCTGGAGATTTTTTATTTTTCAATTTTTTAATTATGAGCGAGACCGTTTGCTTTTTCGTAAAAAGTTGATTTGTAAAATTTTGATTTAGTGTTTGAAAGTATTCTAGGGTGTTTTTTACCTGAGAAGTTGTAGCATTGTTTCCTAGAGAAGAAGAAATTGAATAGTTTGAAGCAAATAACTGCGCCATTATAGCACATTTTTCTTGGTTGGAAGATAAATTTGAATTGTTATGTGAATTAAGATTGTGAGCTTTAGATCAAGTAAGTTTTCAAGAAGGCAACAACAACAACTCTGTATAGAGTCAATCACTTAGCTGACTAGACAGTCTGTTTCGGAAATCGCTACATATTCCTCTTCAGTAGTCTTTGAGTGATTAAGCTCTGATCAACTCACTGTTTAAACTAGCATATGAATGTGCAGATTCTGGAATTCATTCTTATGAATTGTATGGCTGCTAATCATATGACATTTCAAAGCAGTAGGCTATTTATAGATCACCGCCATCAACTCTATCAAGGGTTGCCATCTGTTCTAGTTGCTTCTTCATTTATTTCAATATTCATTGAATTGTTATGTTTGAGGATAGGAATATTTTTTACTTCTTCCTTAAAATTTTTGAAATGTTCCAAAAAGGGGATGAGCCTTTATCTAATGTTGACAGTAATTTATTCCATGACTTGTTTCTAAACTTTTCAATTTCTTCACGAATTCTCAGGTTCAGTATCTTCATCTCATAATAATCTTCAATAAAAACATAGCGTTGCCAATTCCGTCTATGGATATTTCTTTGTTGTATTAAAGATCCCACATAAAATGGAAAAATCATACTTTGTTTGAATTGACTTTTCCTTGGAACACTGCATGCTATAGCCTCTTTCATCACTCTTTTGAAGTCAGATAGGATTTGATCTAAATGTTCATTGCTAGTAATATTATTTAAGTCTGGCACAGTCAAGTTTCTATTGATGTGGCTAGAGTAACCCCTCCAATTAGCGTGATTAAAATCATACCTTAACTTTTGTAGTTTATTGAAGCAACTATTCAAAGTAATTTTGACAGGAAGATGGTCTAAGCTAAGGTCATTAATAACTTCAGGAGCAGACAATATTTCAGGTATATTCGATAAAAATATATCTAAGGTTCAACCCTGCCTATTAGCACTTGTTGGTACGTAAGTAAAATCACTGGGATATATAATACTGCAGTTATAAGATTCCTGTCTCTCTCTTATAATGTTTCCCCAACAGTTAGCTCTGGCACAACCCCATGACTGATGCCTGCAATTGAAATCACGACCTAGGACGTACCTGTTGTCTCTGCTTAGCCTAAAATATCTGCTGCAAAAGTCTTCTTCCTCACACCACCTGTGCCCGCTAAGCCACCTGGAAAGTAACATGCATACAAATGTATGCAGTCAGTGTTTGAATAGATTTTAATGCCAATATTTTCGATTAAACTTGTTTTAACAACTGGAAGTAGCTGATGTGGTATGGTTTTTTTTAATAATTACACCAACACCCCCTCAACTAGCAGAAATTCAATCATTTCTATATACATAAAAATCATTATGTTTAATAGTTACATCTGGTTTTAACCATGTTTCTGAAACTAAACATATATGTAAATTATTACTTACTTACTTACTTTGTTGGCGCTACAACCGTATGTCGGTCTTGGCCTCATCTAAGAATTTGCGCCAGCCATTTCTGTCTTTCGCTTGCTGGCGCCAGTTGGAAATTCCAAGCTTCGTCAGGTTGTCCTCTACTTGGTCTTTCCAACGAAGATGCGGTCGTCCTCTTCTGCGTTGACCGCCGCTGGGTACCGAATCGAATATTTTCTTCACTGGAGCATCGTCTTTCGTGCGCTGAACATGACCAAGCCAGCGAAGCCGCTCGATTTTAATGCACTTGACTATGTCGATGTCAGCGTACAGCTCATACAGTTCGTCATTCCACCGTATTCAGTACTCGCCATTGACGCAGATTGGTCCGTAGATCTTACGAAGAATCTTTCTCTCGAATGCTCCTAAAGTCTTTTCATCTAAACTGCTCAGCGTCCAGGTTTGTAGGACGGGCATAATGAGCGATTTATAGAGCGTGATTTTCGTTCGTCGAGAGAGGGCTTTGCTTCTCAATTGCCTACTGAGCCCAAAGTAACACCTGTTGGCAAGAGTTATTCTTCGCTTGATCTCAATGCTGATGTCGTGGGTTGAGTTAATGCTGGATCCCAGATAAACGAAGTTCTTCACAACCTCGAATGAGGTATTGTCAACGGTAACGTTGGTTCCAAGACGCTGGGACTGTTTGCTTGTTGACACTAAGTATTTCGTCTTATCTGCATTCACTGACAGACCCATTCGACTTGACTCTCTTTCTTATCTGGAAAATGCTGCACTGACTTCGCGTGTATTATGGCCAATGATATCGATGTCATCAGCATACGCAAGCAGCATAACACTCTTGTAGAATATTATGCCACTACGTCTCAGATCAGCAGCTCGGATGATCTTTTCCATCATTAGGTTGAAAAAGTCGCACGATAAGGAATCACCTTGTCTGAAACCTCGTTTGGTAATAAATGGTGGGGAGAGGTCCTTCCCGATTTTAACTGCGCTGCTGGTGTTGCTCAGTGTCATCCTGCAAAGTCGTATTAGTTTTGCAGGAATACCAAATTCAGACATGGTGGAGTACAGGTGCTTCCTTATTGGGCTGTCGAAGGCGGCTTTGTAGTCGACAAAAAGATGGTGGGTGTCGACTTGTTTTTCTTGAGTCTTCTCCAAGATTTGTCGTAGCGTGAAAATCTGGTCGATGGTGGACTCTTCAGGTCTGAAGCCACACTGATAATCAGTTCGTTTACAATAGGCTTCAATCTTTCACATAATACGCTCGACAGGACCTTATATGCGATATTAAGAAGGCTTATCCGACGGTAATTGGCACAGATAGTGGGATCGCCTTTCTTGTGGATTGGGCAGAGCACACTGAGATTCCAATCGTTCGGAATGCATTCTTCCGACCATATTCTGCATAGAAGCTCGTGAATGCATTTAAGTAGAGCTTCGCCTCCGTTCTTAAACAGCTCAGCAGGTAAGCCATCAGCTCCCGCGGCTTTGTTATTTTTAAGCCGAGCTATAGCTGTCAGAACTTCATCATAGTCGGGAAGCGGAACCTCAACGCTGTCATCCAAAATTGGGGTTTCCGGAATATCATCTCTATTGGCGGGATTGTTGTCAGCGTCGCCACTTAGAAGCTTAGAGAAGTGTTCCCTCCATAACGTCAGTGTACTCTGGACATCTGCCACTAGATTCCCGTTTTCATCCTTGCAGGAAGAGGGCCCGGTTTTAAAACCATCGGCAAGGCGTCTTATTTTTTGGAAAAATTTTCGGGCCTCATTCCTGTCACCATACATCTCAATCTTCTCCTGCTCGCGCTTTTCTGCCTCTCTTTTTTCCCGCCTGAAAAAACGTCTCTCTTCCCTCCTCTTTTCTTTGTATCGCTCCTTAGCAGCGCGCGTTACAACCGACTGCAGGGTGGCTTTGTAGGCGGCGTCTTTCTCTGCAGTGGCGTCGCGGCACTCCTGGTCATACCACTGGTTTCGGTGAGGGCGTTGGTAACCAATCACCTCTTCAGCATCCGCATGCATGGAGTTGGAAATGTGTGTCCACTGCGCGCATATATCATCGATTGGAGGAGTGCTTTGAAGCAGGAGTGAGAGTCGAGTGGCGAAAGCATCGGCTGTCTGTTTCGATTGCAGCTTGTCGACGTCTAGATTTCTCTGTGTAGGGTTGCGTGTATTCTTAGCTGCGCACAGACGTGTACGGATCTTGGCTGCAACAAGATAGTGATCCGAGTCAATGTTTGCACCACGGATCGTGCGTACATCCAATGCACTGAAAGAGTGCCTTCCGTCGATCAAAACGTGATCAATCTGATTCTTGGTTTTTTGATCAGGGGACATCCAGGTGGTGGCTTTATGAATATTGAGATGCTTGAATCTAGTGCTACTTACGACCATGTTTCATGCTGCGGCGAAGTCAGTCAGGCTCATTCCGTTATCGGAGGTGTTGTCGTGGAGGCTGAACTTTCCGACTGTTGGACCAAAAATGTTTTCCTTGCCCACCTTAGCGTTGAAGTCACCAAGCACCATTTTTACGTCGTGACGGGGGCAGCGCTCGTAAGCATTTTCAAGCCGCTCGTAGAAAATTTCCTTGATCTCATCGTCCTTGTCTTCTGTCGGAGCGTGCGCACATATTAGGCTTATATTGAAAAATCTAACCTTGATGCGGATTATGGCAAGTCGTTCGTTCACAGGTGTGAATCGCATGGCCGCTGTAGTAGATATCACAAGGTGCATGCCGAATGCAACCCTGTCCCTTCCATCGCATTTCTTAGATAGCAGTGATATCAGCTTTGTATGTTTCCAAGACATCAGTCAGTTGGATAGAGGCACCTTCCCAATTAAGGGTTCGGACATTCCAGGTGCATATCCGTAAATCATTATCAGTTTTTCGTTTGCGGAAGTCGTCATCAGATTTGGGGATCAGTTTTCTTCTATTCTTATTAGTTTTCATTGAAATCTGTTTTTAAGGGTGGGCTTCAAACCCGACGCACAACCTATTTTAAGCCTAGGGAGGCCCGCCGCTCAGATTAGCCGCCAAACTAACGGTTCTCAGTTTTGACGTTGCCCAGGAAACACGTGGAGGTTTGAGTCGTCTTGAGGCGATTTCACAAAGATTATGCTGGCCTCGCCAGGTTGAGATAGTCAGACATGTTACATTGTTACATCGCCCCAGATTCCAGTTTGAAATTTACTTTTCTTAAAGCTTTTGCTTCCACGCCTTTCCTTACAAGACGATAGCACCCAATGTATTTTTTCTCAATTTGCGTATGAGATGAAATGTACTCAATAATATTATCTGCCGTGACATTGCATTTAAAAAATGATAGATGCAGATATTTCATAGGTGCAACTAAATCGAGCTCTTTGTTAGGGTTGCTACCAACAATAACCATTTCATTATTTACATTGTCTTCCTTGCAGGGTTCAGAAATTTTCACTCATGCAACAGAAATCTCCAACATAAATGTAAATAAACACTATTTGAAGCACACAACTCACAATTTTAGTTTCATTTCATTTTTGTGTGTAACGTAGTTATCGTGTTGTTGATCATCCAACATGAATTCTTTGTTTTAATATTTGCTTGTGCGTCACAAACTCAAACAATGATCGATCTCAACAATTCTCTGTGTTTCAGTTTTACACTTATGTTTGCGTCAAAATGTTCATGTTGGAGAATTCAGGTCTTTGTCGAAACCAAAACAAAGACAATTTTTCCAACATGAACAAGTGGTGTTTGCAAAATTGTCTTTGTTTGTGTCGGTCATTAAGATCGATCACTATTGTCGTGTGGCGTAAAAAACAAATGCTGTTCTGGTTGCTGTGCAGCGTATTGAACTGGAAATATTTTAAAATATTAAAATAATAACCTAATAATATGTCTTTTCAAGATTTTTAAACTTCATTTATCAGTGTTAAGGTGTCGCTGATTTTGAATCTAAAGTCAGAATTTGAAAATTCAAGATGGTAGATAGGGTTGCCACCTTAATTTTTTGTAGTTTTAAGAATTCAAGTTCAGCTGTTCTGGTCCATGTGAGCAGATGTTTCATGCATATTGTGCCGGTATTTCCAAGTCATGCCTTGACGACTTAATCTCAGCGATCAGGCCTTCGCTGGTACTGTGCTTCGTGTAGGGAACTTACCCCAGATGAACTTTATTCAAAAATTAAACTCTTTGGGGAAAGTCTTAACTGATTAAACAAGAATTTTCGAGAAATTGTAACATTTTTTAGTGAAGTAAGGGCCGCACCCAGTACCAGCGTCTATGATGAAAATTCCATTTCGGAAAATATCCCGCTTTCTTTGTCACAGACTGTTTCTTCAGGGACACAAACAATCCTTTCATCAGAAGACCACATTATCGCAAAAAAAAGAGAAAAAATAAAAAAAATAAGAAGCGAAAATCATCTGCATCTACTTCTTAGGCCAAGCAGCCCTCAGCACCGCTTTTGAACAGGAACACTCCAGTTACTTCCTCGTCACCTTCTAACATTCCTTCTTTGACTAATAGTTCAGTTTTGACTCCTATTGAGCCTAGAAATCTATCAAGCTTAAGGGCAGTGTCGAGGAAAAAAAATGTATTTATTTCACGTCTTCAGCCCGACACAACTGTTGAAAATGTATTGACCTTTATCAAACATAATAACTTGTTGAGTCAAAAAGCATTTTGTTCATGCAAAAAAATAGGTAATAAACCTTCCCATGCTTCCTTTATTCTCACAGTTCCAGCTGAAGAGTTTGCAACTGTTCTAAACTCTAATTTGTGGACTGACAATATACTCGTTACAGAGTTTCAGCCTAAGAATAAGACTAGAGGGACTACTCAAGCCGCTCGTCAATCCCAAAAAAACTGAATAGGCTATCCCTTTACTATGTAAGGGGATTACGCTCTAAGACTCGAGACATATTTTTAATGTCTCAGAATTTCTCTGAGGATATTATCGCATTGACTGAAACTTGGTTAAACGGAAGCATTACTGACTTAGAATTGTTTGATAACAGTTTTGAAGTTTATAGAAGAGATAGACACGCTGACAATACTTCTGCTGTCGGTGGAGGTGTCCTATTAGCTGTAAGGAACTCCTTCGTTAGTTCCATTATTGTTATTCCCTGCTCTGCTAACATCGAACTTATATACGTTAAGGTTGTACATTGCAATTCTAATGTATATCTTATTAATGCATACGTTCCTCCTAAGAGCAGTGTAGAAGTTTATGCAAGCCTTGCGGATTGCATAGAATACGTTATAAGCATAATTGACGTTAATGACGACATTTTATTGTTAGGTGATTTTAATCTGCCTGACTTGAAATGGGAATCTTCTGACGATGATACATATTTTTGTGCATCTAATTCGAAGACACGCCAAGAGCATATATTTGTTGATAATATATGTTCTGACTTACAACAAGTGAGTTGTATTTATAATAGTCGTGAAAGACTTCTTGACCTAGTCTTAACTACAGACAATGTGATTGTTGAGAGGGCCCCTCATGCTTTGACTGCTGTTGATAAATACCATCCACCATTGAGCATATGGTACAAATCAGACAGGGATAATATAGTAAAGTCTAACTCACTAGATAAAGTTTATGAATTCAATTTTAAATAAGCTGACTATTTGAAGTTGAATCATTTACTTTAAAGTAAACTTCATGTAATTTTAGAATATGTTAATAATAACACTCTTGATGATTCAATTAATTTTTTTTTATATGGAAAACTTTGCTATGTTTTCTTTGTCCGTGCCATATAGCCTTAAATTTACGAAAAATTGTACTTACCCCTGGTACACAAAAGAGTTAAAGATTCTTCGCAACAGCAGGAATAGGGCATGGAAAAAATATGTCTGTAGCTTAGACTTGAATGACCTAGAAATCTACAAGCGTTTGTTTCTGAATTTTGAAAATTGCTCAGCTACCTTATATCAAAACTATTTAGACAGTATAAAGCTGAGAATATTGTCTGATCCGAAGAAATTCTGGGGTTTCATAAACACAAAAAAAAAATCTGATGGACTCCCTTCATCATTTAAAACCTCTAATGGATTTACTGACGATCCTGTCGTAATTTGTGGTCTATTTGCCAATCTCTTTAAAGAATCCTTTTGTTCAGACTCTTTCAATCCTGATGAAGAGTACTTTGAATATATGAACTCTACACCCAGGGTTTCGTTGGATTCTATATCCTTTACTTCAGAGGATATTTTAAAGTATACTGGATTGATCGATGAGGATTTTAATGCTGGACCTGACGGAATTCCTGCCGCAGTGTTAACACGATGTGGTTCCGTTCTAAGTCAACCACTGTCCATGTTATTCAATAAACCAATTAGCGAAAGTATTTTTCCACTTTTTTGAAAAAAATCTTTTATAAGTCCAATTTATACACTCACAAAAATAATTTGTTGGCGTTAGGTTATAGTAAATACATTTTAAGTGGGGTACTCATAAAGTGTTTGTTCCAATTAAAACTCTGTTTATTTAACTGTAATTAAATAAGCATAATCGACTTTCGGCTGACGTTAATGCTTATTTTATTATTGTAACTTCATGCCTAAATAACAATTCGGTTAAAATTCAATATTTATGCTTTAGTTGCAAGAACTGAATGGAATTTGTCATATCAACTCACTTCCCGTCTAAGCAATCTCAATTTATCCAAAACAACTGACCAGTACAATTACAGATTTACGGATAAAAGGAGTAGTTGAAATATCCGCATTATTAATTCTGTCAATAGAATTTTTCTTGCGTTACCACCGAATTGCAACGATATTTCAATATTCAGTTGCACCGCCACCAAAGTCAATTGCAACAGACGAATAGTCAATAAAAGCTTTTTTCACGCTCGCTGTGTTGCTCGTTCCTCTTTTGTTCAGTATTCGGTTGATTTCTAGTGTGTGTTCTCGGTGCAAATTGTTGAAGTGTTTTTAGGTAAAGGAATAATTTAAAAATTATATTTTATCTAATATATAATATATATAACTTGTGCAGTCTGTATTTATTAAATTAATTTCTTCTTAAATAACTGCAAATGTACATTAAGAAACAACAAAGCAATCCTTGTTTCCGTCGTTTGATTTATGGTTCGGTCGGTATTCTCGCTGCAAGTGGTTGGTTAAGTGTTCAAAGTGAAGTGATTCAATTTTTAATAAATAAAACTTGTGCCGTTGAAATAAATCTAATTTATTTCTTCTTAAAAATATGCAAATTTGCAAAATTAGCAGCAACAAAGCTTGTTTATTTTCATCGTTTATTTTTCACACTCGTAAGTCGAAACGATGGGAAGACTCGGTTCATATAACAAACAGTTCGTTGTGCACAACCGAATGGCTCAAAAGCTTGTCTGCAGTTCCGTTCTCGCAACGGAATGACGCAATTAGCTCAATTGGGAAATTGGCGATTGTGGCAATTGCATTTAGAAAATTGCCGACAATCGACAAAGTTAGTAGGGCAATTTTTCGGTTGCGGCAATGGGTTTAGTTCTGTGAGTGTAAAAAAGGTTGTAAGAACGATATAAATAACTACAGGCCTATCGCGAAACTCTCGTCGATTCCAAAACTTTTTGAGCGACTCGTGTATGATCGTGTGAAAATTCGCTGTGGGAAGGTCATGACAACTCGTCAGCATGGATTTGTTACTGGCAGATCCACTGTGTCTAATCTCCTCGATTTTACAACGTTTTGCTTAAATTCATTTTATTCAGGTAACCAGGTCGACTGTACTTACACTGATTTTAGTAAAGCATTTGATAAACTGCCACACAACTTAATTCTATTTAAACTAAAGTTAATGGGTTTTCCACAATTTTTTGTAAGCTGGATTCAATCGTATCTGACAGAGCGATCTTATCAAATACGATTTCGAGGCGTATTGTCAGCTGAATTTATTGCTGAATCAGGTGTTCCTCAAGGTAGCCACCTTGGTCCACTTCTGTTTATTTTAGCCATTAATGATGTAACCCACATCATCAAACACTCTCATCTACTTATCTATGCAGATCTGCTCCAGTCTGATTTGAAATCCTTTGAAATTTGGTGTTCTAAAAATAATATGTTTCTAAATCCAGATAAATGCCAAACTATGACCTTTTCGCGAAAAAGGAATAATTAAATTTTTGATTATAAGATAAAAGATACTGCTTTAAGTCGTGTAGATGCTGTCAAAGATCTTGGTATATGCATGGATTCTAAGCTATCGTTTAACGTTCATATTGATTACATTTGTAAAAAAGCATCTTCTATGCTCGCGTTTATAAAACGCTGGGCCAAAGAATTTAATAGTATGATCACAACTACAATGCTGTATTATGCAATTGTGCGACCTCACTTAGAGTATGCAAGTCAAGTTTGGTTCCCAAGTTACAATGTACATGTTGAACGTATAGAGAGAATCCAAAAACGTTTTGTTCGGTTTGCTCTAAGGGGCTTAAGTGCAACGGACACTTTAAACCATCCTCCTTATGAGGATCGTTTAAAACTATTAAAAATGCAATCTTTGAACGAGAGAAAGAAGTCTGCAGATATCGTCTATTTACACCAACTCATAACTGGTGTATTCGATTCACCAGAACTCTTAACTCTTATAAATATTAACACTAACCGTAGAAGCAGTAGAAATGCTAACAATTTAATTTACTTACCTTTTAGTAGAACAAATTATAGGGCTACTGCTCCTTTACATCGCATGAGTACCTTTGTTAACAACTGTAGCTTTTTTGATGTTAACTTATCGAAAGGTCAACTCAAAAATAGATTGAAAACTAATGTATGATTAGATCTATGTAAACGCATGCTTAGTTGTTATGTCTTGTGTTGTCCCTGAGCCCAACCCATATTATGGTGGGTAAATTTTTCTTACTTTAGATTGTTTTGGACCGCTCTTATCGATATCATTGAGATATTTTAATGTTATTTGGGCTGGTTCTTAAGATGATCTAATGCGGAGAAAGTGCGAAAAAGCTGTAGTAGTTGAACTCTATTGTGATTGCATGTATTAATTGATATAAAAAAAGAATTGATTTGGTCTTCAATGAATTAATATGACTTTAATTCTCTAAGTACGGCACATTGACCATCAAATATTTTAGCAGCCTTATCTATGGCAATAGTATCTAAAATAATAACACTTAGATAGGTACATAATTTATCACTTGGACCAAAATTCATTACACCGGGTTCGGGCATGGTTATTTCCGCTTTCTTTGTTCTTTACTTCATTTAAGAATTTTTGAACCAAAAACTTCACAAATAAATTGTGGAAAATGTGAAATTATAGGAATGGAACAACTGAGGAATGGAAATGCTTTAGGGGTTAAGGCATAACACTAGCCTCGGTTCAAATTGTCTTTCACGTTTGTTCTGCCAAATCGATAATTCACGTATGGTTCCGATCAATTCTTCCTCTAATAAGTTATCCCTTTCCTTTCAGGTCAAAGACCACACGTTGTTTGTATAAGGCGCATGTCTTGGTTCTTTGATCTTTTTTAAAACAAAAAAAAAACTTTACTTCCTAACGTTCTCTCACAATTGGTTTTTTCAACCGCTGACCATTGCCGCAGCGTTATTATGGTTTACTTCATACAATTTATACTAGATTATGGCGCAATCTCTTTGCTTGACCCCCAGTAAATACTTTTTTAAGATTTGCGTCTAAGGATTTCAAGTAGCTAGGGGGAAAATGTTTTTCGCACACCCTAAAATACGTTTTGAACTTCATGACACATATTTTTTCCCACCGCTAACGGATTTTTGGTTCTAGTAGAATAGCAAATTTTCTGATATTTTTGTCAATCCATGTTTTGTGACAAAAAACACACGTTACATACGTTCTGCCACAAATTTGAATTGAAATTATGTTACAACATAATATAGTAATTCTATTCAATGAACGAAGTATATATACTGAAAGCATATAGCTATAATTTTACGCTAAGCGCTTTCACGAACCCACCCTGAATAAAAACCGAGTTAATTGCGTAATTGTATTAAAAAGAAATTGCCATCACAAAATTATTTGGAACTTTACAGAAATTTTAGATCTATTAATGGTAAGTTCATTTATAATTTTTTAAATTGTTAATTAAGAAAATAGAAACGAAAATTCGTTAAAACAAAAATGAAACCACGGTCGCATAATATGCATTATACGTATTGTATACACCACGTTTTTTTGTCGTAAGCTGCGTATGTTTTATCCCTTACAATTGTATTATTGCAAATTAGGCTGATGTAAACTTACCGAACATACGCTGTTTACATCGACAATACGGTGTTCATTGAATACTACTTGTATTTCTGTATAATTTGTTTTCTGCCTTAACTAACTTTCTTCTAAATTACACGTTCCTTTAATAAAATGCATTAATTAGGTGTTGAGCAATGACAAAAATAACTTTTTATTTCAAATTTGCAAAGGAGCTATCTAAATTCCTAGAATATACTTGCAACATAGCATACACTTGCGACGCAACACCTACATAGTTTATTTTTCTTATTAACTTGGCAAGAAATCATTGAAAAACTACTACACTAGAAAACTTCACAACGAAACACTGAAACATACCTCTTTTTCAAGCCTTCTTGATTATTTTATTTTTTTTTTTCTCCTCTCTGATGTATCGTCTGTTCTATTGTTTGATCAAATTTATTTTCTTTCCGATCATGACTTATTTTTTTGTATACTTGATATACCGCTATCTCGGACTTTAACGTCCAAAACTATTACCTACAAAGACTTTAAATGCATTGATCTTCCGGCTTTAAGCAATGATGCCTGTTCTATTCCATGGAATGATATCTGGTTCTTTTCTAATGTAAGTGACAAAGTAGATGCCATAACTCAACATTTTAGTCATCTCTTTGAAACTCATGTTCCGATGCGTAATATTGTAATACAAAATGTGTCTTGTCCATGGTGCACGTCCAGTGAGCAGAATGCGATAAGAAACCGCAATAAAATACATAAGCGGTGGAAAAGAAACCCGTCGTCGCTAAATTGGGAAGAGTACAGAGTGGCAAGGAATGCTTCAATTCTTATTTGCAGGCAATCCAAGTTAAAATTTTATTCTAATAAACTAAAAACATCGCTTCCTTCTAAAGAGCTATGGAAAAATCTAAGAAACATTGGAATTAGCAACAAGCCTATAAGTTGGGGTAAGTGAAAATGAGGTTGTTAAATATGTAATGAAAATTTAATCGAATGCGGTTGGTGAGGATAGAATTCCGATTAAATTTATGAAACTCATTTTACCTTTCATAGTTAGCCCACTAACGCATATAATCAATCATTTGACACTTTTTAGACAGTGTCAACCCCAGCTCTAAAACTCCAGTCCACAGTGCTGAGTTACCAATGCTGATCACAAATTCTTCATTTCCTTCTTTTGAGTTTGTCTCAGTAAGTGAATATTTTGTTGCTAAATGTATAATGAAGATAACTTCGAATGCTGTTGAAATTGATGGAATGCCGATTAAGCTTATAAAACTAGTCTTGCCATATATAATATCACTGTTAACGCACATAATTAATCATTGTTTAACTAGCTCCCGATTTCCTGACTTATGGAAAGCTGTTTACGGTCTTGCCGGTGGCAAAATCTGCATCTGCCTCTGTACCCAATGACTACCGACCTATTAATATACTACCTGCGCTGGGAAAGGTTTTGGAACGCATTATGGCCAACCAAATCGCTGACCACCTTAATACATTTAAGTTGTTATCGCCGCAGCTGTCTGGTTTTAGAACTGGCCACAGTTGTTCTACGGCTGCTGTTAAAATCAAAGACGATATCAGAATTTCTTACGACCAAAACTTTCTGACACTTCTTTGCCTTGTAGACTTTTCTAAAGCATTCGATTCAGTTAATGATAATCTACTTTGTCAAAAGCTTAGGAGCTACTTCATGTTTAGTTCTACTGCTGTAAATTTAGTTTCCAACTATCTGGAAGGGAGAATGCAACGAGTTAAAGTGGGAAATGCCGGTCTCATCACTCAGGCCGGTAGTTTCTGGAGTTCCTCAAGGGTCTATTCTGGGCCCACTATTGTTCTCCATTTTCATCAATGATATTTTCTCCGTCTGTAAATATGCAACTGTTCATTCTTATGCTTATACTTGTATACACCATGTTAACAACACAATAGGTAGAATATATGGGACATTACGTTACTTACGCACCTCTTTGGACTACACGCCTCTTGAAACTCATCGCAAACTAGTTATACAATTAATCATGCCGCACATAACATTTTTTGATGTAGTGACAGCATAAACTCCTTGTATCATTCAATAGTGCGGCTAGGTATATGTATGGAGTTGATCGCTAAGACCATATTTCTACACAAAGTAAAGACATTCTTGGCTGTAGTTTATCTGAGTATTTAAACATCCGAAACATTTTATTTTTACACAAGCTAATGTATTCACAAAGCCCGGGATATCTTTACAAGAAATTGCAATTTTTCCAATCACAACGGTCAACTAATTTTGTTTTTCCTAGGGTACAATATCTGAACAGTAGTAATTAATCTCTATGAAGTCCCCATTTCAATCTGGATTTCGTGGTGGCCACAGCTGTGCAACTGCCACTCTTAAGGTACTGGACGATATTCGATCACCTTATGATGAAGGCCTTCTTACCTTACTCTGCTTAATTGAATTCTCTAAGGCATTTGACACTGTAAATCATTTCTTACTTTGTCAAAAATTAAAAAATTATTATGGGTTTTGTGCTAATGCTGTTAATCTTGTAATCGAACAGAGTTCAGAGAGTAAATGTTGCAAATAAGTGCTCTCAATATAAGTATGTCTGCTTGGGCCTCTTTTGTTTTCAATATTTATATGTGATATTTTTTCCGTATGTAAACATTCCTCTATGCATGCATATGCGGATGATGTCCAGCTTCATCTTTCCCGCAGAACGGGTCTTTTAGAAGATTTAAGCTACAGATTGAATGAAGATCTCGATAGTGCGCTGAAAACATGTGAAACAATGCGCTGAAAACATGTGTTGCCTATTGCCAAAAATAAAATCTGCTGAGAGGACATTCCGGACTTGTATATAGGGGACAGGATGCTAAAAATAGTAAGCAACGTAAAGAGTCTTGGCTTTCATATTAATTAGTCATTAACTTTACCGATCATATCAATAGTGTTGTCCGAAACATTTATTATACCCTGCGAAATTTAAGAATGTCGGCGCAGTTTACACCTGTTGATACTAGGCGAAAATTGGTGTTAAAAATGATAATTAATAATCCCTGTAATAATTCTGAAATTATTTACAGTAAACTAGATACTGGGCACAAACTGCAAATTGCGTTTAATCTCACCTCCAGAACAGCATACTTGGTTGTGATATAATAAGCCTTCATAAATTGATTCACTTTAAAGTAAAATTGTATCATTTTGAAAAATTACAATTTTGTCAGTCAAACAGAAGTTATATGATGATAATACCTAACTTTAATTCCCTGAACTTTACCAGACTATTTTTCGTTAGTGCCATTAGATTATGGAATGCATTACCCAGTCACCTTAAATCTATTAGAAATGAAAGAAGCTTTAGGCAAGCAGTTTTAAATCTTTTTGCTTGATTGCAAATATCTTTATATAAAATAATTAGATTTCTATTTCTAGCTCCCTATTAACATTTGACGATTTGTTTCTTACTATAATTCTTACTATATTTCTTGCTATTTCTTACTATCTTCTCCTTATACTGAGATTGATATTATTAAATAATAATTTTTTCTAAATTTTTTTAACTATGCCGCAGGGCAGGGCAGGCCACTCCCTTATGGAATGTCGGGTATGACGATCCCGCGGATCCTGAGTCATTGCTCTTGTTTTTAACTTTATAAAAAATTTAATTGTTATGATTAAGTATTAATAATAAATAATAATAATTATAATAAATTCATTAATCAAATTTATTGACAATGTTATAATGTCATAATCGTTGAATCTGAATATAATATTATTGTTAAGCTACTACCTTTGTATTTGAAAAGAACATGTTCTTATAATACTAATATTGAATATCAAATAAATAAATGTTTGGTAATGGATATCTATCGGGTACTGTTATAGTGTTTAATCGTCTGTAATCTCCACATGATCTCCAGACGTTTGGTTCCCGTTTCGGTACTAAGTGTAATGGAGAAGATGTATTTGAATTAGGTCTGCAAATGCCGGATTTAACTAAGAATTCAAATTCTTGTTTTGCAATTTTAAATTTTGGTATATCTAGACGTCTTGGTCTTGTAAACGGTAAAGGTCCTTGTAACAATGTGATGTTCTGTTTTGTGTTTGATAGGTGCCATATAATTTGGTTCTGTAAAAAGCGTAGGAAATTGTTGTGTATACTTGTTGTCTAGTGTGAATAATTTTGGTGATGGAGATTCCGAGTCTGCTGCGATAGCGTTAGCGCTGAGTTTTGTTTAAACAAAAAATAAGTTATTTAAAACAAGAGAGGTAAATAAAAATAAATAAAAACAAAACTTCAACGCTTTCGTTGCAAAAACTTTTTTCACGATAGAGGAAAAGTGACATTGACGCCAATGTAGCAAGGGACTTGGTAAGACAGCGATAGCGTCAGTACCAGTTTACTTGCGTAATAGTTTTTTAAAAATAAGGATCGTACGATTTCTTCGTATATCTTTCCATAAAGAAAAAAAATATCTTTCCTTTTCAATATTTTCTATCGTAATTAAAATTTTATTTCATTATTATGAAATATCTCAAATAATTTTCATTGAAGTACAAATTATATTTTAAAAGTATTTTAAAGTAAAGTAAAGTATTTAAATATTTAAATAATATGACAAAGAGTGAAACTATATAATAACAATATTACAATCGTTACATTGGCGCCCAACTAAAAAATCTAAAAACTAGCCGCAAGAACTTCCTGTTTGCTGATACAACGGCATATTCCATACGCCCGAAGTCCATACAATTCTGCGACAGCGACATCCATTCATTCGCTGAAATTACATATATGACGTACCGCAGCAAATTAAGCCGTGCAATTTACACTCATCAAACTGTGCATAAGCTCTTTAGCCGCAGCGAAGCCCATTTCGTTCACTGTTTGTAAGTCTAATTAACGTGAACTTGCCTCTGCCACTGCAACTTAACCCTTGCTGTGTGTGCTCATCTTCAAACAAACCTCACCAAAAATAAATAATACACGAGAGAGACTGGTACTCACGCTTTTGCAGTCTTACCACGTCCCTCGTCTCATTAGCTGTTCATCCGCAGTGACGCACAATCATCTACTATCCGCGCGTTTACTTAAGATCCTTAGAAGCATTTGCCATCCGTCTCTCATCTATACTACCATCGTGTCCATCAATAACGACGCATATACTATACATCTGCACCTTTTAAACCTGTTTTCTACCGCAATAATACTATATCCAATCCATTCGTGCTATATTTACTTTACTGTGAGGTCGAAACTCACAACTCTACAAAAGCTATTTAAATAGCCTGTACTAATTGACCATTCAAGAAAAACATGCGAAGAAGTCCCCGTACCACTTCAACTGTTGGTGGATCAACGTCATCTACTGTTGATCAAATCAGTTAAACCAACATCAGTATGACTCGGGAACAATTTACCGAATTATTAGAATCTATCCAATCGAATCACGAAATTCGATCATCATTCAGCAAACGCAGTGCTCGATTCAATGGAGATCCAGGCACTAATAATGTTGAAGATTTTGTCGCAACCATTCAAGTGTTCAAAGAAGCCGAGAGCATCAATGATAGATTCGCTCTGGCAAGTTTTCCGCTATTACTTGAAGGCTATGCATCCTCTTGGTGGCAAGGTGTAAAAGACGAAGCAAAAACATTCAACGAAGCCATCCTTCTTTTATTGCAAGCATTCTCTCCACCAAAACCTGATTGGAGAATTTTTTACGAAATTAATAAAGACCAGCAACATACATCAGAAACAACAGACAATTTCGTCTGTCGAAAACGAAAACTTTTCGCTCAACTTAAAGAGAAACTAAGTGAAAACACTATGCTAAATATTCTCTACTCACAGCTCCTGTTTCAAATTCGCGATAAAGTCCCAAGAGAAAATTTTCGGACATTTCAAGAGTTGTTGTATAAAGCAAGAGAAGCAGAACTAATAACTAAGGAAAAGAACTCTACGAAAGGAATAGAAGACCAACTAAAACAATTTGCAATGAAACGCTGCACGTTCTGTCGCAAACGAAACCACACTGCTGAAGAATGCTACAAAAAAGCTGAAATTGAAAACCATAAGCAATCACAAGCTGAGCGAACCACTCTTAATTGTTACGGTTGCGGCGCACCAGGCGTTTATCGGTCAAACTGTCCAACCTGTAACAAATTTAACGACACCAAAAAGCCAGTACGGATAGAATTCAATTCAATAAATACATCAGTAATCGGAAGTGTACCTACCGTAACTTTGAATATAAATGGATTAAATGGTGAAGCTTATATAGACACCGCCGCACGAACAAGTGTTGCTGGACATGTACTTTTCCACAAACTAAAACAAAAAGGTGTGGAATTCAAAGAAATTTTTGCAGAATTGGTACTAGCAGACGGTATTCCAAAACAACAAAAGGTTTACTCCACGGAGGCAGATATTATAATAGGAAATAGATTTAAAAAGATCCAATTGATTTGCCTGGAATTGATTTCATGGAACAAGTTGGAATGGTGCTCGATTTAGCTCAACGTTATTGGTTTTATAAAGATGACCCAAATAAAATTTTTTAATTTAAAATGAAAACAGCTGAACCAATTATACCTCCTGAATATTCTACATCAACATACAAGTACTCTTCAGAAGAAATAAAGAAAGTTTTCGGAAGTTCTATCCCTAATGACCTACGCTTATTTAAAAATCGCGAACTTTTCCCACCTATGAAAAAATTAAGACTAATAAAAAATAATGAACCTTGCATTTTGAGTTTGAATTCTTTTGAAATTACCTTACGTTCAGATGAGGCTCCACACCTTAAAATTGTTGAAAAAGATTTCCTAAACAAAATCTTATTAGAAAATACAGATATATTTGATGATATAACCGAACCAGTCCCGTTTATTGAACATTATATAAACACCGGCACACATGAACCAATTTCATGCTCCCCATATAGACTCTCACCAGTAATGAAACAAAAATTAAAAACTTAAATAGATGATATGTTAAATAAAGGAATTATTGAAGAAAAAGAGTCACCATGGGCTTTTCCGGTTGTTATGATCCCAAAAAAGAATGGAGAAATCAGAGTTTGCATTGATTATCGCCGTCTAAACGCCATTACTATAACAGATACATACCCACTTCCTCGAATAGATGATCTTTTGCATGCAGCTAAATCAACGCCATATATGACTACTTTAGACTTAAAGGCTGGCTATTGGCAAATCAAAGTGGCAACAAAGGATAAACTGAAAACAGCTTTTACAACACCATTTGGCATTTAAGTATTCAATCGAATGCATTTTGGATTAAAAAATGTTCCGGCAACTTTTCAGCGCTTAATTGACAAGTTTCGCAACGGTTTACCAAATATTCTTATATTGGCATATCTAGATGACATAATAATATGTTCAAGTGACTTCAATTCTCATTTAGAAGATCTTCATAAAATATTTAGAAGACTCAAAATATTCGGATTTCACTTAAATAGAAAGAAATGTTTTTTCTGTCGACCAGAAGTAAAGTATTTAGGTCACATATTGACAAAGGAAGGACTAAAAATTGATCCCGGAAAAACAGAAGCTATCTTTAAAAGAGCAACTCCCAAAAAACTTAAACAACTTATTTCATTCTTACAAACATGTTCATGGTACCGTCGTTTTATACCAAATTTTGCAGATGTTTCTAAAGCGTTATCAAACTTAACAAAAAAAAAACACAAAGTGGAAATGGCTTTCAGAAGAACAATCGGCTTTTAATAATCTTAAGATTCTTTTGTCTTCACCACCAATTTTACGTCAAGTGAATGAAAATAAACCTTTTATCCTCAAAACGGATGCCAGCAACTATGCTTTAGGAGCAGTTCTACTGCAGGGGGAGAAGGAAACGGAGCATCCCATTGAATATGCAAGTCGCTTGTTGCTTCCTGCGGAAAGAAATTATTCAACAACAGAACGTGAAGCACTAGCGGTAGTATGTGCTATTCAAAAGTTTCGCGGATATGTTGAAGGATCTGAAATAACTGTTCTTACAGATCACCAACCTTTAAAATGGCTCTTCTCATTAAAATCGCCAACTGGCAGACTTTCCCGATGGGCATTAATGTTACAAATGTATAACATTCACTTTGGTTATACACCAGGTAGACAAAATGTTGTCGCAGATATGCTTTCGCGGCCACCAGATGAAGAGTTGGAGACCTACAACTGTACAATATTAGCGTTTGAAATAGATTTTCCACGAAAAGGAAAGGAAGAATATAGAACAGCTCAAATGGAAGATAAAGATATTAAGAAAATTATAGATTCATTCGAAAATAACGACGAAAACGTCACACTATACACTGACCGAGGATACATTATGCTAGATGGAATACTTTATCGTTGTTGCTCAGTAGAAGATTCTGATGATGGCCAACTAGTTGTTCCAAAATCAATGATACAATTGATATTACATAAGTATCATGATGATCCAATAGCTGGTCATTATGGTATAGAAAAAACCATAAATCGCGTAGCACAAAAGTTTTATTGGTCTGGAATGCGCTCAGATATTGCAAATTATGTAAAATCTTGTGTGCAATGCCAGAAGTATAAACCTACAAATATAAAACCAGCTGGACTACTACAAACAGTATCCAGTAATGAACGTTTTGAAATAATTGCTGTGGACTTATTTGGATCATTACCACGTACGAAAGATGGTCATAAATGGATTTTGATTGTGGAAGATTTATGCAGCCGATGGGTAGAACTTTTCGCACTGAAAGAAGGTAGTCATGTCATGACTGAAGTCATACTAAGGTTTGGAGTCCCTCGAAGAATACATACCGATAATGGAAGCCAGTTTATATCGGCACTTATGCAAAAATTAACATTTTGTTTAGGTATAGAACAAAATTTTACACCGGTTTATCATCCCGAATCCAACCCCGTTGAGAGAAAGAATAGAGATTTAAAGACTCAACTTTCAATTTGTGTTGGAAAAAGTCATTATGAATGGAATAATAAATTACCTACAATCCGATTTGCAATGAATACAGCAAAATGTTCTAGCACGGGTTTTTCAGCAGCGTATTTAACATTTGGACGTGAACTAAGAACTCCAACTGAAGTACATCATGATTTACGAGCAATTGTAAAATCTGAAAATTTCGTACATCAAATTACACCTCATTTATTACATCTTGCAGATGCACTAAAACTTGCCCAAGAAGCACAAGAACAAATGCAAGACAAGAATAAACATTTCGCAGATTTAAAACATAGACCGCAACCTAATATAAATATTGGTGATCGTGTTTTGATCTCAACACATGGTTTAAGTAAATGGAATCCTGAAGAAACTTCAAAATTCTTACCTCGACGTGATGGACCATACCGTGTTATTGCTAAAAAGGTTCCAGCTGCTTTGTCTTTGCATCTGAGTTAGATCTCGATACTCCATTAGCAACATATCATGCATCAGCCTTAACTCTATTTGATGGTTCATCAAGTACTCCAGTATATCCTATTAAACGCAGTGGTCGTCCAACCACAAAGCAAAGAAGTAGTTAATTTACAAGACATGGTTTTCAAAACTCATCAAAATTGCTGCTACATCATCGGGGCGATTTATTGTAGCAGAGGGGGAGCTTGTAACTTTTTAATATTGTTATTATATAGTTTCACTCTTTTTCATATTATTTAAATATTTAAATACTTTACTTTACTTTACTTTACTTTAAAATACTTTTAAAATATAATTTGTACTTCAACGAAAATTATTTGAGATATTTCAAAATAATAAAATAAAATTTTCATTACGATAGAAAATATTGAAAAGGAAAGATATTTTTTCTTTATGGAAAGATATACGAAGAAATCGTACGATCCTTATTTTTAAAAAACTATTACGCAAGTAAACTGGTACTGACGCTTTCGCTGTCTTACCAAGTCCCTTGCTGCAACACCATATTTTTTAATTGTTTTTCATGTCCCACAATGGCTATGCGGTGCTATTTTTGATATTTGCAAAAATTTTAAAAAGTTATATCCCTAATGTTTATATGTAATATTTAAATATGAAATAATTTTTGGTATATTATAGATTTAAAAGATATTTATATGACTCTATTATTTTTATAAGATTTGTAAATATACTAAAAGTTTTTATGTAATAATTGTTATGCTTAACTTATTTGCGTATAATAAAATGTATATTCTAATATTTATAAGTTATATTTATTAAGATAGTATTGTAGAATGAAAATTAAAGTAACGTTTGATTAAATTAATAAAATTTTATACTTAATTATTATATGTTATAGTACTATTCAGTATGTTCTATAACTTAACATATTATTGTGAATTTTCTTATGTTTATTATTTATTTCTATTTTTGAGTTTACACCTTCTCTATGGATTATTTTATATGGTATGGACTTTGAGATATTTTCTTAGTTTCTAATTTAACAAAATCTTCTTTTTGAAAATCAGAGATATTTACATTTTTGTCGTAAGCAATTTTTCGTTTGTATTTCAGAGTTTTTATTAATTATCTTGCTTTGTTAAATGAATTTCTAAGCCTTGCTTTTAACTCATTTGCATAATTTTCTAAATTGTAAATTGGTTTCTTATCTTGTGTTAAATCACTTAAAATTGTCGATAATTTACCAAAAATCAGTTCACACGGTGAGGCTGTATCAATATGCGGTTAACCCATTTATCCCATTCATAATTATCAGCAAAGGATAGAATATACTCGTTAAGTATCCTGTGGTTCCTTTCGAGAGCTCCTATCGTTTCGTGATGATAAGGTGCTGAGAAAACCTGTGATGTTTTAAGAAAATCGCAAACATTTCTTAACGGTTCATTCGCAAACTCTGTACCTCTGTCAGATTTTAGTTTTTTGAAAAATCCGTGTTTTAAAATTAACTGTTCTACAAGTCTTTCGGCTATAGTTTTTGGGTCTTTTGATTATATTGTATGTGCAATAACAAATTTTGTCAGTTCACATTGCATAGTCAGTATGTACTAAAACTCTGCACGAGTGCTCTTGAAATGCATTCCAGAACACTGGCTTGTGGAGCAAGCGTTGGCTATGTTTTGCTATCATCAATTAAAGCAAACGTAACACTACAGAGAGAGAGCACTCGTCGCGTGATCAGAACAAAAACAAACGAGAACCGAAGCAATGTTATGCTTGAGTCGACAAAGAAGAGCGCAGCAGAATGAAATAACTGCAAAGTAATGTGATTTACAGCAGAACACTTAAAGTTATAATGTATTTTTTAGGTTTCATAGTTTCTACATTTCCTTGTGAAGTAAAAATCATTTAAAACGCCAAAAAAAAAAGGATTTTCTTATTATTTTTTAAAATGATAATAGGAGACTTTTTTATAGTATGAAAATAAATTTATTTTTTTAATTTTTAATCATAGTTAAAGTAAAGAATAAAAAAACAAATATATTTTTTAAGTAACAACAAAAAAAATCATTAAATTTTACTGTGTTGTTTATGAGGATATTTTCTTGTTGTTGTAGGTTTGTTTTTACTTTTGCTATTGGTTGTGGTTTTGTTGATAATGATGTTGGATTGTTGTTATTGTTGCTGGTACTGTTGATGATTATAATGATGTTTAATTTGTAAATATGATTACTAGTAATGATGTGATTACGTTTGTTGTTGCGTTGTTGTTTGTGGTAGCATTGGTGTTGGTGTTGTTGGAACTATAAATAGTTTTGGTAATTGTGTTTCGGAATACCTAGAAATTGCGTTGACGGATAATGTTGTAAGGGGGTCAATTGGTTGTTTTGTATTTTAAATCTATTAAAAGTCCATATTTAGTAATAAAGTCTGCGCTTATAATCTGCTAGTATGAAAGGGAAATCTCGTCTAAGTTTTAAAGTTACGTTTAACAATTTTTTCCGCAAGTAGATATTGCTGTGCTATTAGCAGCTTGGAGTGTCAAATCATATTTTTTATGACTTTTTAATTTAGAGGATGGCAGTTCGGAAACTTCGACACCACTGTCGATTAAAAAATTTTGGTTGTTGTCGTTGTCAAATATAAATAAACGGCGTGTTAATGTTATTGAACTACCGTCATTAGCCGTTGCAATGATGGTGTGTTTTAGTTTGTTGTATTTTGTGTATTATGTTGTTGGTTGTTTTGGGTGAATGAAAATGGTTGTTCACATTTCCTAGCGTCCCTACCGAATTTAAAATGATATTTGCAAACCCAATTGTTCGGTCGTTGGCGTGACGTGTTTCTAGTTCGACGCGGTGAGAACCTTCTGCAGTTGAAATTTCGTGAATTGGATCGAGAGCGATTATGTTGTTCATTTTTAATTTCTTGACCTTCTACTGAAACTCTATTGAAACATTCAAGGATCTTTGTAGTTGTTTCAGAAAAGTTTTGTGTTATTTTCGCTAGCTCGTTGGAATTCTTTCCAATTGCTGAAATCTCTGACCCAGCTATAACTTCCCATAGGTTGTCCGCTAGTTTAAATTGGTCTTCGATTTCGTTATGGCTAGCTCCGGTAAGTGCAATATTTAGATTTTTAGGTAATTTTCTCAACCATAGTTTATACTAAATTATGATCTACTGTCGAACCAGCTAGAAGTAATAATGATCGATAAAATTGAGATGGTTTTTGGTCGCCCTTCTCGGTACCTGACAACATTATGTCGAATCGTTTTTTTTTCCGCTTAATTAGTGTCTATCTGTCACGACATTTTTCAAAGCTTCGTACTGATTGGTCAAAGATGGTTTTTGAATAAAATCAAGTACTGTGACGATGACTTCTTGTGAAAGAGCTGTCACTAGATATTCGTACTTGGTTTTGTCTACCGTAATCGCTTTCGATTGAAACTGAATTTCTGCATGTGCGAACCATGCATCTGGACAACTGGTAAAGAGTTGTGGTAATTTGACTGACGTCGCATGAATTTCAGTACTGGCTGAAGTAATGAAAGGATTGGTCAATAACTCTGTCTCTAAATTTGCTAAGTGTGTGCGTGTATCACCTTCTCCGTGGTGAGTAATGTGTGGGGGTGTATGTTGTATACTCATTTTAAAAAATTAAATTAAAAGTGTTCCTATTTGTTTCCTATCTGTAAAACAGTTGCAGTGGAGTGCCTACGGCGTAAGAAGCTTTTGGTTCCCTACGTTCTAATCGTTCTACTACCGTGTAAGAAGCTAACCTCGTGATAAGCTAAAGTAAAAAAATACATACATAAATTTAAAAATTGTTGTTGTTGGTGTTGCTGATGTTGGCGTCGCTGCTTATTTTAGCATCGCTGCCGCTGTTAGCGTCACTGCTTTTATTAGCGTCGCTGTTAGCGTCGTTGACGTAGGATGCAGCGTTCTTGTACGCAGTGACCGTGTCTGCTGCGCTTTGGTTGTTGTTGGAGCGTTGCTGGCTGTTGTTGTTGTTAATGTGACTGTTATTATACAAATGGTGCAGCACTAGTGTTAAAGCGTGACGATGATGGTGTTATTACTATAAAGGTTGAATGTTGAGGTACGCCGTTTGGTATCTTTTGTGGCTGAACGTTGTATATAACTGCTCTTCAAGTTGGTGTTGCCGTGTGCAAGAAATTCTTGTATATTAAACCCGTGGTCACTCAAAGAATATTCTTCGGTGAAGAAGGATGAAAGCAACTAATGTGCAGGAAAATCTGTCGATGATGATTGATAATGATGATACGCACAGGAAAAATTATGATGTTGCTTTCTGTTGTCAATAGCTGCAGTTTAAATGTGGTTGTACAGTGTGTAGTTATATTATTTAGAGTACGGATGTCTATGTTCAGACGTTGTTTCGTTATATTTAATAGCCGCTTCCGTCTTGTGTGACAATCGTGAATGTTGTTAAGCAGATGATGAAAGACCGTTGCTTAAAAAATACGGTCCAGGCGGCAAAAACGGACTCAAGCATCAAGGTGCTCGTGAACAATGCTCCTAGCAGGATCGCCAGTTGTGGTTCTGTATGCGCAATGAAATGCTTTTTTTATTTTGTATATAATTTTTATTTGATATTTATTTAAGAAAAACTTTTTTAATACAATCCAGATCAAATATTTCCGAATAATAATTTTTGTAACAAACATTGTTTTGATTAATTATAATTGACATTTTTCAAAACAATTTTTTTATTAATATATAAAGTAAATTAAAGCATATTTTTTTATAATGTGTATTTGAATGTATGAAATCATGTATGTGTGTGTGTGTGTGTGCTTTTGTATGTATGTAATTAGAACACTATGAGTACAATGAGGTAAATTTAATTTTAACAAGTGACGCGGCGCTTATAAAAAATACAATTAACACTTTTCGAATTGTTGGTAATTTCACTGCATTAAGTTTAGCCCGCATTTGGCCAACTAAAAAGATATGATTTTTTGTCAATTTAGCGATTCGAATATTATTCTTTTGGTCTATTACCTGAACGTAACTTCACTTAACTAAGCGAAACGTAGTGTGATGTAGTGTAGCAAAAAACGATGGACGATCCAAACGTATCACAAAACTGATAAGAATGTACGAGACACAAACTGTATTTTTGGCAGTGACAGTAAATCACATGTTAATTTAAAAAATTTGTATTACTTAAAGTAAAAACATGCAAGTCATGCTAAAAACAGTTCTTTTTGTACCATTTAATTAAAAAACTCTGCATTAATATTGCCTTAAATTATCTTTGTCTGAATTTTAGAACAAGAGTCGAGAAAATCCAGTTAGAGGTAGAAAATCTTTCCGCTTAACTGGAGTTAAAAAAATTATGAAGATTTAAAAAAAATATTTTTAAAAAAGTAATAATTTCTTTAGATAGCTTCGAGAAGTATGCCATAGATCAGTGAATAATAACCGAATAATTATAAAATTTTTGTATAATCAAGAAGATAAAAAAATAGTAAATTCGTATTTCTTTTAAATTAAATTTTTTTTTATATTTAGGGCTTATATTTGCCATGAACCCTTAAAATGGATTTTTCCTCATACAAATCGTATGGAAAAAAGCGCAACCTCTTAACCTTAACCGATTATTTTAAGACTTATAGAGATGGGTTCTATCCTATGTCTCCTAAGGAAGTGTGTAAGCTGCGAAAAAGAAACTCGATTTTTTAAAACCACCCTAATATTTATATTTAATGCTGATTATTTTTTAAATAATTATTTTGTTATTTTTTTCTTTTTAAACAACTTGACCTATAGTAGGGCATTCAATTTCCGGACGCTTTGGCAATCCCGGGATTTCGGGATTTAAAAAACGCAATCCCGGGTTTGACAAACCTTACAAACCGGACTTTTTGGAAGACGTAATATGAAGTTTCAAAGTAGTTGTTTCAAAGTAGTTATGCCTTGTTTTACTACACAAAACATTGCAGAAGATTTTAAAATACTAAAAAAAAAAATAAAATCGATAAAATCTTTGGATTGTATTTATTGTTTATTTCTGAGAAACAAGGATGAATTCTTTAAAAAGAATTAATTAAATGAGATCATTCGGAAGGTTCAGAAAATTATTGAAAAAATAAAAAAGTTCATTAATATTAGTATTTCTAAGTAGGAATTTTGTGATATTTTGTACAGCTTGTTTATGGATTTTTTTTTTTAATATTTTAAGGTTACATTTTAGTTTTTCTAAGTTAGTAATTTTTAATATTTTGTACAGTTAGTTTAAGAAAGGATCATATATTTATATTTTTCACGTCATATTTTGTACAGCTAGTCAAACAAATTTTTTATTTTAGTATTATTAAAAATTACATTTCAGTATTTTTAAGGAAGTATCATGTGTTTCAAAAATTGTTTTATTTTGCACAGCTTGTTAAGAAAGATTTTTATTTGAAAATTTTTTAAATAACATTCA
The DNA here is from genome assembly GCA_963920525.1 of Dichetophora obliterata. NCBI lineage: Eukaryota > Metazoa > Arthropoda > Insecta > Diptera > Sciomyzidae > Dichetophora > Dichetophora obliterata. The sequence continues at coordinate 140,271,368 of OY986436.1, read as the reverse complement.
GGTTTTTCTTAGGTAACATCATTGAATTTTTTGTACATGTTCTTAATATTGAAAAAAAATTTAATAGTATAATAATTTTAGTATATCTAAGTAATAATTTTTAATATTTTGTACCCATGCTTACGCTACCAAAAAAAAATATATACATATATTAAAAAATTATAAAATTCTACTAATTTACAATAATATAGGTTGGATGTACCATCGGATTGAATCCTTAGGTGATAAGAGGCAACGCGAATCTTATGCTATTTTATGCTTACAAAAATCAATTGAGGCAAATCCAAAGTCTGGACAGGCGTTGTATTTATTGGGAAGATGTTTTGCCGGAATAAATAAAGTGCATGACGCCTTTATAGCATACAGAAACTCAGTAGAAAAAAGTGAGGGCAACGCAGATACCTGGTGTTCCATTGGGTAAGTAAGCAAATTTTAAATTGTGCCTCTAAAAATAAATACATATTTTGAATAAAGCGTTTTATATCAACAACAAAATCAACCAACCGATGCTTTACAAGCGTACATTTGCGCAGTTCAGCTTGATAAAAATCACCAAGCCGCATGGACGAATCTAGGAATATTGTATGAAAGTTGTGGACAGCCAAAAGACGCTTACGCATGCTACCTTAATGCAATCAGAAATATACACGTAAGTATAAGAATAAGAAAATATGCTATATTTAAGTTTCTTAGGTTTTAATTTTTAAAAAAATCAAAACTTATTTTGCTATTTTTTTATTTAACATCTTAACCTTAAACAAAATCGTAGCAAAATAAAAATAATGGAATTAATTTTATCAAATATCAGGTGTAGTAAAAATAAATGAGTTATTTTTTCAATATATTACTTAAGTATTCCGCGTTGTATAAGTTTATGTTTTAAAGAAAATAATTATTTTTCCAAGAGATGGTTTAAGAAGTCTGTAGCTCGCCTTGTATAAGTTCGGGTTATGTTAGATGGCGTTAAACAGATAGGATTTTGTACTCAGACGTTTTTGTGATTGCTTGACTCAGTTTTGTTTGAGTGCGTGTCAAATACACTGCGCGTCACTTGAATAGAAACAGTGCTTTTGACAAAGATCAGAGCTTATTTCTCTGCTTGAAGCTTTTAAAAAAGCTTTTTTCTTGTTTTTGTAAATAAGACTATTAAATTTTTAAGAACTGTGTGAAAAGAGAAGAATGCAATTTTTACCGTTTCTGTTTTATTCGTAATTCTTTATAAACAATAGAAAAAATATGGTTTTATTGTTGCGTCACTTGAATAGAAACAGCTGTTAAAATAAAAAGAAAACAGTGGATTGAGGTAGAAAAAACATTTTTTTTTATTTTTTATATTATTTAATAATGCGTACTGCCTCCTTTGTTCAAAATGACTTCATAAATTCTATAAGGCATACTATCGTACAGATTTGTTAACAAATTTAGAGAAATGTCAGTCCATGCTGCCCTAATTGCAACAATGAGTGACTCTCGATCTTCATATTGCCGACCTGACTCGTAAACCTTGCGGGATAACCATCCCCACACATTTTCCATTATATTGAGATACGGAGAGTACGGTGGCCATTCCAAAAAATTAACATTTTGCTCAATTATCCAACTTTTGACAATCCTTGCGGTGTGAATCGGTGCATTATCTTGTTGGAAAGTCCACGGAATTGGTCCGAAAAGTGCCGAAAATTTTGGAAATGCTGTTTCTAATATTTGCTTGTAGCAAATCGCGGTCATTTTGGCTGTCTGAAAGCCGAGATCAATACCACCATAATACGACACAGCGCCCCAGACCATTACACCTCCTTCGCGGCTGTGGTGACGGGCTAAAAAACGTTCGTCCTTCCGTAAGTCGTGGAAATAAAAGTTAAATCCGTCAGGCCCATCAAAATTAAATTTTTTCTCGTCCGAGAAAACAACAAAATTCCACTCGTTCTTCCAAGACATCTGAAAAACTTTAAGCGTGCTTCTTTCCGCTGCGGGTTAAGTGGTGGTTTTTTTTTGCAGTCTTTTTAGCTTTAGATGTTTGGCTCCATTGAGAACTCTCCTCACAGTCGAAATACTGACACTAACACCACTTTTTGCCCTAATTTTACTACAGAGTCACTGCAATTAGATGCCAACCTCACTATGAGTCTTCTATCCGCTCCTGTTGTAGCCCTTTTTTGTCTCCTTACCATATTTTCCCATAAGTATTTGTAACTTAACTTAACTTAAGTAACTTAACTTAACTTAACTTAAGTAACTTAAGGACTTCTGCCAATTTTTGTGGCAATGGCACGCGCGGAAAGGCCCTGCTCTCTGTATGCCTCAATTTTTGCCTTCTCGACGACAGTTAACGCATTTGCTCGGCCCATATCCAATCTGTATAATCAGAATTAAAAAAAAACCTATATCAATTAAAGGAAAATCTTTTTATTTTTATACGCACCTGATTAAGCAGTTAGTCTAGAACTAATGTTTCTATTCAAGTGACGCAACAATAAAACCACATTTTTTCTATTGTTTATAAAGAAGTACGAATAAAACAGAAACGGTTAAAGTTGCATTCTTCTCTTTTCACACAGTTCTTAAAAATTTAATGGTCTTATTTACAAAAACAAGAAAAAAGCTTTTTTAAAAGCTTCAATCAGAGAAATAAACTCTGATCTTTGTCAAAAGCACTGTTTCTATTCAAGTGACGCGCAGTGTATGTACACTAAACCAGCCTTCAGAAATGGAAATCGGATTTTAATCCAACGCGTTAGTTTCTAATTGCCCTTAAAATGTTATGTCCAAAGTTATGTGAAATTTTAAATATGGTTAATGCTGGCGCACGGCGATTCCAAATGGCGTTTGGACATGTATGTACGCTCTTTTTTTAAAAAAAATCCCCATAGCGTTGTAAACCAAAAATTTTTAATTAATTAATTGTGTTTTTTAATTTTTTACCCTAAAAAATATCTTGAAAACCCTGGAATGTGAGATGAAGTAAATTACTAAATAAATAAGCATAATAGGTTAACAAAATGAGTTAACGATAATAAATAAATTGTTGACGATAATATTAATAAATTAACAAAAAAAAAAACCATAGAAAATATATAAATAATTTTTTTATAATAGCGTTATATTTCATATAAACTAGATATTAAAGGATTATCAGAAATGCGGCTCAGCATTATACATTTTTTGGTTATCGTTTGGATACGATTTGATATTAAGTCGACATTAGACTTCTTATGTAATTCCTTTGTAGAAAAATGCCAAGGCAAATTTAGATTCATTTTCAACAGTTTGTTTTGAGAGATTTGTAATTTTTTTAAATGCATTTGTGCACAAGAGCCCCAAACTGGACAAGCATATAAGATAATAGATTAAAAAATGGCTTACGTAATTATAATTTTATTTTCGTTGCTAAGCTTTGCATGTCTGTTAATTAATGGATATAACATTTTTATCGCAATATTAAATTTTTTTATCGTATTAGTGATATGCTCTCGAAAGATTAATTGTTGGCAAAGGTAGATCCCAAGATATTTTACACTATTTGACCATGGATCTTCAAATCCGTTAATTATTAATTTAGAGCTAGGTTAAAAACAAGATTTTCTTTTTCTAGTAAAAAAGATGGCCTGTGTTTTACTAGCGTTGACTTTGATTTTCCATTTCTCAAAGTTTTGAGCAACATTATTAAGTTGGCATTGTAGTTCAGTCAAGACGTTTTGACCAAAGTCATGCGAATAGAATATTGCTGTATCATCCGCATATACACCATAATTGCAGCACGAAGATTTTGGTAGATCAAAGCATTAAATTAAAAAAAGAAGGGGACCTATTACTGAATCTTGAGGAACTCCGGCAGGAATATTAATTAAATCAGAGTTTTCTTCATTAATATGTACGCTGTAAAATCAGTTTGTTAGGAAACTTTTTATTATTTTGATGAATTGTAACGGAAAGCTATAATTTATAAATTTGAAGATTAACCCGTTGTGCCTAATGGAATCAAAGGCTTTTTCTACATCAAGCAGAATAAGACCAGTGAATTTTTTTACCTCAAAGTTACATTTAACATACACATAACAGTTTTAATAGATGAGTTGTACTATGAAACCTTCTGAAACCGAACTGTTCATTAGGCAAAATGTTATTTAAGTTCACAAATTTTAAAATTTTATCCCTTATAACTTTTTCCAATACTTTGCTTATACTGCTAAGAAGACTAATTGGCCTATAGCTTTCTAATTTGTTTTTTGGTTTACCAGATTTAGCGATGGGAATGACTTTTGCTACTTTCCAAGAATCTGGAAAATATTGAAGTTTCAAGCAAGAATTTATGATATGAGTAAGAAAGTTTACAGCAACATTTGGAAGTTGTTTTAGCATATTATTTTTTATATCATCTAAACCGGAAGCTTTTCTTGTACGAAGCTCACGAATAATCAGATTAAGTGAATCTAAAGTTATATAGTCGCTTATTAAGGTATCCACAATTGTGGAGTCAAAGCGCGATATCACTGTGTTTACACAGTTATCAAAAGTATTACTTCCTAGATTTGAAGATACCTTATGATTGAGAAGAAAACTATCAGCTAGTGCAATAGCTTTGTCTTTATTACGAATAATAGTTTCGTTTTCTTGAACCAATGATGGAATCTGAGTATCTTGCATAAAATAGCTTAATATTATTCTTAAGTTAGACCCGGAAAAATTATTTAAAAATTTGTATATTTGGATTTTTTGAGTTTTTTCCCGAAATAAAGAAATTCCGTAACTATTAGATTATTCAACGTTACTTACTTACTTACTTAGTTGACGCTACAACCGCATGTCGGTCTTGGCCTCATCTAAGAATTTGCGCCAGCCATTTCTGTCTTTCGCTTGCTGGCGCCAGTTGGAAATTCCAAGCTTCGTCAGGTTGTCCTCTACTTGGTCTTTCCAACGAAGATGCGGTCGTCCTCTTCTGCGTTGACCGCCGCTGGGTACCGAATCGAATATTTTCTTCACTGGAGCATCATCTGTCATCGTCGAAGCCGCTCGATTTTTATGCGCTTGACTATGTCGATGTCAGCGTACAGCTCATACAGTTCATCATTCCACCGTATTCGGTACTCGCCATTGACGCAGATTGGTCCATAGATCTTACGAAGAATCTTTCTCTCGAATGCTCCTAAAGTTTTTTCATTTAAACTGCTCAGCGTCCAGGTTTGTGATGCATAAAGTAGGACGGGCATGATGAGCGATTTATAGAGCGTGATTTTCGTTCGTCGAGGGAGAGCTCTGCTTCTCAATTGCCTACTGAGCCCAAAGTAACACCTGTTGGCAAGAGTTATTCTTCGTTTGATCTCAATGCTGATGTCGTTGGTTGAGTTAATGCTGGATTCCAGATAAACGAAGTCATTCACAACCTCGAAGGAGGTATTGTCAACGGTAACGTGGGTTCCAAGACGCTGGGACTGTTTGTTTGTTGACACCAAGTATTTCGTCTTATCTGCATTCACTGCCAGACCCATTCGACTTGACTCTCTAATCTAGAAAATGCTGCACTGACTTCGCGCGTATTATGGCCAATGATATCGATGTCATCAGCATACGCAAGCAGCATAACACTCTTGTAGAATATTGTGCCACTACGTCTCAGATCAGCAGCTCGGATGATCTTTTCCATCATTAGGTTGAAAAAGTCGCACGATAAGGAATCACCTTGTCTGAAACCTCGTTTGGTAATAAATGGTGGGGAGAGGTCCTTCCCGATTTTAACTGCGCTGCTGGTGTTGCTCAGTGTCATCCTGCAAAGTCGTATTAGTTTTGCAGGAATACCAAATCAGACATGGTGGAGTACAGGTGCTTCCTTATTTGGCTGTCGAAGGCAGCTTTGTAGTCGACAAAAGGATGGTGGGTGTCGACTTGTTTTTCTTGAATCTTCTCCAAGATTTGTCGTAGCGGGAAAATCTGGTCGGTGGTGGACTTTCCAGGTCTGAAGCCACACTGATAAGGTCCGATCAGTTCGTTTACAATAGGCTTCAATCTTTCACATAAAACGCTCGACAGGACCTTATATGCGATATTAAGAAGGCTTATCCCACGGTAATTGGCACAGATAGTGGGATCGCATTTCTTGTGGATTGGGCAGAGCACACTGAGATTCCAATCGTTCGGAATGCATTCTTCCGACCATATTCTGCATAGAATCTCGTGAATGCATTTAAGTTGAGCTTCGCCTCCGTTCTTAAACAGCTCAGCAGGTAAGCCATCAGCTCCCGCGTCTTTGTTATTTTTAAGCCGAGCTATAGCTGTCAGAACTTCATCATAGTCGGGAAGCGGAACCTCAACACTGTCATCCAAAATTGGGGTTTCCGGAATATCATCTCTATTGGCGGGATTGTTGTCAGCGTCCATTTAGAAGCTTAGAGAAGTGTTCCCTCCATAACGTCAGTGTACTCTGGACATCAGCCACTAGATTCCCGTTTTCATCCTTGCAGGAAGAGGACCCGGTTTTAAAACCATCGGCAAGGCGTCTTATTTTTTCGAAAAATTTTCGGGCCTCATTCCTGTCACCATACATCTCAATCTTCTCCTGCTCGCGCTTTTCTGCCTCTCTTTTTTCCCTCCTGAAAAAACGTCTCTCTTCCCTCCTCTTTTCTTTGTATCGCTCCTTAGCAGCGCGCGTTACAACCGACTGCAGGGTGGCTTTGTAGGCGGCGTCTTTCTCTGCAGTGGCGTTGCGACACTCCTGGTCATACCACTGGTTTCGGTGAGGGCGTTGGTAACCAATCACCTCTTCAGCAGCCTCACGCATGGAGTTGGAAATGTGTGTCCACTGCGCGCATATATCATCGATTGGAGGAGTGCTTTGAAGCAGGCGTGAGAGTCGAGTGGCGAAAGCATCGGCTGTCTGTTTCGATTACAGCTTGTCGACGTCTAGCTTTCTCTGTGTAGGGTTGCGTGTATTCTTAGCTGCGCACAGACGTGTACGGATGTTGGCTGCAACAAGATAGTGATCCGAGTCAATGTTTGCACCACGGATCGTACGTACATCCAATACACTGGAAGAGTGCTTTCCGTCGATCAAAACGTGATCAATTTGATTCTTGGTTTTTTGATCAGGGGACATCCAGGTGGCTTTATGAATATTGAGATGCTTGAATCTAGTGCTACTTACGACCATGTTTCGTGCTGCGGCGAAGTCAATCAGCCTCATTCCGTTATCAGAGGTGTTGTCGTGGAGGCTGAACTTTCCGACTGTTGGACCAAAAATATTTTCCTTTCCCACCTTAGCGTTGAAGTCACCAAGCACGATTTTTTACGTCGTGACGGGGGCAGCGCTCGGAGCGTGCGCACATATTAGGCTTATATTAAAAAATTTAACCTTGATGCGGATTATGGCAAGTCGTTCGTTCACAGGTGTGCACGATTGTTCAACGTAATCATAAAAATTTTTGCATCTGCATTAGGTATAGTTTAAAAACATATATCACCTAAATTTTTTTAAATTTTTTTCCAATTGGATTTTTGCGATTTTTTTAATACAACAAAAAAATACAACAAATACAACAAAAAAATTAGATTTTTTCGGATAGTAAAAAATCACAATTCTGGTATTCTTTGTCCAATTTTCATGTTTGATAGCCCATTTTTAAGAAAAAGAAATTAAGAAACGAAATGCATACCAGTTTTTTTAAAATTTTTTGTTTAAAAAAGGTTATGGGGATTTTTTGTGAAAATATATTTTTCAATATGGCCAATCGCCATTTTGAATAGCGTCCGCCAGCATTTATCATTTTGCAAATTTCGTAAATTACATTTTAGGACAAATAGAAACTTTTTAGATAACGCGTTGCTAATGCTGGTCTAATGTACACCAGCAAAGATAAAACACGCCATACTTTTCAGTTTTTCTTCGATAAATGAAAAAAAGGCAGGCGTCAGAAAATGTGGAAAGTATTTATGGTTCTGAAACTGTAATAGCTGTTGTACTCATATGGTATGCATGTCATTCATATGAAACAAAATAGCGACATACATATTAATCATTAATTAACAATGATTTAATTGTTGATGACACTAATCATGACAAAAAAAAGCGAGTAGAATAGGTTAGGTAAAGATGACGGCCGGTTCAAAGACCCGTCCGTTGTGGTGCCACAGAAATCTATTCCTCCATTTCCATTTCCTCCATTAGGCACTGTCGAGGAACCAACCAGTACAAATAATTAATATAAGTAGACGTTTAACGAGGCTACCTAAATGCTTATGTCTTCTGCGGGACAGAGCGGGCATGTAAAGAGGAGATGCGATACCGTCTCCTCATCTTCCTCATCTTTGCAACTCCTACATAAGTCATTAGCTAGGACCTCCATTCTAAGGGCATGCCTACCTATAAGACAGTCCTTTTATAATGCCTATTAAAATGGAGATATTTTTCCTCGCCATTTGAGTGAGCTTCCTCTTGCGTTTTTCAGTAAACTGGGCCACACTTGTCTAGCTGTGTTGGAGGTGGTACTATGATTCCAGCTGAAATTAGCCATTTCTGTGGCATGGTCGGCCTTTGAGTCTAGTGAAGAGTGCGCTAGACTATCAACCCCCAGGTCCCTGGTTCGAATCCGGGTTCGGGCATGGTTCTTTTCACTTTCTTTATTCTTTCCTACATTTAAGAATTATGGAAAATGTGGAATTAAAAGACAGAAACAACTAAGGGCTCGAAATGCTTGCCGATGTTAAGGCATAACACTTTCTTTCACGGTTGTTTCGCCTATTTAATAATTCACGTATTATTCCAATCAATTCCTCTAAATAAAACTATCCCTTTCCTTTCAGGTCAAAGACCAAACCTTGTTTGTATAAGGCGCATACCTTGGTTCTTTGATCCCACCATTTAATTGGTGCCCACCGTAATTATATTTTTTGCTTTGTCCCAGCGTGTTTAATAATTCTACGCAGTTGGAGAATAGTCCTAATTCAAGCTCGTAGGATTGAAGGGCTTTTAAGGCCGCTTGACTATCTGAAAGTATGTAGATGTGAACCCCTTGGATTTCCTGTGGAGAAATTCCCTGACACATACTTCAATGCATATACCTCCGTCTAGAATATTGTCGGCGTGTATCCCATCGCAATTGTACCTGCATACAGTTCAGACGTGCTCTTCATTATCATTCCACAATTTTTCATTGAAATTTCAATATTTTTTGTTTGTGCTAGCTCGCGCATTATCGCCAAAAGTTCAAAGTTGACCCAATTGTGACCTAATGTGCACAAGTCGCCAAAAACCTTAATAATCAATTAACTAAAAAAAGTACTTCTGAGCAAAAACCTTAATAATCAAGTAAATAAAATAAAAAAGTACATACACTTTCATCGCACTTTTAAAGTAAAATTAATTTGTGTTAAAAAAAAAAAAACAAAAACAACAAACTTATATTAACAAACTCACATTTATACGTTCTTATACAAAAATTTATCATAAAAAATTACTAAACAAAAATTCACAAAATTCAAGGAATAATTTTAACGCTGAACCACTGAAGCTATCCACCTTATATTCACAACATGTGTTCGTGTGGTCCTTCGAAATTTTTAGGATATTTTAGATCCCCTAGATTTTTATCGGTTAGTAAATATAACTTTTTAAAAAACTGACCACAGCGCCACCTAGGTGGATCTAAAATAAAAAAAATTTCGGAGGACCACGCGAACACATCTTGTGAATATAAGGTGGATAGCTTCAGCGGTTCAGCCGTGATGGTAAAAAATACATACGCACCAACCTTAAAATTATACCTTGAATTTTGTGAATTTTTTTCTTTAGGAATTTTTTACGATAAATTTTTGTATAAGAACGTATAAATGTGAGACTGGTTTTAGGTTGAATCGGGTAGTACGAGGATTTAATTTATAACATCAGTTTTGCTCTAGCTGCGCACGCTTATATACAACATTTTTTTTTAAAAAATTCCGAATGAAAAAAAATTCAGAAAATTCAAAAGGGATAGGGTAAAGTGCACTTCTATATCCTCTTTTTTAATAACTTTTCATGGTGGATCCGAAAATCTCCCAATTTTTTACCTCCATACAAATCGAACCAGCCTAATATACATACATCTAGAAATAAGACTACGAATAGTAAGAACATATCAGTTTAAAAAAAAATATAGTGAGTAACAACAGCTCTAAAGTAAAAATCTATTATTCTAAAATACCTACTAAATCCATAGTTAAAAATAGTAATAATAATCGGTCGGAAAACAGGTCGGATTAACTCGGTGGAGAAATACCAACGAGGGGCACTGTCAAATTACCCGGCTAATGGGTTTCGGCTTCTCTCGAGCTGATAAACAAAATATAAAAAAAACCAGAATAAAAAGGGAACAAACACTTTGCTTAAACCTGGTAGCTTAAGCTAACAAACAAGATCTTAACTGACACTTATCAACTTTGAGTAATTGTATATATATGTTAAGATACTCTAAGTCTGCCCACCACACACAGATTTGATATTTGTCCTTGGTCATTGCTTGACAAAATTTACCGATTTTTTTTGCGATAACCCCTCAAAGTTGATTTAAAAATTATTTAATGTATACCAATTTCACTCATCTCTCTCATATGACTTCTTTCCACCTTTTCGATTTTAAAAAAACTTATCCGTTCATATTATATTTACATTTATTCATTTACCAGAATAGATACACATATTATTCAACATGAAGTTGAATGTTATTGTTTTTAGTAAGGAAATTAATATAAGGTTACATGAAGAAACTAAGTTCTAAAAATTAAAGTAATATTAAGGTTAATTATGTTGTGTTATATTAAATAAGTAAAATTATCAATTAGATCCATTATTTTAAGAATTCAGATTAATTTAAGAAAATTAAGTAATAATGAAATTACAGTGATTAACACAAAGGAAAATAAATTAAGTTTATCTTTAGTAATAATAAAGTATATTCAGTAGAGCACCCATGAAATATATGCAATGTGCAAAAGTGTTATTTTCTTCGCTCCCCGCGCATTTTCTTAGAGAACTAGACTAAAAAAAAAGAACTGCAAAAAAACCAGGTGCGTCTAGTGGTAAAATGCCAGTCGCATTTGACTTAAGTCCTCCAAAAGGCACTTTAAAAAAGTTCAAAATTTTTTTGATCTGTGACTCTTTTAAAAAGTGTTTAAAGTAGTTGGTGATTAGGACCTTCAATTTAAGAATAACCTAGCCAATAACAACAGTGTATAAACTTTTGACCAACTTGTATTATTTGTGGTAAAATCAACGTTTAAAGACAAGATTTTTGAAATTTTTTGAGCACCTTTTTTGCAAAAACGGTTGCCATTATGGTTTTTGTACGGATAAAATTATGTGCTTTATTTCGTAATAGAGATAATGAGGTAAAGATTATATGAAATTTTTTTTATAAAAAATATTTATTTTTAGCGCCAAAAACGCGGTTCAAAGTAAGAATATATAAAACATTGCCTGCATTCAGCGGAAAGAACTGTTCCACAACTTTCGGGCTGAATGGTATGCTCTCACAGAACATGTTCCTTGAGATGTCACAATTTATATAGCGAAAATATTTTATGCTACTTCGCTACTTGAGCACTTTTTCGGCTAGAATGCGGCCATTAATTAAAAAAATTTGCGACAAAGTCTTGAAATTATGTGAACATCTAAAAAAATTCATTCTCAAGCCAAGTAAAGAATGACTGCATGCTCAGCTTATCCAAAGACCCTCAGTATTTCTAGTCGTACAGTTTTTCTAAAACATTTTGAACCTAAATATGCTTCGTTGCTAACGTAAAATCCACTTGTCATTTTTGTTGACATTTTAACAATTTATATAGTGATAGCATGATACAGAGAACTACAGATGAAGTATTGCGCATGTCTGCCATCTTTGCTGTGCTGTAGAAGGTGCTCATTGGTAGCAACGTAGCCACAATTTATTCATAGGATGTAAAGATTTTTAAATGTCGAAATTTTCTTAAGAAAACTTGTTTTACTGAAATGAAAGATATATTGTTAAGTAAAGCACATGTCCAAAATAAAGTAAATATATTTTTTAGTACTGTTTGTGAAAAAAATGTGCAAATTTTGTAGGGGCTTTTTCACCTTTTTACCTCTTTACACAAAAAGCGGCTACGTTGCTTGATGTGCTTAACAGAAATTTGACTGTATGTTCATTTTCATTTCGCTATCTTCGTCTCTTTTTGACATTTTCTTTTGAATGTATTCATCAAGCGACGGTAACACATTATCTTTAGTTCTTTGTAGTTCTAATGTAGTGATAGTGTTTGGCGTTCGCAACTATATCAGATAAATTGTGAAAATGGAAAACAGCCACTTAGGAGGAAAATGAAGATTATCTTGCTGTAAAATTAATAGTTAAAAAATTATTAGCCGTTAATGATATTGCAAAACGTGTCATAGCAATAATTTCACGTTTAAATGCCGTTTTAAATCACCAAGAAGAGCAGAAAGAGTTTATTCTGCATGCAATGGAGAAATATTATAAAAATTTGCCATACAACAATTTTTCTAAGACTAAATTTTTACAATATTTTGATAAAAATTACCCAAAACAAAATTCCAGTTGTGAAAATGAAAAATTAACTTTAAGATATTTGTTTAATGTTTTTTTTTGTTCTTAAATGTGTTACCAATGATTTAACTTAAAACATAATAAATATTATTTTTGCTTGAATTATATTATTAACTATAATTGAATTATATAATTTTTTTTTGTATTAATGTTTTTAATTGTTGTTTTATATATTCTTACTTACCGCGTTATCGGCACTAAAAAGAAATATTTTTTGTAAAAAAAAAAATTTCATTTTAACTTTACTTAATTATCTCTATTATAAAATAAAGCACATAATTTTATCCGTACGAAAAGCATAATGGCAACCATTTTTGCAAAAAAGGTGCTCAAAAAATTTCAAAAATCTTGTCTTTAAACGTTGATTTTACAACAAATAATACCAGTTGGTCAAAAGTTTATACACTGTTGTTATTGGCTAGGTTATTCTTAAATTGAAAGTCCCAATCACGAACTACTTTAAAATTTTTTAAAAGAGTTTTACAGATTCACAGATCAAAAAAATTTTGAACTTTTTTAAAGTGTGTTTTTGAGGCTTTAAGTCAAATGCGACTGGCATTTAACCACTACACGCACCCGGTTTTTTACAGTTCCTATTTTTTAGTCTTGTTCTCTACGAAAATGCGCGGGGAGCGAAGAAAGTAACACTTTTGCACATATGGATGGTCTAATATTCAGGTTGCACATTTTCTTTAAATCTCCTTACTACTCCTTGATTTTAAATCGCTTAAGGAGCGCTCAAAGTTGCTTTCACTATTTATCAAAATTCGCTAATATATATATAAAAAAGAAAAATATCTGAATTAGTAATGATAAAATATGATGTGCCACTAAACTACCAAACTTTAACTATCACTTCAACAAATAAGTAAAATTACAACAAATCGAATATAAAATAGTATGTATAACCACTTAGAAATGAATTTGGTTGAACCCAATTTCATTATAATAAAGATTCAGTAACTGCTTCCCTGTATTGGACACCTTTTAGTATCTCAAATACCCATAGAATGGATAATGAAACTGTTCGCGCTTTAATAATGAAATAAAACAAACGTTTATAATAATGCGTGTGACCGCTTTAGTGTTTATTCCAGACTGCGCTTTAAAGTAAAAAGAAGCAGATTATTTATAACACATATAAAGAGAAAGAGAGAAAAGAGATTTTATTTGCTTACTGCAACACTTCCTCTCAAATTAATCAATTTTACAGAAAATTTTATAAAATTTTATAAAATTTACATAAAATGTCATTCATGTAAGCCAAGTGCTTTTACAAATTTAAAATGTTTTTCTTTTTGGAGATTTTTTGTAAAAATATCCGCTACATTTTCGCTAGTGGGAACATAATTAATATAACATAACATAATTAAATACATAACATAATTAAATTTCATTATTAGCAATAACTTCTCTGACGTGGTGATATTTTATATCGATATGTTTGATACGCTTATGATGAACATGATTTGTAGCAATCTGCTGCGCGCTTAAGTTGTCACCGTTGATTTGAATCGGCTCTGATGTACTATGGTAGTCGATCTCTTCTAGTAGTCTTCGAAGATATAGTGCTTCCTTAGCTGCGGTTGATAATACAATATACTCAGCCTCGGTGCTGCTGAAGGTGACCAACGGCTGCTTTTTAGACTCCCATGAAAAAGTTGAACCGCCGAGATGAAAACTGTAGCCAGAATATGATTTTTTGTCCAAACTTTTGTTTGCCCAGTCTGCATCGACATACGCATGCAAACGTTGATTGGTTTTACGATAATGAAGTTTTAAGCTAACCGTTTTCGATAAGTATCGAAGTATATGCTTTGCGGCAGACTCTATCTACGGAATAGTTCACCATCGAAGGCGCTGAAAGGCTGCATTACTCCTATTGAGCTCTGGTGCGGGTACAAGCCATCAGTTACGCATTTGCGCATTTTTGGCTCGCCTGCATATGCGCTAGATAAGATGCAGCATCACAAATTTAGCGCTAAGGGTAAAGAGTATGTGTTTGTTAGATACTCGCTTACCGCTAAAGCATATCGGCTTTACGATAGAGAGGCAAGACAAGTTGTGGAGCGGCGGAATGTAAAATTTGTCGAAGGTGAAATTCGGTCCGCATCACATTGACCGAAAACATTGATTTGGCCACTCTGCACGCATACTTTTGATTGTTGGTGCTTTCTGGTGTGTATCGGTCATACGGTGAATGTGTCAGTAAACTGTGGAATGACGAAACTGGTCGAAAATAATATTTATAGCAACAATGTCTTTGAAAATGTTCAAGCGTATCCATGGTTGCATTCGATTTGATGACCGCAAACCACTGCATCTACAAGAACTTCTGTACGTGACAAATTGGCACTGATTCGAAATGTATACGATAAATAGAATCATAATTTGAAAGTTGTATACACACCAGGAAAAAACATAACCGTAGATGAACAGCTAGTTCCGTATCGTGGGCGATGCGTTTCGTCAGTATATTCCATCCAAGCCGGCGAAATATGGCACCAAAATTTGGGTGCTATGCGACTCAAAAAGCTGGTATGCATACAAATTTATGTTGGTCGGAATCGTAATACCACTCCTGAACGCAATCTCGGACGACGTGTTCTTTTGGATTTGGTGGAAGGACTTCCTAACAGAAATGTAACGTGTGACAACTTTTTCACTTCGTATGAATTGGCAGAAGATTTACATAAGAATCGCATGACTATTTTGGGAACAATAAGGAAAAATAGGACTGAAATTCCTTCAGTTCTACTCGGCATGCGTCAAAAGCTAATTTATCATACAGAAGTTGTATATGAACATAAATTGCAAGCAGTTATGTTGTAATATGTTCCTCGCCGGTACCGATTTGTGACATTGCTCAGTACATACCACAATGTTGTCAGCATAAATGAGAATAGTGAAAAGAAGAAACCTAACATCATTGAAGACTACAACAAAACCAAAAGTGGAGTTGATACTATGGATCAAATGGTGGCTACGTACACATGTAAACGAAAAGTCAATCGGTGGCCAATTTCAGTATTTTGTAACATGCTTGATGTTAGTGCGTTGAATGCATTCGTGACGTTCATTGCATTGTTCCCGAATTGGAAAAATTCAAAAACGTACTATAATATTCGTCGTCGCCTTTTTATCGAGGAGCTTGGATTGAATCTCGTTGAAAAACAGATCACTAAACGTAAAAAACAACCTCAAAGTAATGATGCTTCCAGTGTTATTCAAAGAATTCGGGAGATTCGGCATTTACCAAGTACATCAAAACGAGGCCGATGCTACATCTTACTTACTTACTTAGTTGGCGCTACAACCGTATGTCGGTCTTGGCCTCATCTAAGAATTTGCGCCAGCCATTTCTGTCTTTCGCTTGCTGGCGCCAGTTGGAAATTCCAAGCTTCGTCAGGTTGTCCTCTACTTGGTCTTTCCAACGAAGATGCGGTCGTCCTCTTCTGCGTTGACCGCCGCTGGGTACCGAATCGAATGTTTTCTTCACTGGAGCATCGTCTTTCATGCGCTGAACATGACCAAGCCAGCGAAGCCGCTCGATTTTAATGCGCTTGACTATGTCGATGTCAGCGTACAGCTCATACAGTTCATCATTCCACCGTATTCGGTACTCGCCATTGACGCAGATTGGTCCGTAGATCTTACGAAGAATCTTTCTCTCGAATGCTCCTAAAGTCTTTTCATCTAAACTGCTCAGCGTCCAGGTTTGTGATGCGTAAAGTAGGACGGGCATGATGAGCGATTTATAGAGCGTGATTTTCGTTCGTCGAGAGAGGGATCTGCTTCTCAATTGCCTACTGAGCCCAAAGTAACACCTGTTGGCAAGAGTTATTCTTCGTTTGATCTCAATGCTGATGTCGTTGGTAGAATTAATGCTGGATCCCAGTTAAACGAAGTTCTTCACAACCTCGAAGGAGGTATTGTCAACGGTAACGTGGGTTCCAAGACGCTGGGACTGTTTGTTTGTTGACACTAAGTATTTCGTCTTGTCTGCATTCACTGCCAGACCCATTCGACTTGACTCTCTTTCTAATCTGGAAAATGCTGCACTGACTTCGCGCGTATTATGGCCAATGATATCGATGTCATCAGCATACGCAAGCAGCATAACACTCTTGTAGAATATTGTGCCACTACGTCTCAGATCAGCAGCTCGGATGATCTTTTCCATCATTAGGTTGAAAAAGTCGCACGATAAGGAATCACCTTGTCTGAAACCTCGTTTGGTAATAAATGGTGGGGAGAGGTCCTTCCCGATTTTAACTGCGCTGCTGGTGTTGCTCAGTGTCATCCTGCAAAGTCGTATTAGTTTTGCAGGAATACCAAATTCAGACATGGTGGAGTACAGGTGCTTCCTTATTGGGCTGTCGAAGGCGGCTTTGTAGTCGACAAAAAGATGGTGGGTGTCGACTTGTTTTTCTTGAGTCTTCTCCAAGATTTGTCGTAGCGTGAAAATCTGGTCGATGGTGGACTTTCCAGGTCTGAAGCCACACTGATAAGGTCCGATCAGTTCGTTTACAATGGGCTTCAATCTTTCACATAAAACGCTCGACAGGACCTTATATGCGATATTAAGAAGGCTTATCCCACGGTAATTGGCACAGATAGTGGGATCGCCTTTCTTGTGGATTGGGCAGAGCACACTGAGATTCCAATCGTTCGGAATGCATTCTTCCGACCATATTCTGCATAGAAGCTCGTGAATGCATTTAAGTAGAGCTTCGCCTCCGTTCTTAAACAACTCAGCAGGTAAGCCATCAGCTCCCGCGGCTTTGTTATTTTTAAGCCGAGCTATGCTACATCTGCACATATAAAAATAAAAAAAATCTTTTTTCTACACGCTGAAATAATATTTGTGCTGAACGTAATTTCAATTTTTGCGAAAAATGTACAAATAATTGACAAAAGTTAAAAATGTAATTTTTTTTTTAATATATGTAATATTCTAATTAATTCCATTCTAAATCTACCTTTATGAAGTTCAAATGTATTAATATGATCACAAAACATAAATGGTTCTTAATTTTTTTTAGCTTTTTTACAATTAAAAATATATGTATATGCGCGCGCATACAATGGAACCGATTAGATGTATTTCTCGAGGAACCGATGAGGGTTAATTTAAAATACTATTCATTTAAATCAATTCATAAAAACGTGTTTTATTTGCAATAACATGGGATCATCTTCTCGAAATTCTCTAAAAATAATAAACTATTGTTAAGTATAAATAATACCCAAGGTTTTTTAAGATATATATTTTATTTAAACTTTATATTTTTATTCAAAAAGAAAGTTCACGCGATGTGAACTCGAAGCCAATTATTCTACAAATGCTTCTCTTTTTCTAAATCTATTAGCTTATATCTATTTACGTCACTTTGATACGAAAAAATGAAATGCAGCGTAACCATGCATTTTGAAATGCATTACTTAGGTGACAACTGATCTGGGTCAGTTCTCAAAAGAGAATTGGATAACAAACCGATCGCTTGCTTCATGTACGGGTGTCAAATGCAATGATAAATGGGTCGCAGAATGCGACCTGCACTAAACGCTTAAGGCAATAAGTGCAATGTGACATAAATGGCAATAACGCTAAACATAGCAAGAATAGAGTGTAGACTTGCCAACCGTCCAGTTTTCGTCGGGACAGACCAGTTTTTGAGTGTAATGTCCCGTGTCCCGACGATACCCTGAACTGGACGCCATTTGTCCCGTTTTGAGAAAAAAACTAACATTTTCATTAATTTTCGCAAAAAAAATATTTGGATAACTTTATCACTTATTTTTTGTACTACTACATTAATTTTTATTAGCAACACTGAAATTTTTTAATAGATTAGCAACACTATAATTTTTATTAGATTAGCAACACTTGTTTATTTTGATTTTTTTCTGTCATTTGTCAAAGTATTCAGCGAATAGAACGTGATTATTTTTTGTAGAGGCATTTCTTAGTAAATATTATTTTCAATAAATTTGCGCAATTATTAAAACGTTTAAACTTTGTATAGGAAAATGAACAGAAAAGGACCAGCAGATCTAAATGAATCGGCAGCAACAAAGGATGGGGGAAAAAACAAAACAAAAAGGTTTTGCAAATTCCAATCAGATTGGTTGAAGTTACCGGATTTCCAGAGCTGGTTAAGAAATACGCAAGATGATGAAATGAGTGCCTTTTGTAGTGTTTGCAAACTAAATTTTTCAGTAAAATTTGAAGGAGTTGCAATGGTGAAAAAGCATGCAAATTCCAAAAAACATATACAACTCGTAAATGCAATGAACGATAGTGCCAGGCTGACAAAGTTTTTTACAAAACCCAATACAATTGATGAGGACGAAGCTATAATATCTGAAATAGCATTAACATATCATGGTGTAATGCATAATCACAGCTATATGTCTCAAGATTGTGGTATAAAACTTGTAAAAAAATTGTTCAGTGATTCGAAAAAAAGCCAACGTATTCACTGCGGACGAACGAAGGCTGAGGCAATTGTTGAGAATGTGTTAGCTCCATATTCTATTGAAAATATTTTATCTGATGTTGGTGGTGGTCCTATTTCTATAGCCACAGATGCTTCCAACAAGGGAAATAAAAAACTGTTTCCTGTTGCAATTCGATATTTTTCAATTAAGAAAGGACCAACAACATTTCTTATTGATTTTTATGAAGATAACGACGAGACATCGGAAGCCATAGCAGCAAAGTTGATTGAAAGCCTAGAAAAATCCGGAATGGTGCGAAATAATAAATTAGTAGCATATGGAGCAGACAATGCATCTGTTAACTATGGAAAATTTAAATCAGTATTTCAACATCTGAAACGAATACTGAATTTACCGAATTTGATTGCTGGACATTGTCATGCTCATATTTGGCATAATACTGCTAAACAAGCACTAAAAACTTTAACGTTTAATGTAGAAAGTTTTGTTATTGAAGTTTTCAGTGAATTTTCTTCAAGTGCTAAAAATCTAGCAGAACTGAAAGTTTTTTTCAATTTTATGGAAACTGATTATATCCAATTACTAGGGCATTCCCGTATTAGATTTCTCACATTATTTCCAGCCGTTGATCGTATTCTTCAATCTTGGCATGTTTTAAAATCGTATTTTTTAAGTAAAGGAGAAGAAAATGTTTCCAAACTAATTTGGAAATTTGTTGCCTGTGATCAAGATTCGGAAGTACAGCAAGACGAAAATCAGTTATCCGAGGCATACCTGTATTTTATTCATAATATTATGAATATATTATCATCACATATTAAACATTTAGAAAGTGATTATATCCAACCTACAGAAGTTTATGATATTTTTCATGAAATTAAATTAGAATTTTCGAATAGATTGGAAAAACTCTTTTTTGGACTTAAAGCAAATCAAATCTTGTTGCAACTAGATCGAAAGAAAAAAGAATATTTCACTAAGGAAGCCATTTGTGTGTATGAAAAAATTTTAGTTTATTTGAATAAGTGGTTTGATTATTCAACTGATGGATTTTTTTATAAATGTAAACAGTTTAATTTGGATAATGAGTTAACATATGATGAAGTGGTAGAAGTTGCTAAAAAATTAGAAATACCGATAGATAAGGATGCTTTATTTTCGAAAATATGTTTCCTAAATAGCATTTAGCCAAAACTGAATATCATTATTGAACAATCTAGTGCAACAACTTCCGAAAAACCGCATTCAAATAAAGTGATCCAAAAATGGTTAAAATTTTTCGATAGTGGGGAAAGTCCAAATTTATTTATGATAGTGCAATATATTTTCATTGTTCCGCCTAGTAATTGCTATGTAGAGCGTGTTTTCAGCGTCATGAACAATAAGTGGCATGACACTCGCTCTAGAATGCTTGTACCTTTTGTTAAAGCCGAGTTGCTGGTCCATTTCAATTTCAGCTTCAGTTGTGCTGAGTTTGTTGAATTTATTACTTCAAATAAAGACTTAATAAAAGCTGCTAAAAGTGATAAAAAAATATAAATTTAAAACTAAAGACTAATATAATTAAACTTTATTCAATAATTTATGTTCCTATTAATATTAACTATTCCTATAATATTTACGTTTTTGTTTTGCTAATGTTTTATCAGTCCAGATTTGATATAATTTGAATTAATATGTTATTTTTTTTAATAAATAAAATAGGAAAATAATTATAAACGAATTTTGTTTGAATTTTTTTTTAGTGTCCAGTTTTGGAAATTTCAAAAGGTGGCAAGTCTAATAGAGTGTTGTAATCCATTTATTGCTTGGCTCATCGATAGTGTCAAGTATGAGAAAGAATTTAAATGAAAGTGGGTTATTAAATATTACCCTGCACTTATTGGTTAAGGCGATAAGTGCAATTTGACATTAATGATTTTAACAAAATGATCAGTGCTGGTTCAGGGCACTGATTTACAAAAGTTATGCTACACCTCCCCTCTTTTTTTTAAAAAATCTTTTATGTGTTAGCGATTCAAATAAAAGATTTTTTCACAACTGTTACGTTTGCAAATATTTAAAAAAGTCCTAACTAAATATTTGGAATAATGGTTTTGGCTTTTAAGCGAGCCGCGCTGTGTATAAAGGCCACAAGGCTGATTTGTGAATATAAAAAAAAGAAGGCAATGCTGCCGTTAAGACTTTCATGTGTATAATTTTGATTTTGATTTTGATTTATTGAGCAAATATGTTGGCATATAAGAACAAGTCTTTTGAGTGCCGCAAAAAAAGTTAAATTACAATTGGTTTTACTTATGTTAAACCTGATTTAGAACTAGAAACTAAATTAATTACGAATGAGAAAAATAATATGCAACAAGTTTAAGCAATATTAAAAATGCAAACAAAATAATTATATAATGTGAGAATGGCTATTGATATAAAAGATATGATAAGATTATATATTTAACAATTCAAAATGAAGTAGTTAAGAAGAGAAATAGGAGAGGATAGAAAGCAAGAAGATAGATAAGAGTTATGAGAAGTATTCAAAAATTAAACGCTTGAAGGCTCTGTGGTTGGAAACTACTTTAATGTTATTCGGTAAAGAATTCCACAGTCTAATTGCACTGACGAAAAAAAGCCTGCTAGAGTTTTTATAATGATGACTTGGTATCAAGAGGTTCATACTTCGAACTGACCTACAGAACTGCAGTTTTTCGAAAAGGTAATGTGGGCAGCGCGAATAAATAATCTTATGCAGTAATAAGCAATTTTTCGCTTCAAGATAACGAAAAAAGCAGCAACCAAGTAATTTTGTGCGGAAAAGTGACACATGGTCAAACTTCTTCAATCCATAAACATAACGGGTAGCATTATTCAGAGCAACTAGGAGCTTGTGAGATGACCGTGAATCAAGATTGCTATAAACGACTTCCCAGTAAGTGATTATAGGCATCAGCAGCTGCAAGAATAGTTTTCGTCTCGTTTCTACGGGAACAAATGCTGCAGTCATTCTTAGGTTTCTTAATACAAAATAGACCTTACTCACACAAGAGTTTATGTGATCTACACAAGACAGAGATGTATTTATTTGGAAGCCAAGATTTTTAACCTTACTAACAACTTTTAATTCAACATTGCTAAGAAAGATTGGGGCAAGATCGAGATTTGATAAGAGGATATTAGAGATAGGTAAGACATACGATTTTTGTGGGTTGAGCGTAAGTTGGTTAGCTTTAGCCCATTCTGCTACAGTGTCCAAATCTTCATTCATTCTGACACATAGATCTTCGATTAACCCTACAGGTCTGGAAAAATACAGCTGAAGGTCGTCAGCATATGCATGCATTGCTACGTTATTGCACTGATTGAATATGTCATTGATGAACATAGAAAATAGAAGTGGGCCAAGCACCGAGCCTTGAGGAACTCCATTAGAAGTATGCCTATATGATGAAAAACTATTGCCCACTTTCACTCTCTGTGTTCTACCGCATAAATAACTATTTAAAAGTCGGACTGAATTATCAGAAAATCCAAAATTAAACTTGAGTTTCTTGCATAGTATGTTGTGGTTCACGGTATCAAAAGCTTTTGAAAAGTCTAGTAGGCAGAGCAGAGTCACATGTCCCTTATCAAATGATATTCTAACATCATCCATTATTTTAACCATAGCAGTAGAACAGCTATGGCCAGGACGAAAACCAGACTGATGATCTGACATAAGACCGAGTGTGCATATGTGGTTGGAGATCTGCTCCGCCATTATAGATTCACAAACCTTAGATATTGATGACAACAAACTAATGGGTCTAAAGTCACCCGGCTCACGAGCATCGGCTTTTTTAGCAATTGGAATAATAGTTGCTACCTTCCAGATTGCAGGGTAGCACGAGGTAGTGAAGCTGTGATTAATTATGTGAACAAGAGGGCTGAGCACATAGGGTAATATGAGTTTAAGAAACTTAATTGAGATTTCATCTTCACCGGAAGCATTTGATTTGATTTTTGCTATAGCATGCACGATATCTAGTTCACTAACCGCGATAAAATTGAAATGTGACGTAAAGTCTAAAGCAGATCTGCTGAAATATGCCGAGTTCAAAGATTCATCAGATTCCGAGCTTGAAACAAAGAAATCGTTCAGAATATTAGGATCAATTTTATTAGATTCAATCTCTCTATTGGAAATACCGATACTTTTTAAATTTTTCCATAGCTGTTTCGAAGGTAGTGAGGGACTAAGCTTAGACTGATAAAAAGTTTTTTTGACAACCTAACGGCTGAGGTAGCTATTTTATGCGCCTCCCAGTTCAATATAGTTGGATTACGCTTCCATCTGCAGTAAGTTTTGTTTCGCTTTTTTAAAGCCATTTTCACAGAGGTCGAAAACCAGGGGCAAGATGTGTTTGTGACTCGACGAGTGCATAGGGGAACATGGTTATTAAAAAGATCAACTATTTTGTTTGTAAATAAGTTTAGTTTGCTATCGACCGAGCTGAGAAACCAACAATCATCCCAATTAATAAGAGACAAATCATTATAAAGGGATCCATAGTCAATTGACTTGAAATTTCGATAAGAAAAAGTGGTAGCAGCCGCCGCTACTGATAGATTAATGTCTAAAGTGCAAAAGATAAGGTCATGGTCGGACACAAACGATAATTGATCGAAAAGCAATACTAATGATATATCTGAGACAACGAAAATATCCAGTAAGCTTGGACAGACATTGTTTGCAAACCTCGTAGGTGTAGTTTTATTAACAATATTAAGACCCACTTGTGTCAAATTATCTAAGAAATTAACGCAGAGGTTGTCATTTACAAGAATGTTTAAGTTAAAATCACCACATAAAATGAAATGATGGAAATCAATGACGCGTTTAGAGATATCAGTGAGAAGCGGCTCTAAACTGCAGTTACGGTTAGGATTGTAGACACACGAGAGAAAAACTTTAGTATTGTTATTAAAAATTTCAACATTCAAAAATTCAACGTCAGAACCACCTGAATTACCAATCACTTTTACATTCAGATGTTTTTTGCAATAGATTGCAACGCCACCGCCTCTTTTATTGATTCTGTCATGTCTTAAAAGTTTGAAATTTGAAATAATCCTTATTTATTTTAAATTTAATTTTCTTTTATAACAATTTGTACAATTTTTCTTATTCTAAGACACACCCATTTTCCAGTCACATTTCCAACATATTTAATTAGATCAATCATTGATGTAACCAAATATGCAGACTTGCATTTTGTGTCTTCCGCAAATATGCAATACTAAACAGTTGGTCACATGCAATGACCAACATGTGCAAATTGTAATATGATCGGCTCTTTGTTAATACTAGAAGTGGCTGCTTGCGCTTAGCCAACATTCGTGATTCATTAATAATCACTTTTTCTTTTATTGTTTACGTTCATGCCGTTTTATTGTTTTAACTTGTGTTGCACTACTCAGCTTGATCATATTGCACTCACATGTGCTCAGTGTTTCAAGGTTTGTTTACGTTGATGACCTTGCTTGTGACTAGGTGGTCTGTTTGTTATTATTATTTGTTTGTTTTTATTTGTTTCTGGGTTACGAACACAACACAACTTTATGAAATGAAGTTTTATATTAAAGTAAGTTTTGTAAAAAAAATTATTGTATAATATTTGCGTGTCTTTTAATTTCTAGTAAATTTTAATGCTATAATTAGGGTATTCACAAGGTGTGCTATCATGTCATATTGTCATATTGTCCTAAAATTTTACAACTAAAATTTACAAGATAAATAAATGCAAATAAGAAACAGTAGTTTGATAACGACACTTCAATAAACATAGCTTGCAAAGTTGTAATATATTAGTACTTTTTTTATATGGAAGGCAACAATAAAATGTTTAAACTAGTGTAAAATCTTAGGACAATATGACATTATGACATGATAGCACACCTTGTGAATACCCTAAATGTATTTTATGTAGTTAACAATAAAAATTATGTGAATTAAATTAAATTTAATATAATAAATGTAAATTTTATAATTTATTTTAATAGTACCTTAAGTTGTATGCAAATAAAATTTTATTTACTGTAGTTTGAGCCTATTCTTATGAACTAAAATAGATTTTGAGCTATTTGCTATTTTGCAATTACCTCTGCTGTCCATTTCAATTACCTGATAGGGCCCTTTGAAGACTTTTTCTAGTTTGTGACTAGCTTCATCTCGTAAGTATACCGTATCATTCAACTGAACTGGTTGGGGGTTTGCATTTTTGTCATAATTTTGTTTAGAGTTTAATTTTGTTTTTTCTGCTAAGTTTGAAGCTCTTTTGTGGGCTTCCTGTAGTCTAAACCTGAGCTCTTTGTCAAAAGCGTCAAAGTTATAGACTTCGTCTGTTTTGTGTGTTATGAACTCAAAGGGTTTTAGGGTTTTCCCATAGATTAATTCGAATGGTGCGTAACCATGTACTGTGGATGGTGTCGTATTGTAACAATACGTGAAATATTTTAACCACTCATCCCAGTCTGACTTGTCTGGGGATAGATATGCTCGACTGTACTCGTTAAAAGCACGGTGACTCCTTTCAATCATTCCAAATGTTTGGTGGTGAAAAGGGGTCGAAGTTTGATGTTTTATATTAAGTAGTTTGCAAATGTCTGTGAACAATTGATTGTTGTACTCAGTTCCTAAATCTGTTAATATTTCGCTAATCGGTCCGTATACCAAAATACAATTGTCGACTATTGTTTTGGCTATACTTTTGGCCGATTTATCCGAAGTAGGGACCGCGATTAGATACTTAGTGAGTTCGCACATTATAGTGACAGCGTACTCATTTCCTAGAATCGATCTTGGTAGAGGGCCAATTGTATCAATTTGCACTCTATCAAAAGGTTTTTCGGGTGTGCTTGTAGTAACCATTGACTCTTGATGTTTTAAGCCTGGTTTATTTAGTTTGCAGAGTTCACAGCTTTTAACGAATTTTCGCACATTGTAACTCATGTTTTTCCATGAGTATAATTTTCGTAATTTTGATAGTAATCTATTTATTCCACAATGTCCACCTAGGATTGGATCATTGTGAAATTTTTCTAAAATTTCTTGTTTCTTTTCCTGGTCTGTTACTATTTCAATTTTTGGGGTGATAGCTATCTCTGTTGTTCTTAGTATTTTGTTGCCTATTTGCTTGAAGTCGTTTACATTTGTGTATTTAAATAAATCGTCATTTAGCGAAATTTTAAATTTACGAGATTCTAAATTGTTGACTAATTTTGCAAGTCTAGAAAAGAATTTCTCTAGTGAAATTTTTCCTTGAACAATTAGATCGTTCATATCTACTTCTAGAAGCTTTGTTTTACCATTTATAATGTTCAAGCTTTGCCCGCATTTTTGTAATTTTAGGCAAGGTGTCTTTTTTAGGTTTTTGTGATTGATTGTTTCATATACATTTTGTGATAATTCTTTAGGTATAGGCTGGGAGGTTGGATTTTGGTTTTTAAGTGTGTTTTGATTTGATTTTGACCTTGTTAGTACTTGGAATACCTGTGCGTCGTCTACATTAATACGTTTGATTAGCCCAAAATCAATACTTGATAATGCATCAGCGCCACAGTTATCTTTTCCTTTGATGTATTCAATATCAAAGTAATATTCTTCTAAATCTAATCTAATTCGTGTTAGTTTCGAAGACGGGTTTTTTAAAGAAAAGAGGTAATTTAAAGGTTTATGGTCACTTTTGATTAAAAATTTATTTCCATAGATATATGGCTTAAAAAAAATTAACTGCCCAATGGATGGCAGTTAGTTCCTGTTCTACGACAGATTTGTTACTTTCACCCTTTGTGAAAGTTTTGGACGCAAATGCTACAGGTAGATGTATGCCGTCGTACTCTTGGCTTAGTACGGCGCCACAAGCTATCTTACTAGCATCAGTCGTCATACAGAAAGGTTTATTGAAATCGGGGTATTGCAACATTTTGGGTTTCAAACGTGAGTTTTTAAGATAATTGAATGCTGTTTCGCATTCATTTGACCAAACGAATGCTGTTTTCTTTCTAGTTAGGCGAGTTAAATGAGTTGAATGGAATGAAAAGTTTGGTATGAATCTTCTATAATAATTTACGAAGGCTACAAATCTGCGTACTTCGTCTGGATTAGTAGGTTTGGGATAGTTTTGGATTTTATCATATTTGGATTCATCCGGAAGTATGCCTTTATCAGTACATTTGTGTCCTAAAAAGGCAATTTCTGGATTGAAAAATGTATACTTGTCTGGGTGTACTTTAAGGTTGGTTTTTCGGTATATTTCAAAAATGGATTTGAGATTTTTTAACATATGGCTTTGAGAGCATCCAATCACTATCAAATCATCCATGTATACAAAAGCTTTGCTGGGGCCAAGTCCAGGAAAAGCTATTGACATCATGTGTTGAAATGAATTGGGTGCGATCTTTAAGCCAAATGGTAAACGTTTGAACCTAAAAGAGCCTTTTGAGCTTGAGAAAGAAGTTAGATTTCTAGAATTTTCATCTAGTTTTATCTGGTGAAAACCAGAAACGAGATCTAGGCACGAAAAGTACTTAGCTCTGCCTAATTGATCTAAAATGTCGTCAATGCGGGGTAAAGGGTATTTGTCTGAAGCTAATTAGTTATTTAATTGGCGATAGTCGATAACTAAACGCCATCTTTTTTCTGTTGAATTGGGTAGAGACTTTTTGGGCACTAATAGGATGGGGCTATTGTATTCGGAACAGGAGGGTTCTATTGTGTCATCTTTACACATTTTATCTATTTGCTTATCTATTTCATCTGTATGAGTATGTGGAATTCTATAATTTTTAATGTATACGGGTGTTTCATCTTTAAGTCTTAGTTTTTGAGTATAAAAATTGTTAACACTGACTGGGTCAGTTTCAATTGCGAAAACTTCTGTGTAGTTTTTACAGAGATCTAGAAATGCGTTTCGGTGAGGTAAGGGGCAATTTTTAGACAATTTTGATAAAACGGTGTCTATTCTTGGTTTGGAATTTTGGATGGGGTTTATTTTTAAAATGTATAAATCTAAACTTTCTGTTGGAATAATTTTCTATTAAAATATTTTTATTTGTAGTATTTAAGACTCTCACATATGGGTGAACTTTTGATGACAAAGTGTTTGCAACAAAAATACCAGGTGAAATTTCTTGATTTGGTATTAAAATTTCTGACTCATTGCAGTTTATACTTATTTTCTTAACTCTTGCCAGCTCTTGCTGGTAAAGATATCGTATTGGCTTTGGGTTCATCATAAATTTGCATTGTTTTTTTAAGATTTGTGAAATGGGGCCTAACACACAATAATGGTATTTAATAAAGTCTAAACCAATGATTCCGTCGCATGGTATCGGAAAGTCATTGTCGACTACTTGGAAGTTTTGAGTTAATTTAAAATTTTTCAGAAAGATTTTGGCTTGAACAAAGCCCTAATGTTGAAATTGTGCCTTCCCCTATACCTGTAAGTTTATATGTTAGTGTTTCGTCAGTTTTAATTTTTTTCTTCAAAATGTTGTTTAATAATACTTATGTCTGACCCTGTATCTAGTAAGAATGTATTTGCTAAATCGTTTATAGAAGTTTCAACAAATATATAATTACTAAACTTAAGATTAACATTAAGTATTTTAATTGTTTTTACTCTTAGTTTTGGATTGGGAAATGCGCACCCAGTTGGGCTTGCTGGGTGGCATTCCTGTTTTCCGGTGCTGCTTCTATAACGCGCATATTTCTTTGAGATTGATAGTTATTGCTATATTGCCTGCTATTTCCTCTCTTATTTTGATTTTTATACCGCTGATTATTACTAGGTCTATATTGGGTATTTCCTCTGTTAAATATTTGGCCATTGTATTGTCGCCTTTTGTTCTGTGCTCTATACTGTTGTACGTATTGTCCACGATACTGTCCTACATAATCTCCTCTGTTACGTTGTTGATTACCTTTTCTGACAAAGTTTATTTTAAATGCATCTTCAGCATCGTTACTAAGTTCTACAAACTTCACAACAGCTTCGCTTGTATCAGTAAAGTTTGCGGCTTGCATTAAATATTTCGCTTTTTCTGATCTTGCATTTTTCGTTGTTGTTTTTATCGCTGTTTTTGTTGAGTAATTCTTCACTATATTATGAGGGACTCCATCAGAAATGTAGGCGTTCTCCAACTGCTTGGTCAGTTCTTCTACTTCTTTGATATAATCGTTGGTGACTTTATTGCTCTGTCTAGAATTTAGTAGTTTTGCTTCAATTGATTGAGTTGATACGCTTTGTCTTAATTTTTCAACAATTGCTGTTATTGATGCTTCTGTTGAGACCAAATTCCTGGCCGTACCAGTCAGTTTGCTTTTAATGAGTTCAACCGCTACGCTTTCGTGCGTTTCTTTGATTAAAATTTACTAAATTAATTCCGTCTAAAAATGGTTGTACATTTTCGAATTTTCCGTCGAAATTTTGAAGTAGTTTCGATGCGGCGGACAAGAAATCAGTCACCGTAATCGCCATTGTACTCGGTATTGGATTTAATTTTTCTAAGGTGTTTTCGGAGGCTGTATCAGTGTCGTCGGTATCACTTAGATTGTCATCTGATAAGACTGTTGTGCCAAAAATTTCCGTCTCTATTCTAGTTGTCAAGTCTTTAGGTATTTCCTCTTGAATTCCTAATCTTTGAAATAATGTTTCTAATCTCCCTTTTAACGAGTTGAAGAATTTAGAGATTTCTGTCTCTTGAAAAGATGTGAGATTATTTTTAAACTCATTAACTAGATTTCCTATTCGGTTGTGCTTTTCAACCAGTACCCTTAAATGCTTAAGTTGGGTTTGTGCTGCAGGAAGATTGGCTCTATTAAGACATTTATGTGACCCATAAAATTCGGCTTTTAGTCCTCTTAATATTGTCTGAAGTTCTGGCCATGAATATAAATCTTCTTTAGACATTTATCTAAATTAAACATCTCCTAACAAAACAAAATTTTGTTGAAAAAAAAAAAAAATAAAATCGTAGTTTGTTCCCTACTTACAAACGTAATTAATGTGAAAGGATGGGGGAGTTGACGGAACCGAAAAAAAACAATTACTTACACCGCGAGGAGCATAGAAAAGCCCCTCACATGGTCAGACAAAAAAACACAAATGTTGTCGACGGTGTCAATACTGCTGCTGGCGGCTGGCTCTCTGCAAAACAGGTTTTACTGTTGTGTTGTTGATTAGAGCTTTAAGTTATTGTTGTTTTTATAATTATTTCTTTTTGCACTAATGTTTCTTTGTTTGTTTAGCAAGTTTTAATTTTATTTAAATTGTTTTAAAGTATAAACAGATAACATTTAATTTGTATGCGGTGTATATTTAGACACCAAACACACGACAAAACATTTAAGCCACGGGACAAACAACTAGCTTTAATAAAATTAAATTTACGACGGGGACGGACGGACGCACGTCTACGCCCAACGAGATCACGAACGCAACTCATATGTCTGGAGAATGAAAACACAGCAACAACCTGCTTAGTCTGTGCAAAGTCTCGTGTTCTCGCAAATAGTTCTATCATGGATCTCGAAGCCATCCAACACGTGAATAACATTTGTTGCCAATATAATAGCTAAAATACACGAACTTACGCGCAATGGTAAGTTGAGTTATGTCAGCACCAAAGAAAATCCCGCAGACTTACGGTCTGTTCGGAAATGCATCATGATGAGCAAACTGCTTTTTGGCATAAACAAAATGTTCGAAAAAGGCCCATTTCGCAGCACTGCAAACATCAAACATTCTAAAATGTAATTTTTTTATCAAGCGTAACTCATAATTCTCATCAAAAAATGGCAGTTGTGCGCATACTGCAAATCGTGATGCATTTCCGAACAGACCCTTAATTTCTCGAGGACTTTGCCAAATGCGTTTTTAAATCATCATTGTGGACAACTGGACCAGACTTTTTACAAGCTTTATCTCAAAATTCGTTTCTATTAAAACCTCAACAGATCAACGAGACGAAATATCTGAGAGAAGATCGAACAAGCTCGTGTTTCTTCCATCAAAACCTAGACATACTGATTTGACATCAACTCTTTTTCATCATGGGTCCTTGCACTTGTGGCGGAACCCTCTGTTCCCCCACGCCCCTGACTTTGCTCTTCTAGCCTTGGCGACACTTTGTCGCAACCTAACCCATCGATAGATTAACTTACAAACTTGCAGCTTGGCTTATCGCTAAAACGCTAAGCCAAGCGAATTCCATGGCATAAGTCATTGCTGCCTTTCTTTGTTTATATTGGCAAGCAACATTATGATTTTTAAATGAACGGTCATTTGAGCCGTTTATGTTGGTCGCTCGTCGTCACTGTATTGACTCACTGCCCTTCTGGCGGTTCGTCATTCAGTCAGCAATTATTGTTTATGCTGAAGTTTTTACTTGTGACAAATTACTGACGACATGAGTAAGCGACGGCAGCTTTGGTTTGTTGTACAACAACAAGCGTTGGCTGCAGCTCGCTTGGCGTTTGTGTGTGTGTGCTGGAGTAGCTAACCAGCATACAGGCAGAAGCGCAGTCTGTTTAAACGGTATGTGTGACGGCGACCAATTGGTGTGTTCGCGTTGTTAGCGCTGATGACGCGGCACACAAATATAAATGTGCGAACACTTAGCGAACCAATGTTTAATTGGTTATTTCAAGTTATGGCAACCAATACAGCAATAGTAATTGTGCTATCGATGGGTTGCGCCGCCGCGCTATTTTTTATTGTGCAGCGGGCGTTAAATATTTTGTGGTGGCATGGGCTATGGTCCATGCTACCGTAGTCAGTGTTCCTTTCGACGCGGCTACGTCAAGAATAATAATTTCGTTTTGTTACTTACCTTTAATCTGTAAAAATTGTATATGTTTTATAATTAGAATTTTCTTAGTTTAGAATAAAAATCAAAGAAGTAAAACTTTTAGTGAACCTTATTTTGAAACACTATACACTAATTAAATTAATAATTAACAGTCAGCTCTGTCACCTCCTTGCTGTTTGTAAATCGCTTCTTGAAAATGGTAGAGTCGAAAGATCCAGCTTAATTAAAAACTTATCACCCTTCCTAGACGATGAAGAAGTCATTCGTGTTGGAGTACGTTTGCACCATAGTAACTATTCGGAACCTCACAAATGTTTTTGTTGTCAAATGCCTTTTAGTTAAGTTTAATAACTTTCCACATCAAGGGCTTTAATATGTTTTCAATAACAGTCAACATATAAATTTACATATATATATATACAGCACAGCTACTCATCGTTGAACACTTGTTTTTCGTCACTTTGATGCCCCCGCATCATCACATCGTCATTGTTTTTTGGAGACTCTAATTTAAATCGTCGTGCTAGCAACAACAACACACACAGTATCACCACCACCCACCACTCACTCTTCGTCATCATTTCGAGTTTCATGTTCAAGGGCACAACAACAACCACATACAGTCCGCTATCGTATGATTTCTAGCCCACCGCTAGTCAACTGGTCATAGTAAAGTGCGTGTATAAAAAATGCATTTTCCGCACGGCTCTTCAACTGTAGAAATTCTGTTACTGTTTTTCTTCGTTCTGCTTAGGTGTCAAGCAGTTAAGCATCAAACACAAAAATTACTTCACTATCGTCATCGACCACGCACTCAACGTATTATCTTGCTTTCTATATTTTCAATAGTAAAAATAAAGTCTATGAAATTGAACTTATTAATATATAAATTTTTTCGTGTTTTAATTTATCAAGCAAGGAAAAAGCTCCTTCCTCCACCAGTAACTTAGCTTATTAGTCTAAGCTTAATTTTATCTTATCAAAAAATGTGAACTAACCAAACTTTTAGTTTTAATTTTAAGCTTAAGCAAAAGCACGCTGGTTCGCACACCCTTTTCGTAATACTCATGCAAATTTATTGGCCGCTTGATTGCTTACATAAAATAAAAAAATAAATAAACTGTCCATTTCAGCCCTTGGAAGGACTTTGACCCAGCTTCCTATTGATCAATTGTGTTGTGCGTGTTATTAAATGTTTGATCACAAAATGACCGAGAACTGGACCTACGTGTTTTTTATGCCGACTCCAAACGGCTTATGTTCTCAAGAAGATTTACATGGCAATTTGTACTCTCTGAGGTTTGCCATTGTCTGCAGAGAGGTGACGTCCGAACAGAAAAATTAATTCAATTGAAAAAACTTTCTGTCTGAGCTGGAATTGAACCTGGGATATCGCGGTTCTTTAGCTTAGGGGCCACGCACTCTACCCACTAAGCTACGGTTGCCACTGATTGCTTACATAGCTGCCGAAATACTGTGCATAAGATGCTTTCGTATAAAGCCAACAAAAAATTATCATATGATGGGTATTCTTCCTAAGGATAGAATAACACCAGGACGTGGATTTCTGACCACAGGAATTGATTTTTGTGGCCCTGCATTCATCCATTCCAGAATTCCCCACCGTGCACCAATTTAGGCCTATATCTGCATTTTTTTATGCTTTACGACGAAAACGGTGCATATCGGAACTGTCAGCGACATGCTTCGCTTTTATTGCTGCGTAGGCCTCTTTATTGCCCGTAGGGGCTTGTGCAAAATAATGTGGGCTACAAATATTCTTCGAGCAAAGAATGAACTAGCCGAACCCTGAAAATTATTCGAGAGCGAAAATAACAAAGCTGAGATATTTAAAATTGATCAAGAAAATCGCATAGACTGTCACACGATCCCACCAAAATCTCCCCATTTTGGCGGCTTGTGGCAGGCTGCAATGAAACAGACCAAACATCACCTAATACGAGTAGTGACCAACGCAATCTTAACGTTTTTAAGATCGTCTGATCACAACGATCATAAAGCACTAGCACCAGGACATTTTTTAATTGGTCAGTCTTTGATATCCTTTTCCTAACCTGATGTTTGCTTTAGCAGCGTCATACATGGACTACAAACAACGCAGCTTTCCAAGATGACACTTGCCACCTTACAAATGGACTTTGGGAAGGGCTATTTCAACTATACCTGTGGCGACATGTTGTAACTTCACTATCGACGCGAACATCGAAGCGAAGTTTTCGATCTGGCAGTATGTTGTAATATTTTCGTTCGACAGGCGATTTCGTTTGTTTCGAAGTTATGTTCGAACATTTAACAGCTGCCTGCAAGCTTTTTTTCTGATACCTTGGCATGCTAAATAACGTGAATAAATATTTTAAAAAATTGTTTTATTAATAAAAAAAATGTCATTTCAACTAAAAATTATAAATTAATTATTTATTAGTTTTTATAAATAACAAATTAATTATTTATTAGTAATTATAAATAACATTGTTTGGCAAAACTAAGGGTAACTTAATTTAAACAAACAGTTCTAAGGTAACAATATATATACTTTTATTAAAGCCAATACTTTTATTATTCCACTTACTTAAAATCATTATTTAACTCTTCTGTGTTACATAAATTATATATAATAAATAAAACCATGCTTAAATGGATAAATATTTCCGTTTATAATTACTTCGCTTCTCGATCACAGCCACCAAAATAAAGTGATATTTTATCGCAAATATCGCCTGTCGAAAGTGTTACAACATACCGACTTTCGATAATTTCGACAACTTCGAAACTTTCGAAGTTATAACATGTTGCCACTGGCCATGATTGAGTTCATCGCGTAACCGAAATAAAAACTCGCATGGTGTCTATAAACGTGGCATCACCAAGCTCTACCCACTGCTCATTGAATATTGAATATACATTACCGTATATTAAGGAGGCCGGCATGTTACAATGTCACTCCAGTTTAATAATTTTGGTTTTTTATTCTCATTCTCTTTTGCTTTTAAACAAGTTTGTGCTAACGTAGCATTAAAATTTTTAGTATATTTTTGGCATTTTCCTTGTACGGTTGTACGCCAGTTTAATAATTTTTGTTTTTTATTCTCATTCTCTTTTGCTTTCAACAAGTTTGTACTAACGTAGCATTAAGATTTTTAGTATATTTTTGGCATTTTCCTTGTACGGCACAAAATAATATTTAATGCGTAAAATAAATATTTCGTTATGAAATTACTATTATTAATTAAATAAAAAATGCAATTTTTCTTGATATTGAACACATTATATAAAATGTACATTGTACATTAATGAAACTAAGAAATGAAAGAGTAAAAATAAATTGTAAGATATTATTGAAAATATGCATTTTGTTTTTTTTTTCTTGAAATTTGTCATTAGTTATTTTTTACAGAAATACAGATGTGGAAAAACCGCTTTCACCTGGTTAATTTTACACTATGCTGGTCACTGTAGTATTTTATGATTTGTGTTTTTGCTATTTTTGTTGTAGGAACTTTCTATCTATCATTTGCACTTGGTTGGTTGTGTCTGAAGCCTTTAAGACACTTCACTTTTTTGTGCAATTTAAAAATTTGAAAACAAGTGGCACGTAGGCTAGACAGATATATATTGCAGGAAAAGCATATAAACATACATCGTGACATTTTTTTACATCTCCGCAACGTAACTATCTTATATCTCTATTCCTAATGGCTGCAGATGAGCTCAAGCTTGTTTTTGACAGTTAATATTTGATCGAAACTTAACGTGTGACGAATTGAGAGGAACGATAAGAATGCATTACAAATGCTGTCCGTCCTACATATTTTCCTTCAATTCGTACTATATACGTACTCACTCCCACCTAAGTATTGTAGTACCTATCATACGGCCATTATAATTTTTTTGTCGTGGTGGTTTGTATCTTTGCTTTTGATCGTTCCTCCGGCGCTGGAACAAAATGTTATGTGTAAACATAAATTTAATTAAGGTAGTTAATTTGTGCATTATTAATAAAAACAATTTCAGCCTAAATTTAATAAAATTAATATTGATTTCAGAATTTTTCGACTCGAACAACAAATTTGGAAGCATCGAATTCTAATAATTACAAGAGCACATTTACAAAATTGGCATTACATGAAAAGAGTAACAGGAAAAACGATAAGTATCGATATATGAGTGAAGAACTAATTCAAAGAATAAATTTCTTGGAAACTCACTTGGCTCAGGCTCCTATTCCAAGTATAACTTCAAAAAGAAGGCAGTTGTGTTCAATTGAAGAAGCTTGGAACTTACCAATTTCCTTGGAAATGAGTTCTCGACAACAACAGCTTCAGTTTGCCTCCACTCAAGTTAATATAAAACTTCAGTCGCGAAAATGTAGAAAATCTTTCCAAGAAACGGTAAGACATTTTAAAAATTTTAATGTTAACCCTAGACTAAGGCTGCCATAAATGGTCGGCTCAAAACCAGAACACCAAAAAAACACCTCAAAAACAAAACTAATATCTGTGGATTTTTGACAAAACAACTTAAGTCGATCTGAAATTCATTGACAAAACCCTTTAAGTTGATACGAAATTCATATGGACTTAAGTTGTTTTGTCTATGAATTTCAGACAGACTTAAGTTGTTTTGTCAAAACTCCACAGATATATAATTATGTATTTTTATAAAAAGTTCATTGTAATAGGTAGTAAAATAGCATAGAGA
Organism: Dichetophora obliterata; assembly: GCA_963920525.1. Lineage (NCBI taxonomy): Eukaryota > Metazoa > Arthropoda > Insecta > Diptera > Sciomyzidae > Dichetophora > Dichetophora obliterata. Next base: position 140,234,775 of record OY986436.1, on the reverse strand, counting down.
TCATGTATTACGCTTTAGGATTTTTTTTTATAAAAAATAAACTAAGGCTCCATTCTGGTTAGTTGGGTTGGGTCAAAGATTTTGTTTGCCTTTTTCGTTAACTATTAGCGAAATTACAATACAGCAGTGGTAACGTCAGTGGCAGTGAGGAGTTTCGTAGTATATCACTGCAGCAAAATTACAATTCAGCAGTGAGAAGTAGCAGTATTTTGACGTCTAACATTTTTGTTTTATTTTTTGGCTCCAAATGTTAATGTTTATTTTATTTTTTCATGTTACTAGTTTGCTTTTTTGTTCATTGTATTAGCAGCAGTGTGGCAGTGGCAGTAAATTTAGAAATAGAGCTAACCTCAGCAATACTGCTTACTGCTGGTGCTGTTATGTGAGCGTTTCCCTTAAATAACATTATTCCTAAAATAACAACTGATCACTGCCACTGCTGTATTGTATTGTAGAGACCATACTGAGTAAGTATTTTATAATAAAAAGCACAAAATAATAATTATCTTCTGATTTTTTAAATTTTGAGCAATAAATAATAATTATTTTCTGCTCTTTATTTTTTAAGTCAAAAATAAAAATTTCACCGATATTTTTTACGCACAAATAACCAGTAATTTTTTTTTTCATTTCTTAAGTCAAAAATAAGCAAAACTTGCCCATTATTTTTTGAACACAAAAGTTTTGCTTTTTATTTTCTTAAGGCAAAAATAAAAAGTTAAAATTGCCCAATATAGTTTTGAGAACAAAATAACTGGTGAGTTTTGATTTTTATTTTTTATATATTTTTAATGCCCGATATACATATTTCTAATTTTAACTGTAAATTTAAATTTAATTTTAATATTAATTTTAATTTTCATTTTTATTTTTATTTTTATTTTTATTATTATTTTAGTTTTAATTTTTATTTTCATTTTTAATTTTAATTTTAATATTATATTTTTAATTTTAATATAATATTAATATTAATTTAGTTTTTTCTAAATGACCTTGTTATTGATTTTATATGATTTAAATACAAATTCTAAATGTTTGATAGATAAAATTAATATTAAACATAAAATTATACATAAAACTTAACATAAAACTAAACATAAAATTTAACATAAAATTAAACATAAAATTAAACATAAAACTAAACATAAAACTAAACATAAAACTAAATCTACATAAAATTTAACATAAAATTAATCATAAAATTAAACATAAAATTACACATAAAATTACAAATAAAATTAAACATAAAACTAAACATAAAATTTAACATAAAACTAAACATAAAACTAAGCATTAAACTAAGCCTAAAACTAAACTTAAAACTAATTATAAAACTAAACAAAAAAGTTTTATAATTAGTTGTATGTTTAGTTTTATGCTTAGTTTAATGCTTAGTTTTATGTTTAGTTTTATGTTAAGTTTTATGTTTAGTTTTATGTTAAGTTTTATGTTTAGTTTTTTGTTTAATTTTATGTGTAATTTTATGTTTAATTTTATGTTTAATTTTATTATGTTTATGTTTATGTAGTTTTAGGTTTAGTTTTATGTTTAGTTTTATGTTTAATTTTATATTTAATTTTATGTTTAATTTTATGTTAAATTTTATGTTTAGTTTTATGTTAAGTTTTATGTTTAATTTTATGTTTAATATTAATTTTATCTTTTAAACATTTAGAATTTGTATTAAAATCATATAAAATCAATAACAAGGTCATTTAGAAAAAACTTTAATCAAATGGTAGAGCAAGAACAAAGAGGAAGAAGCAATATATATCAAAATATATCAGCAAAAATCTAAAAACAACTTCAGTAACCATGCTTTGTTAGTGGAAGACTTCCAGCAGACTGTTGGACTCCATAATAATAACATAAGCATAAAGACTAAAGTAGAGCAAAAATACAACAACAAATGTGAAAATTTGAAATGGGAGAAAAACTGAGAAATTCACACTTAAAATCTTATCGTCTCTGTGGTGCAGTGTATCACAAAGACTTCTGATGAAGCCTTTAGTATGGCCGAAATTGCAATAAAATCAGCTAGTGATTTTTTCCTTTTCATATTGAAAAAACGTTGTTGTTGTTTCTGCTTTGGAAAAATTCGTTAGAACAATTAATTGTTCTAACTTTGACCTAAAGCTCAATAAACTATTTTCAACTATTAGTACGAGATCCGGCTGCAAGTTTACTACGTTCATCGAGTTTTTAATCGAAATCAAATTTTTATGTATAATTATGTATAGAATTCATTTTGGATAGATTGCCAATCAAAATGTGGCCGCTAGTATTTTTAATTTAAATAGTATCAACTGATTATTCGGGCGAAATTGCACTCATCTGTTTTTAAAAAAATATATATATATACCAATACACAGCTACATATGTATAGAACTTAAAAAAATTAGGGTTGCCTTAGCGCAACTGGCCGCAACCTCCAGGCAGCCCGGTGTAAACAGGTATGGTTTCTAGACATTTATATGTTTATAACGTATTTCGATTAATCATATATTAAATTAAAGCTAATTTTTTTATGCATGGTGGAATAGGGTTGCCTGTGTTAAAGTGGCCGCAAATATGGGTTGTCTGCTGTTAAAGATAGATTAGAATGAAAAAGAGTTTGCGCGCTACATTGAACAGTAAGTAGTGGGAACGACTTTATAATACCTAAAAAAAATTTTATTAATAACTCATTGTTTAGTGGTTTTTAAAATTACCTAAATACACTTAAAAAATCCATTCTTAAGTGAAAAACTTAGTTATCTTTTCTTTTTTAAAAAAACAAAATAATTTTTTAAAAAATTAAAACCTCAATTATTGTGTAAACGAAATTTATATTTTAGAAGCAGGTAATGTTAGGGAAAATATTAGATATTTCATTATTTGTATAGTAGGTTACAAATTAACTAATAATTAAGAAACACGACAAATAAAACGTGCCATTTATTGCACATCCTGTTCATCACTGCTCTCACTTCCACAGCAGCTATGGCTTTCATCGCTACCAATATTATCATTATCGTCATTATCAGAAATATTGTTCGTGGAACTACATAGCACACTCTTAACTTGCTTTGGCGTTGGGTCTCCTAAGAACCATGTTGGTTTTAGAAAACCATCTAGAATCCAGCCATTATTTTCCGCGCTAAACTTAATACATTTCGGCAATACACATTAAATTAACACAGATTGTCCGCAATCGAGTCATTGGAATTTGTCAGATGACAAATTGTTGGATGACTGATAACGATTATCTTCCTCAGAGGATGTGGTAATAGGCTGCTCGTTTAAAGCAGTCATATTCAGCTGTTCGCCTATAGAAAGTGCAGCTGTTCTATGGTAGAATGTAGCTGTACTTGCTTCTTTCTGCAATGTAAATTTTAATGCATTGAAAAGAAAACGTATTGGAAGTTTGATTCTATAACTTTTTATGTAAATATATTGCTGTTATATATACTTACAAGATCACAACTCATAGCAGAAGTACTTTGTTCATGAAGATCCGAAGGGAGGCTTACAACCTGTAAATTACAAGAAATACAGCGTTAAAGCTAAATGCTCCATTTTCATTCAACAATATAATAACAGCGAACTTTCCTTCGTATTAACCCTCTCATGCCCGCATTCTAATAGGTGGAGCTACACATTGTTTTAAGGCAGATATGAATTAGTCTTTACTCAAATATAAACTGAAAAAAATTTCATAGTCCTTGGTGCCCGGATTCGTTAGTTACAGGATGTTGCTTATTTGCAACGTTGGGCAGTTATTGGACAAACTAAACACTCTTCTCTGATTTTTTAATATAGCTCTCTAATTTTTATGTTTTTTTTTGCACTTGGTTTTACATGTAAGCAATTAGTTTTATGTTTTTAAGCACTTTTGTATAAACACTGTTTTTTCGAAACGATCTTAATCTTTATTTCGACTCTACGGAGAACAGCTCTACGGAGAACAGCTAAACTAAATGGCTACACGTGCAAAGCTTTCAATAGAATAAATATCTGTAAGCTTGCACTGCACAACACATAAGGCTATATGATGCAAAAACCACTGAAAAAACATGAAAATTACGAAACTTAGAACCCTATAAGTACAATGTTGCCTATAGGCATGAGCATTGGGCATGAAAAGGTTAAGGTGGCGATACATAATTTATATAGTAACTAAAAACTCAATTAATCTAAAGTTCAAATAAAAATTTAACTTACGGTTTGAGTTTTACAAAAATTTTCATATTCCCGCTTATCTCCTTGTTTTAAAACTGTAATTTTTTAAAACATTTCGTATGATATCCGAAAACGTCTAAAGTTTTCATTGTAAATAAAATGTCATAGAACTTGTATTTGGAACTTTTTGTAATTTAAGCTTCTCTTCACGAAGAAGAATTTGACACAAAATAATAGCGAAGGATACTATTATGTTTAAAAACTTGTTTATATCAATCAAGTTAATTTTTCATTCATTTCTCATGTAATCTATCTTTAACAACAGGCAACCCATATTTGCGGCCACTTTAACACAGGCAACCCTATTTCACCATGCATAAAAAATTAGCTTTAATTTAATATATGATAAATCAAAATACGTTATGAACGTATAAATGTCCCGAAACCATACCTGTTTACACCGGGCTGCCTAGAGGTTGCGGCCAGTTGCGCTAAGGCAACCCTAATTTTTTTAGTTCTATACATATGTAGCTGTGTATTGTATGTGTATATATATTTTTTTTAACAGATGAGTGCAATTTCGTCCGAAAAATCAGTTGATATTATTTAAATTAAAAATACTAGCGGCCACATTTTGATTGGCAACCTGTCCAAAATGAATTCTCCTATACATAATTATACATTAAAATTTGATTTCGATTAAAAACTCGATGAACGTAGTAAACTTGCAGCCGGATCTTAGACTAAATCAAACAACTAGAATTTTTATTTAAAATCAAGTATGATTTAAACTATCAAACATTTAGAATTTGTATTTAAATCATAAAAAATCAATAAAATAAATAACAAGGTCATTTAGAAAAAACTCGTTTCGTTTGATTTTATTTGATTTTATTTGATTTAATTTTACTTAATTTTCAATACAACCAATTCAAATTTTATTTAATTTAATTAAAGTTTCAATTAATCCAAATCAAACTCTAACCTGAGTCAAATTCGATTCCAATTTGAGTTCGTTCAACCCAATTCCAATTTTGATTTCCACTTGACCTGAATATGACCCAATGTGACTCTAATTTAATCCAAACCACTTTCAATTTAATTCCAACTTAACTCCCTTTCAACTTCGATGCAATTATAAGTTTTAATTTCAAGCTAATCTTACTTTTTGCCCACTTTATTCCCGTTTAATTCCACCTCATTTAATATCAGTTCACTTCCAAACTTAATGTCGATCCCAATCGCAGCTTGATTCAAATCTAAACTCAATTCCAATTGTATATCCAAACCCAAATCTAAATTTAAACCTAAATTTCAATTCCAATTTCAATTTTATCGCAATTCAATTACCGTACAGATTTAAGTTAATTCCTATTCAATTTAACTTTTATTTTTTTTTTCAATGTAATTCCGATCATACTCCTGTTTAATTTTAATTTGAGTCTTAAGTCATTCAAACTTATTTTGAATTTAATTGCGGCCAAATGTCGACTTCACTGCGACTACCTCCAAAGATCATTTCAATACACAACCTCTACAAATTTAATTAATTTCCAGTAAGATTCCTATTAACTTTAAACTGAATTAATTTCATTCAATTTAAAATGACTTCCGAATTAATCTTAACTTAATTTCCAGGTAATTATAATTTAGGTAGGAGCTAGGTAAATAGTTTAATTTTTAATTAATAACGGTCTATTCGACACACTAGATATAAAAAGAAGATAAAAATACGACACAAAAATTTAACGGACTTACCGAGAATATCCGCCGAGCAAGGTCACGAATTCACCGACCAGTTCACGACTACGCCGAACAGGTCCCGATCGCGGCGGCAAGGTATCAACGTTACCCTGGGTAATTTGGACTATACTGATCCTATGGCGAGACTACTCACAGAAACAACAGCAGAATCTTTTCCACTAATCACACACTTTCCTTTCTAATCTCGATCTCCTGAGAGAATCCTTGAATTAATACTCAAATTAGATAAAACAAGCAACAAAACGAAAACTATCTGGCCCTAACACAAGTGCTGTTGTGGTTACTAAATGGATGGGCTGCGGTCACTCCACTCGACTTTTTGGTCTTTCAGGTGCCACATATGAAAATTGCACGTGCGTGTTTCACTAACAGATATTTAATATTTTTACCTTCAAATTCCTTGGGTAGAAAGTTCCTTATTTCCTTACAGTCGCAGTGGCACCAAATATAGTCGTGCCGCCCAAAGCAGATTGACCAAACCAATGTCAATGGCCACTACGAGAACATGATTTCAGGACAAATGGATTTATGTTTCAGTCTTCGATAGATGTTAAACACTACTTATGGAAAAACTAGGACGCAAAAATTTAGATTGGTTTTTTCATTATAGCTTATAATTTATTATATATTATATTTTTTTCAAAATATTTTATAAATTTTTTATCTAGTTAATTAGTTTTATGATCTATTAAATTATTACATTCATTAAATTGCGACCTTTAGATCAAGTAAGATTTTAAGAAGGCAACAACAGCTCTGTATAGAATCAATCATTTAGCTGACTAGACAGTCTGTACCGGAAATCGCTATATTTTCCTCTTCAGTAGTCTTTGAGTGATTAAGCTGTGATCAACTCTTCTTAAAAACTTACTTGATCTAAAGCTCGTAATTAAATTCTTGTAATAAAATTAATAGATCATAAAACTAATTAACTATCTATGGCGGAGCACGGCCAAATAAGTTTAATTAATGTCAAATTAATTAAATAATCTAATAATTGATCGATTTCGGTCAAAGTCATGTGTAATTGAACATTTGGTTGTGAAAATAGCCACCTTTCACTTAGAACACCAGCTTCTGGCAAAAGACTCGTTTCATTTCTATGGTGCATTTCGACAAACTGTCGAACACCAATGAATATTGAAATAAATAAAAAAGCAACTAGAACAGATGTCAACCTTGGTAGATCTGATGGCGGTGATCTATAAATAACCTACTGCTTTGAAATGTCATATGATTAACAGCCATACAATTCAAAAAAATGAATTCCTAAATCTGTGAAGTCATATACAAATTTAAGCAGTGAGTTGATCAGAGGTTAATCACTCAAAGACTACTGAAGAGAAAAATGTAGCGATTTCCGAAACAGACTCTAGTCAGCTAAGTGATTGACTCTATACAGAGATGTCGTTGTTGTTGCCTTCTGAAAAACTTTCTTGATCTAAAGCTCGCAATTTTATTCATGTAATTTTATTATTTTATTTTTTACATAATTTTGTTACAGAAATTTTTTACATACAAATTTACATAATACAAAATAAACTAATTTACAAAAATGTATTTTTTTTTTTAAAACAGTCGTCAATGTCTAAATAATTATTATTATTTAATAAATTAAGCATTTCTATAGAGTAACATTTTTTTGCTCTTTATCTGATCTGACCTGTCTTAGAGAAGAAATTTTTGGGTCCGATGAGGCTGCGAGCATGTTGAAAAGGTCCTCGTTCTGTCGCTTTCGTGAAATTTTGCATGTATTCTGCATCTGTATTTTTTGTAGGCCTTATTTTTGTATTCTTGCGCTTCTTCTGACAATCCTCCAATTGGTAAATATACTATGTACCAGCACTTTATGAACGATAGGCGTAAGTTTTTTCAGGATATTTTTGCTGCAGCAAATCTGCAGTTGTTGTGGCTTATTCTGTTTTTGAAAAATATTGAGAATTACTGGCAGCCTTTAAACATTTCTTCGTCAACACCAATAATTCAAGCTGTCACGTCGTTTTTTTCAAAAAATATTTTGGATGTATTTCTATCATTGCTGTTTCCATACCCTTATTTTGGTTGTCCAACTTTTAGTCCAACCTCCTTTTGAAATGCAGCTTGAATTTTTCTTTTTCTAGAAGCTATAACATCCTTTTTGGCAGTGTTCACATCAATATTTTCACTATCTCTATTTTTGTGATCCAGTCCTTATTTTTGCAGAAGAAACGATTTTTTTATACGATGTGACTCTATCCATCTTCTTTTAATGATATAGTATATTTTATGTTTTGATTTGTCAGTATCAGATGCATCCAAACTTTCTTCGGTTAACCTCAAATGATTTGTTACTGCCAAACTGAACTCATCTTTATCTAATGCAATTATAAACACTTTAAATAATGCTGAATTTTTAATAAACATTTTTAAGTTTTTCGTTTTTAACCTTTTTGTCACCTGCTCCTTAGAATTTTTTAAAGAAAAATAATTAAGGTAGTAGTCGAACTGTCTCTGTAAGAGGAAATTCCGGTCATTTATTTTTTTTACATGCTTAAAGAACGGACTTACTAAAATATTTCTGTTTTCTCTTACCTGCTCTGAGTCACTCTTATGCTCGAGGGTCCTTGCAGTTTCTCGATAGTACGTCCTCCGTAGTCCTTTTTCCTCGCTTTGTCCCTATATCGATTTATTTTATTTTTCTGTGTCCTTCACACCACTTTCACAATCACTTTATAGATTTACTGTCCAGATCGAAATGAACTATCACTCGGCATAAGACCGGCGAGTTGTTACGTTCCACAACCTGAGAATTGAAACACCGCCATCTTTAAATATGCAAAAGCGATTTTGCAAAAAAACTGGTATTCCACGTGGAAGCATTACTGAATTAGAATTGTTTGATAACAGTTTTGAAGTTTATAGAAGAGATAGACACGGTGGAGGTGTCTTATTGGCTGTAAGGAACTCCTTCGTTAGTTCCATTATTGTTATTCCCTGCTCTGCTAATATCGAACTTATATGCATTAAGGCTTTACATTGCAATTCTAATGTATATCTTATTAATGCATACGTTTCTCCTAAGAGCAATGTAGAAGTTTATGCAAGCCTTGTGGAATGCATAGAATACGTTATATGCATAATTGACGTTAATGACGACATTTTATTGTTAGGTGATTTTAATCTGCCTGACTTGAAATGGGAATCTTCTGACGATGATTCAATGTTTGAGCATCTAATTCGAAGACACGCCAAGAGCATATATTTGTTGACAATATATGTTCTGACTTACAACAAGTGAGTTGTATTTATAATAGTCGTGAAAGTCTGCTATGCTCGGGTTTTTAAAACGCTGGGCCAAAGTATTTAATAGTATGATTACAACTACAACGCTGTATTATGCAATTGTGCGACCTCACTTAGAGTATGCAAGTCAAGTTTGGTCCCCAAGTTACAATGTACATGTTGAACGTTATAGGGAGAATCCAAAAACGTTTTGTTCGGTTTGCTCTAAGGGGCTTAAGTGGATTTCACACTTTAAACCTTCCTCCTTATGAGGATCGTTTAAAACAATTAAAAATGCAATCTTTAAATGAGCGAAGGAAATCTGCGGATATCGTCTATTTACACCAACTCATAACTGGTGTATTCGATTCACCAGAACTCCTAACTCTTATAAATTTAACCACAAACCGTAGAAGCAGTAGAAATGCTAACAATTAAATTTACTTACCTTTTAGTAGAACAAATTATATGGCTACTGCTCCTTTACTAATGTATGATTAGATCTATGTAAGCGCATGGTTAGTTGTTATGTCTTGTGTTGTCCCTGAGCCCAACCCATATTATGGTGGGTAAATTTTTCGCACTTTAGATTGTTTTGGACCACTCTTATCGATATCATTGAGATATTTTAATGTTATTTGGGCTGGTTCTTAAGATGATCTAATGTGGAGAAAGTGCGAAAAAGCTGTAGTCGCTGAACTCTTTTATTATTGCATGAAAAAATTTAACTCACACCTATTTTTAAAATTCACCAATTGAATTTTGAGTGGTTTTATTTATACTTTTAAATAAAAATCTTCCTAACCGCCAAGGTAAACACAACTTGGCGGCATCTGCAATAGTGTTAGTGTGGCAACCTTCCGCACCTCCAGCACACAGTGGTGACTTTCTCAAGTGGATGTGATGTTAGTTGATACAACAGCCGTTCTAGTACTGTTCGTTTTGTTTGTCGCGAAATTCAGTGCGTTCCGTCACTCGTAGGATTGAAAATCTTTCAAGACATCGAACTAAACTGAGAAACTCAGTTCAACGTTGAGCCGATAGACGACTCGTACACTTAGGCCTGTGCAGGCCCGTTGTGATACCACATAATCTCTTTAAAACCTAGTAGAGATTTCCGGACATTCGCAGAGGAGGTGCTGAACATTTTCTACCTCCTCGTCACATCTGCAGCTTCCGAAGAGCATGCGCTCCGATCAGGCAGTGACCCGTTAGGACTCCTACTATTTTTGACAGGTTTACCCTGCTTAACTCAAGCAGTGTGTTGGTGCGTTTTAAGTCGTAGGTAGGCCATGTTAGCTTAGTGATCCAACATGTATCAAGATGCACCCAGCGTTTTTCTGCAAGTCCTAAGGATCTGTTCTTGCACTGGAGTTTATAGGAGGAAATGGGTATACCAATAAAGTACTCATTTAAGAGGGTGTTAGAGGTCGTACCTTTCCTTGCCAATTCGTCGGCCAAATTGTTGCCCTCGATATCCCTGTGTCCGGAACCCTAATGTGGTGAATCCTGAGTGAGAGTTTTAGAGTTGTCAATATTTGAGTTCAGTGTTTTCAGTGCAACTTGGCTATCTGAAAAGGTTTAAATACTCTTTCCTTCAAGGTCTATTTAATCTAGAATCTTAGTGGTTTCGTGAATAGCCATTATATCCGCTTGGTAGATACTACAATAGTTAGGAAGTCTAAAGGACGCTTCCATTTCGAGATCCTGGGAGTAAATACCTCCCCCTACTTGTTTTCGAAGTTTGGATCCATCTATGAAGATTTTTATGCCGGAGGTTTTAAGAGGGATTTTGTTTGCCCAGTCTTGCCGTGAAAGGATGAGAACTACGTAGTTCTTTTCAAGATTTAAGCACGGCACACAGTAGTCCGTTTTGTCGGGTGCAGACAAGTTTAGAATAATTGTGTGGCCGCAGTTGTTGCCTATCCAATTACTAGATTCTCTCAGTCTCAGAGCTGCTGTGTTGGCACATTCCCTGACAAAGATATTGATAGGAGGAAGGTGAAGCATGACATTGAGGGCGCTAAATGGTGTTGAGGACAGTGCCCCATTAATACATAGACCTGCTTCTTTGCACCTTTGCAAACTTCTGAAGTGCAGTCGTCTTACCAAGGACCCTCCACCATACCAGTGAGCCGTTTATCAGTATGGATCGGACAATTGCTTGCAAAACCCCCATTTTTTACCTATAGATTTTTTACAGGCAAATAGTGCTATGTTTTCCTCTTTAACACGTTCCTTAATGTAAACATTCCAGATAAGCTTCTTATCCAGAATAACTCCTAGGTATTTCGTGCTGTCGCTAAAGAGCAACCTCGTGCCGTTCAGACGCGGAGGTTCTAAATTGGGGGTTTTATATTTCCTAGTGAAAAGGATGAGATCTGTTTTCTCGGGGTTTACACTTAAACCACACGAGGATGCCCATCTCGAGAGAATTAAGAGTGCTCTCTCCATGAGTTGACAGAGAGTCTGGGGAAACTTTCCGCCAAAAATTATTGCAATATCGTCTGCATAAGCAACAACCTTGTAGCTTTCCACCTCCATGATACGCAACAACTGGTCAACCGTCACGGACCACAGAAGTGGAGACAAAACTCCTCCCTGCGGAGTTTCCCCCAGTTCTGAGTTCACCACCCTGCCCAAGAGCATCTGGTGTATGAAACTCATGAGAAAATCCTCCACCCCCAGTTCCGACAAGGCCAAGGTGACTGCACATGGAAGGACGTTATTGAATGCTCCTGCTATATCTAGAAAAGCAGCAAGCGCGTATTCTTTGTTCTCAATTGATTTTTCGATGGTAAACATAAGAGAGTGCAGAGCTGTCTCTGTAGATCTGCCTTTAATGTAGGCATGTTGGGATTTTAGAAGCCTGTCAAGTTTCGGCTTAAGAAGAAGCCCAATAAGTCTTTCTAGAATTTCAATAATGAAGGAAGAAAGAGAGGCTTATAGGTCTGAAGTCATTCGGTTTTGTGTGAGAGGACTTACCCGCTTTCGGTATAAAGATAATTTTTGTCTCTCTCTAAGCTGTTGGAATATAGTTAAGGCGTAGGCAACCATAGTAGATTGTCTAAAGCCAGGTTGGTATAATGCCATCGGGACCCGGAGATTTGTAAGGTTGAAATGAATAGATAGCCCATCTTAACTTCTCCTTGCTGGTCAGTTGCTCAATCTGTTGAGGCGTAAGGTCGCAGGGGGGTGTTTGAAAGCTGGAAATGTCAGAGTGAACATTACCAGGAAAATGCGCATCCATGAGTATATCTGGGGTTTCGATGCACGAATCTGTCCAGGTGCCATCTTCCTTTTGAAGAAAGCTTGGCACTGTTGAGGATTTCGATAGTATTTTCCTGAGCCTTGAAGCCTCTGAATTACCCTCTATTTCTTTGCAGAAGGAGGACCAAGAGGCCCTCTTTGCTTTCCTGATTGCAGTTTTGTAAATGCCTAGTTTGGACTTATAGCTATTCCATGAGTCCTCACTATTGCTACGCCTTGCGTTGTTGAAGTCTCTGCAACAGTCCTTTCTGAGAATTTCAATCTCCCGAGACCACCATACGGGTTTATGGGATTTTTTGAAAACTTTTTTCGGATATTCTCTGTTGAGCGCATCCGAGCATTTTTTGGTGAAGTCTACAACCAGAAGGTCCAAATCTTCTTTGTTAGTAACGGAAGGAGAAGTAACTGAATTCAGTGATGTTCTATTAAGTTTATTATACCATCTCCAATTTGTCTTATGGAGAATTCTTATTTTTAGAGGCAAGGACTGATTGGTTATTTTCCATCCGAATTCTATATACCTATGGTCCGAGAACGAATGTTCTTTTAAGACCTTCCATGAATGAATTTCTTCCGAGAAGTTTTCTGATACTAGGGTGTTATCCAGAACTTCCTCTCGATTTTTAATAATAAATGTCGGCTCATTGCCCTTGTTCGTTATATTTAATTTAGTGCTTAGTAGGAAGTTAAAAAGTGACTCACCTCTGTCGTTGTTTTTTGTGCTGCTCCATTGTGAGTGGTGTGCAATCGTATCTCCACCCAGAATAATGTGCGTGGCTGGATTAGTTCACGGTAAGAGTTCACTGTAAGAGCTCATCATAGGGGAAGGAGAAGGATGCAACCCATAGTTTTTTGGGCCCCAGCTCCAGGCTGACCACAGAAAGGTCCCCGTGACTAAACTAAGGGAGAATAAAGCAATTCAAGTAAACTTTCGCTAAAATACAAGTTCGAGTTTTAACTTTGTTTAGATACATAGCATATTTTATATTTTGGTGTATTCAGACCAAGGATTTTACTGTTGGTCATCCAAGGTTCCTACATTAGCACCAATCGCCCGTTGCCAGGTGACGCTGGAGAGCAGTCGAAGCTGCTTTGCTGTGATGCAAGTTAATTTGGAGTACCCGGAACATCCTTAAGTACTCCAACAACCGTGATGTCAGCCTCTTCGTTGCTGAGGGGTTCCTCTGACGGAGCCTGCTCCTTCAGGAGATTTGTCATCCCCGTCGCTAGTTCGGATGCGGATGATAGCTCATCCTCGCTTCCAGAAACCAGCGCGTCGATGTCGCTGGGATTCTCAGTCGTGGCACTACAGACCGCACGATTTACGAGAGACACCGTGTCCGTTTTGTAGATTCTTGTGTGAATCTTACTAAACCCATAGTTTAAAGTATATTTGTCCTTGTTTGGTGGGTCCAGACATTCATTGTTGAGGATCAACAAAATCACCATCTTGGATCTCTTGGGATCGGTTTTCGCATCCTCAGCTTTAGGTTCCAACTTCACTACCTTCCAGTTTTGAGTGGATATAGCCGGGTTGAAGACCTTCAGCATTTCCAGAATCTACTCAGGTTCAGATGGGGTGACTGGAACCCGGACTCTGGCTATTGGTCTTGACGGAATTTCGTCCAAATTTACCGCTTTTAGTCGAGCGCCTGAGTAGACCTCACCAACTTTTCCAATCGCCGCTTTGAATAGCTCAGCGGATCTTTCATTGTCACAGGCCATCAGCTTGACCAAAGATTATATATTATAAAGATGTGACACGTAGAACATTAAAAAGTAACAAATATTTTTTTAGATCAATACGTAAACTTTTGTAAGCGCGATGAAAAAGCTTTCTTGAGAGAAAAGTTTTCAATCCTTGCATGCACATTCTCTCTGTAATGCTCTTTCACTCTTCACTCCACAATGCTTCACAGCATAGATCACCACTGCATGGTTTCTCATAGTTTGCGAGAGTAGTGAAATTTAATGTTGTAATTGTTTTTTCCGTTGTTGTTGTTGGAACCAAGCAGTTGTGATCTCTGCTTGACGGCAACAAATGTTTTTGTTTGTTTGCATTATATTCATGATGATTTCCTTATTTTGTGCGGAGCAGATTTTTCTTATTCACTGCTTGCTATTATTATTGACTATTTTTGATTGACTCAGCCAGAGCAGTAAAATCTGCATATATATTCAGAATCTTAAGAAAAACTGAATAACGACATACAAATCCATCCAATGAATTCAAAATTGTTTATATATAAAATTTTTAATTCACATTGAATTTTAAAAAATTGATTAGTAAATTATTTCAATTATTTTATTTAGTTATTCAGAATAATTAATTAGTTTTTTATTCATATGAATGCTATTTACAAAGAATGCAATTCAAAAAGAATTTAAAATTTTTCAATAATTAATTTTTTGTACATTACTATTTTTTGATTCATTACCTATTCATGTGTTATTCATTATTAATTTTAGTCGTTATTAATTTTTCATTTATTATTAATTTGGTTCATTATTCAAAAGTGAATAACAAGATTTTTTTTTCATTTTATTTATTATTCAAAAGTGAATGAATACGAAATTAGAAATGCATACGAAATTTATACTGAATAAAAAATTAATAATGAATAAAAAATTAATAATGAATAAAACATTAATAATGAATACAAAATTAATAAAAAAATTAATAGCAAACATTTTATTCATAAAATAGTAGTGAATAACAAAATTTTTTATTCATTGCATTTTTTATTTAAAAGTGAATAACAAATTAATAACAGTTGTAAACAATTTGAAAAAAAGTTTGCGCGACGAAAACGACATTGCTAGTACGATTAAGTATTTTTTTCTAGATAATAAAAATCATTAAGACTTTTCCAGGTTGGTTCAAATTTTTTTTAGAAAATTTTTTTGTGTT
Organism: Dichetophora obliterata; assembly: GCA_963920525.1. Taxonomy (NCBI): domain Eukaryota; kingdom Metazoa; phylum Arthropoda; class Insecta; order Diptera; family Sciomyzidae; genus Dichetophora; species Dichetophora obliterata. Next base: position 140,219,408 of record OY986436.1, on the reverse strand, counting down.
TTGAAAAATATTTACCCAGCTATGATCCTATAACTCCGAAAGTATTCATTGATTTTACAAGTTTTATAAATATTTACAAAAGAGACATTTACACCTTTTATTTAAGCTATTTTTTATACGATTTTTTGTAGACATTTTCTGAATACTGCATTTGTGAAAGAGTTTAAAATATACCGTTTATTTAACATTTTCCCCATATTAAAGTGCGCAAAAATATGACTTTGATATCGTCGGTTGACAGGTAAAACTCACTAAGTGCAGATTTGAGCCAAAATGACTTAATATCACAAAATATTTTTTTTTTGTTGTATTGTATTGGTTACAAAAATCATTATGTTCATTGAGCGATCCTATGCCCCAATTTTCGATTTTTTGTTTTCATTAATTACAATTTCGTATATCCTTACGGCAGGAAAAATTCACAAACGTACTTAATGATTTTTACTTGTCAATGTTTTATACCTAAGACGCAGTTAATGAACTTAAGTTTAAAAAAAAAGATATTATTTGAAATCAAAGTAGGCTTTGATTTGAATTTCAACGGTATGACAAAAAGAAATTGATCATTTCTCTCGGTGCCTTAAAGTGAGTTGAATTTTTGTGTAATTATAAATTAATAAAAACAATATTAATTATGAATAGATCAAGTAGAGGTAGATACTTAGCAGAATTGGCAATGAACAAACAAAGGTGTGATAAAACCCCTGATAACAACGTAAGTACATAATGTATCTTTGTAATGTAGGTGTTGTCGTGAAACAAAATTGAGGGTGGTATTCTTATAATTAAATTCATTTACTACATATATACATAAATTCTTGGTCAACAGGATTTGTTTGATAATAAACCTGATAGCGTGTCTGAAGCTACAAAGTTTGTTAATGCTTTAACTCAACAAGAAATATGTCCTACTGATGAGGAGCAAAGTGATGTGAACAAGAATAATGATGAGGAGACTGGAGCAATTGAATCTAATGTGAGTGGCAAATTCTTTTTAAATTTCTGTCCGCATAAATCTTAAAACAGAAAATCCCTAAATCAGTGTGATTATGTGCAGATTCAAAACAACTCTTTTCGGCTTGTCGACTACGACTGCAGTTCTGATGGAGATTTCAGTGAAGATTCAAACGAAGATCAAACTTTCAAGCCAAACTTCCAAGAAGATTTTGATATATCAGATTTTTCGGATTACATTGTCGAAACCAATAAGAAGGTTTTGAGGAGACAAAAAAAAATTACCCAGAAGCCTGGAAGGTTAATGTAGCTAAATTTCGTCGAGGTAAATGCCTTCCATATTCAACAAAAAAAAAGGACCATCCTGCTAAAGCTCCAAAGCATATTGACTGCTCTGAATGTAAGTTTAAATGTACAAATTATGTCTCTGAGGTGGAAAGGCAAGAAATTTGCAAATTGTTCTGGGGATTTTCTGACTATGACAGGCAAAAAGACTTTATAATAAAACATGTCGAAAGTCACCAACCAAAAAGAAGAAGAATTGATGTGAACAGTGTAAAATCGCGTAATGTGTCCAAAACATATTTTTTAGAAAATAGCACTGGCAGACAAAGAGTATGCGCAAAATTTTTTGAAAAGACCCTTTGCATCTCAAACGGACCTATAAACACTGCAATTTCAGGTTCAAAATTTGGGTCATTTACTGGCAATGATAAAAGAGGTCGAAAAGTACCCGGAAATAAAACAAGTGAAACAGGAATTTCTTTGGTAAAAAGCCACATAGATAGCTTTCCAGTAATGGAATCCCATTACGTACGAAAGTCCACCAAGAAATTGTACCTAGATAGCAATTTGTCTATTTGGAAAATGTACGATCTTTATCGTAATGATTTTTGCCCGAAACGCAACATTACAGAAATTGTCAGCGAAAAAACTTATAGAAGAATATTCTGTAATGATTACAACTATTCGTTTTTTAAACCAAAAAAAGACCTTTGCGCAACATATGCAAAATATGACCAAGCTTCTAATGCAGACAAAAAAGAACTGGAAGAAAAATATACAATGCATCTTATGAGAAAAAATCAGTGTAATGAAGCCAAAGAAAATGATGAGGTCAGATGCAAAACTGATCCTTCATTCATAACATGCACTTTTGATTTGCAAAGTGTCCTTCAATTGCCCTATTCCAGTGTGTCATTGTTTTATTACTCCAGAAAAATATGCGTGTACAATTTGACTATCTATGTAGGAAGCGTAGAAATAGCCCACTGTTACACTTGGAACGAATTGAATGGAAAGCGGGGGAGCAATGAAATAGGATAAATTTTATTGAAATTTCTCGAAACTTTACCGTTAACCGTGACAGATGTTTCACTATTCTGTGACACTTGTGGTGGTCAGAATAGAAACCAACAAGTAGCAGCTGTTTTAATGTACGCTGTACAAAATTTAAGCCACTTGAACAGAGTTGAACTTAAATTTTTAGAGTCAGGACATTCACACATGGAGTGTGACTCGATGCATTCCGCAATAGAGTCGGCTAAGAAAAATAAGAGTGCCTACACAATGACTGATTGGATTCGAATCTTTCAATCGGCTAGATCGATTAAAAAACATTAAATCCAAAGCGAATACCAAGTTCATCTTCTAAAATTCTCCGACTTCTACAATTTACAGGAACTAGCAAAC